>VZSF01000519.1:35984-189121 GCA_013398295.1 Chionis minor
ACCCTCTTATTTTAGGCCGGCTGAAAGGTTTCTTTTTCCAGCAGGCTTTCGGGGGTTTTTTTGTTGTGTTTTTCCTTCTTTCTTTCTTTTCTTTTCTTTTTTTTTTTCCTTTTCTTTCCCTTTTTTCATTCTTTTAAACTTATTTTTCTTTACGTCCTGCCTTTGCCTGTCTCATTCCGGGAGACCAAACTGACCCAAACCAGATACCCAGAGGCTTGTCCTCACTGACAGTCGGCGGAATCCAAACAAAGAGGTGCATCTACCGGAAATAATGATTTGAGAGATGTTTCTCNTGCGCCCGGGCGGCGGGGGGAGCGGGGGACCTGCCGCCGCTGCCGACTCTTTGTCTGCTCGGGCAATTTGAACAAAAGGAGAAACTCGGATGAACTCTCCATCTCTCCCTCCCCTCTCCCGGGTTATCTCATCTTCGGCAACTTTATCCGGAGAGATTTACTCAACTTTCTCCGAGCTCTCTCGCCGCTTAAAAGCAAACAGCCCTGCTGTAGGTGCGTAAGGAATTGTTTTCACAGTTTAAAGAAAGAAGGTACGTTTGGACTTCGAGTTTATTGTTCTTTCCCGGCTCCCTCGTCGCTCCCCCCCCACTCCCCCCCCCCCCCGCAAGCTGCGCTGTGGGCTGGGAGCGCGCAGCGGAGGGAGGCAGCGGCCAGCCGAGCCTTTTCTTTGTACTTCTCGGAGCACATGCAGGTATTTTTGGGGAGGATAAGGCAGTCATTCCGCCCCAGCACCGGTAATGCAGGCTTGGGGGGGCGTCTTGCCTTCTCCTTGTGCCGGCTTTGTACTTTGTTTTAGTGGTTTAATTGACTTTTTTTTTTTTTCTTGGGGCGGGGAGGGAAGTGGGCTCAAAGAGCTTCCAGGGTCGGGCCGTGTTTTTAAGAGTTGGGACAGAGGAACGAAGAAGACGGGGAAAACTTATTGGGATTGTCGGGAATTCTTGGGGCCCTGGCCGAGGAGATGGGGGGCTGTGGGGCTGGGCAGGGCAGCGCCCAGCAGGGGCAAGGTGGGGGCTCCGCTGGGTGCCAGCCTGGGCCGGTGGGGAGGGGGACACCACTGAGGGTCACTCGTTGCTGCTGTGGGACCATCCCAGGGGAGCAAGGTGCGCAGGAGTGCGGAGGGACAGTTTTAGGAGGGGAGGGACCAGAGGGAGGACTTTGTTCTGTCGAATGCATTGATCCTAGCGGAGGGGGAGAGTGGGAAGGGTCGGTCCAGGCTGACTGGCCCTTCCTCGGCTTGTCTTCCCCTTCACAGCGCGGTCCGCTTCGTCCCTTTGCAAAGGATTGTCGCCTTGGGTTTTGTTCCGCTCTGGTTGGTATTCGCGCTTCCTAGGGCAAGCATCGCAACTTCGGAAAACTTACTCGTGCTCTTCGTACTTTTCGTAATTAACTCGGTTAATTTAGCGTCTTACTATTTCCTCTTCCATTCTTCTATGCTATGTAACAGCTACTACTTTTCCTCTTTTTTCATCCCAGTCCACTATTTTCCGTTTCCGGTATTATTTTCTTGTCCTAATTTGCCAATTGTCCCTCTCCCTCCTTAGATCTGTCCGTGTCAGAGTTTCTGAAATCTCTACTTATCTTCTTTCTGTTGTCACTCAGTCTCCTTCCTGGTATCTTTCCACCTATTCTTCTACCTATATGCTTGCTTCCATTTCCCATGAAAAGCTCCTTTTGCCAGGACCTTTCTTTTGATGGATTTGTATATATGCTCAGGTTTCTCCTGGAGTGAAGCTTCTTCTCATTCCCTCTTCTAAAATTATTCTTCTGTGGTCTGCTCTGCATGCATGTTACCTAGTTAAGCAGACAGAACTTCTAGCAAAAATTCTTGTGCATCCACCAATTTTCACCTTCTTGTCTTCATCTCTGTGCACATGCATCTTCCAGTCTCAAAAGGCTGCTTCTAGTTCCTACCCCTCGTCTTTGGTGTGGAAGTTTGTTCTTTCCCCTGCTCCAGCTTGGCAGACCCGACGCTGTTCTTCACATCATTATTCCCTCCTCTGCAGAATACTCAAACTTTTTTCTCCATTCCTCATTTTCCCCTTCCCAACCTAAGCAAAAATTTGCTGTTGGTACTTCTGAAGGAATGGCACAGCAGGAATTGCAGACAGGTGCAGGTTTGGCTGCTTTGGATTGCTCCTTGCTGGGCCAAGCGTCACCAACCGTGCTCATTGCCCAAGTCCGGCTGCAGTAGCACGTTCTGCTGGTGGAGGTGCCATGGGGGGACACTGATCCGGGGCTAAGGGGGGAGAAAAGATCACCGTTATGTTCTCCCCTATCCTGATATGTTTCCTTCAAAAGGGTTGATGAGTTTTATTTTTGCTACTTCGGGCTTTTTTACTGACTTATTCTTTTCATGAGTTTTGAAATACTTGCGAGGGGAGTTGAAGAGCCTTCCTTTCTTGTCACTTCGGTGCTTTTTGTAATGTAGGACTGTACAATGTGTAGAGAAATATGAAAGCCTTTTTCTTAAAGCATTGAAAGTACAAGAGTGACAGAATCCAGCTCAATTCTTCGGTTACACTGGTGATGTTTTTAAAGTGAAATGCTGTCATGAGGCTTTGAGTTTAGGATGTGTCTAAATCTGTGAAGAAATATGCGTTTGAAATTATTTAGAAGAATGTAACTTTATATTTGTATGTTAGTCCCTGAGTGGTGCGGCAGAGTTACTGTGCTGAACTAACACTTCTTCCTCTTATTTGAACAGGTCAAAACACGGTCGTCGGGAAAATGGGATGGTTGCCAAAACATCTGTGATGGGTGCCATATTGCATTATTCTCTGAGTGGTGGAATACAGCTGGGGATTCTTCAGGGGTCGTTAACGTGGTACAAACTCTGCCATACAGCTGCTGAATGTCGTAACCATTTGGATTCATACATAACTTAATGGGGTCCTGGAAGAAGTGGAAGAACCTCTTGCCGAAACTTGTGGAAAATGCTGCTAAGCCCCTTTTGGATTATATTGCCATCTGACATCAAGGTCCTGCAGCTGATGAAAGGTATGCTTCTTCCCTGTTGCAAAAATACTGTCTCTCCTATATCACAATACTAAATGCATTGTCTTCGTTTTAAGCAAACTTGCTTTGTACCTTTTATTTTTTTTGTCTTTGCCTTGCTGCTGACGCCTACCAATAGTTTTGAGTGGTGTAATCTGACAGAAATGCCTTACTAATGGTTTGGCAATGTTTATATCTTAAGTGTAGAAGGAAAAACTGAACGTGAAAGTATTTTTGTTTTCAGAGTTAACTAGTATTTTCAAGGTAATGACTTCGTTGGGTCTAGGAGTGCTTAGCAGCTCTAGAAAATCAGACTAGTTAACTTGTAAGAAAAATAAGTTAAAAACAATTTAAACAAATCATTTTCCACAATTGCGATCTTCCAAATAGCCGACTTTGTTTAAAGACATGTTACTATTTTGAGTTGAACTCAAAAAACCAAACTATTGTTATTTAACCTCTCTTTTTCTGAATAGCAACAAAAATCTTATGGATGGCTTATATGGGGGAGAGAGCAAATAGAAGTATTGAACTTAAAAATTCAAGGAATTCTTTTGTTTCATATGTTTTCAAAGTTTTGATTTAAGGCTTCTTGTGGAACGTGTTTGCATCCTGAATGTCCTAGTACTTTGAAAGTCTACTGAATGCAGACAGTGCTGTGCTTTCTTGTTATTGTATGGGATAACCGATGTGCAACAATGAACTTAAAAACTATTGGAGAAAACAATCTGTTAAAGAGTTACTAATGAATAATAAATTACTCTTGAATCTAGATTAAGTGTTAATCCAATGGTGAGGAAATCATGGAGCCCCTTACTGAACTATGAAAATTGCAAAGCAAATTTTAAAACTGTTTAAAATTGGATCTTTTTGTATTTGTTTTGTGCACTTCTTATTTATAGCTGAAAATGAATGACATGAAAATAGTTGGTTTTGCTGCATGTTTCAGCTCATCTGATCGGTTCCAGCCTATACCATATGTAGGGCAGACAAGTATTCATAATCTTAAGAAAAGTGCTGAGCTGGCTGCCCTACTTTAAAGCAAAATAGAAATCTGAACGAATAATCACTTGTTATGCTTTCCAGTTGTAAACAGAGATAGAAGAAGCAATACAGTCCTAATTTCCTGGTTCTGACTGTGTTTTAATAAAGACGTATTCTTAATTTTCATGATTATTGAGGATAAGCTTTTTGTTACGTACTGAATGCAATTAATGTACGTTTAGATTTCCATTCTTAACGTTGTTCTGCATTTATACTATTTCTGAACTTTGCATGACTTAAGTTAGCCACCTGTAAGTCTTTATTTTGAAGGTTCAAAAAAGGAGAGTCTTAGGCTGTTTGTGGAAAGAGGAAAAAAAGAATAATAAACAGATTGTGCTGGATAAAAATATTTAGAGCTGCTATCTAGTGTCGTCCTTACTTTTTTGTACTTAAAGGAAAACAAAACTGATCCTTTTTTCTTTCTATGCAGATTTTCTTCTTGTTCAGTTTCTTCTCAGGCACTTGCCACTCTTTAGGAAAACTAAACTGGACAGGAGAGGTACTCGTCATTTATCTGCATGAAAGCCATTCATTTTCATGAACACTGAAAACTACAGTCAATCTTTACTTACAGTTAATGTAAATAGAGACAACTCCCTAGTGTAGCTTAATCTGAAAATTTGTGTAGATTGAATTTCACCATTGTCATAGGATCCAGGATATATTATGCAAATTATCATATGTATTTGTGATGTTTATACCTGGAACATTGCAAACATTAATAACTTGGTGACAAAGCTGGTAAGATTTAAATGCGGGGAGTACAATTTATCTGTCTTCACATTTCTTTGGACTATTTCCAATAAAACAAAGTATTCTCGTATTTGGAGATAAGGTCTACAGAGAGAGGAAGACAGGGAATGTTTAGTGCGGTAGTTCCCAGCTGGTAGGTGTGCTGCTTTGGTGGGAGGTGAGACCCTTTCAGGGCTTGCACAGAGGTGGGGAAAAGGCTTTTTGGAGGCCCTGGCTCCAGCAAAAGGAGCAGCAACTGCAGGTGAGGCAAGGAGGGACGAAGGCTGAGCACTGTGGGGAAGGAGCAGCACCTGGGCCCTGGGAGGGATGATGGGGACCACCTGTCTTAACTGAGGCAGGAAGGAGCCTTGCTCCCTTCAGTAGGGGCTGGCTGCGAGGAGCTTGGGAGGAGGGTTTCAGGTGTGTGAGCCCTAACACTGTAGCTCTGAAGTGTGTGAAAAGGGTTGTTCCTGTGGCTTGTCCCTGGTTACAACTGGGCAACAGCTTGCTTTTCTTGTGACTGTCCTTGCAGGTGTCCTGGGCAGTACGGGCTTGGGTGGTGAGCTCTGACCTCCTCCTCACAAGCCTGCTCTGGGGTGCGTGGTCCTTAAGCTGGTAGCAGAACTTACACCTAAACCAAATCCAGACAGTCTGAGCAGCAGTTCCTGCTTTGAACTGTGCTCTTGGTGAAGAAGGTCTTCCAGCCAATGTGCTTTGTGACATGAGGAGGTCTTGCTCTGTGTAACTCAGAGTAGCCATGGGGATGTCTCAGGCCAGGGAGCGCAAGTGCAGAAAAGATTTAACAGGCTGCAAGAAGTGCATTTACAGCGTGTTGTCGGTAGGTGAATTGCAGTGTTGGAGTTGTATGTTGAGAAGAATGGGCAAAGGAGAAAAGGGCAGGTTTTGTAACTTTTGGATTTTTTAGGTAGCAGATGGAGGAGGTGCTAGAGGGAGTAACTTTCTGTCTCTGTAGGTCTAGGAGCATAGAAAGGAAAATGCGATAAGACTTTATTTTCTTTCATTGATTGTTCCTTCCCTTTACTTGAAGTGGTTTTTTTGGGGCCTGAACTCCAGAATTCCCAAGTGAGGTAGAAATTTCTGTAGATCTGTGTGTGCCCTGCTGGTTCCTGACACAGAAAGCAGACAGGGACACTTTCCTGAGGGCCTGCTGCCTCTCGCCCCTCCAGCGGGAGGCTCTGCTCCTGGCAGTACATGACAAAGGAGCTTCCTTCTCTGGAGGCTTTACCAGAGCGTCCTCCTCAGGTTGTAGAAGTACAGTATGACTCTTGAGTAAAATTTTGGGAGAAAGCTTTGGTAAATACGATTGTTAGTCCCTGAAAGGGCTCCCAAACCATCCAAAGATTATTGTGCAATTATGAGGAGGCTGGCATTGTAAGTCGTGACTTTGTGCTCCTCACTGGGAAGGTGAGGTAGAAGCTGTGGGACAGGGCATGTTTCCAGAATGGCGCTGGCTTTGTAGCTCTGGTTCCACAGAAATGGTATTGGCAATGGTGTTGTCTTTTTCTTTTTTTTTTTTTTAGTGCTGGTTGAATTTCATGTGATTAATCATACAGCTTCATGTAGAAAAAACCATAATTGCAAATATGACACCTTTTTTATTTCTCTGCTTTCCCTTGTTTGTCTATTTATCAAGTAACTTGAGGTGCGATACTCTTAGAGAATCGTTATAAGCATTGGAGTATGGTTTGTTTCTTTTTAGCTTGTGTGAGCAAATTTCATGAGAGCGGTAGAAGAAAGTCAACCAAGGCTGGAAGGAGAAAGTTGCCACTTGAAATTTGTTATGATTGAGAAATACTTGCATGAAAACTTAAAATGAAAAGGAAGCTTCCAAGTGTGAGTCGCTTTCTGTAAAATGCTATCAGCTATGTCAGGACAGAAGCATATGGTGTCTGGAATTTTTTTTTTTCCTCTTGATTGGATTTATTTTACGTAGCAAGAAGCTTTCCAACTCGCTAACGGATTCTACTTTTTTTTTTTTAATCTTGCATTGTCATAACATGGAACTTGTCACAAACTATTTGTGAAGCCTGATGTTGGGTGCTATTGTGCTTGATACCTTGACCTTTCCTTGATTGAAATGCATAGATGTGTTTGGGTTTGGTAGGGGGAAGCGGATAAGGTAGGGGGTTTAAGAATATTTTAACACAAAATTAATTGTGGTCTTTGTGTGAGGACAGGGACAGTGCTTTCCCTGAAAAGTTATGAGACTACTGCAAGTGTGGATTCTGTATTCATATCTATGAACATTTTAGATTAGTGAGAACATATTTGTGTTTAATTCTGTACAAAGAAGAAAGAAGAGAAAAATGCTCATACCTAATCTAAATGTGTGTGCTCCTGCTAAAAATAGTAAAATTATTGCATTTTTATACTTCAAAACTAAAAAGAAGCTATACTACTGCTATTTAGGAACAATCTTGCCACCTTACGAAATATGAAATACTACTTTCTGGTACATCTTAAATGTTCCAGTTTAGTTTTTTCTGTCACTTTTCTGTGTGAGTTTTTTTGTTTGTTTGTTTTCTGGTTTTTAAACTGTTCCTAAAGCATTTTGTACACGAAATGGGTTGCCTTAAGTCCTGCATGGGGAGATGAGTGTGTTATTCCTCTGGATGTCGGCATTACTTCTCCTTCAGAGATAAGGGAGATGGGTGAAGTAGAACCACAAATGTTTTCGTGGGATTCCTTGCAGGCAGGAGAGGCGGGTGGGCGTGGAGGGGGAAGGCACATAGTTGTCATAAAAACTCAGTAAGTTGGCAATGGGAGCAGGTATTCTGGGCCAGTAAGGATGGAGTCTTAATTTGTTGCGAACCAGTGATGATCGGTGAAGAGAGGAAGCGGTGAGGCATCTTGAAAATAAGGGCTAGTTGCTAATGATTGATGTGATGGAGAAAGGGGAGATGGATTTTGTGGGAATGGATGAGAAGCTCTTTGTCATAATTTATGTGCCTGGAGACTTGTGACATTAGAGCATTTCTAATGGGAAAATGTGAAATCTTTAAATGGCCGTAGCATGGGTTATAAATATTTCAGGGATCAGTAGTATTGGCTTCTTTTTGGTGTATGATAAAATCGTTTCTGTTTAATGCTGTACAAGGAAACAAAGTTAACTTTAGCTTTGCATGTTTTGAATTAAATTTGCTCCCAAAATAACTGCAGTGTGCAGTTGAGCGTACAAGTTAGCCTCTTCCGTTCGGCTTTGGAATACTGTGTGAGGCAAAAATTCATTTAGGTAAGTGCTTCAGGAATTGCATATGTTGTTTTGAGATTATCTCAGAGGTGACACTGTGTGGCTGCTTGTTTAGTTATCTTTCAGAATTTGCAAATGGGTTTTTGGTTGGTATCAGTGTTGCTCTGTATGTATGCTCTGAAAATAATAAAAGTTGTGACGGCTCCAGAATACCTAAGAAGGTACCCTAGACTATGCAGTAAACACTGAGGTGTAGCTAAGCAACTCTCTGCTTTTGTGCAGGCCGGTGTAGTGCCACGCAGGGCATTAATTTAGGCCTGTAAGCTACTTTAACTCTATAATGGTGCTACTGGACTTGATCTGTTATCTGTTGCTTCTCAGCTGAGCTTGCGTATGACATGGCTTCAGCTCTGGTGCTGGAGCTGGAGCTGATCTGAGCTGGAGGTAGCTCAGGGTGTTCTTCCCTGGGCTCCCTCGTGGGGTGTGAAGGTGGATGCAGTTGTGATTTGTAGAGAGGCTGCTGTTTAAAGGCTTTGGGCTTCGTGTGTTGGAAGAGACACTCTTCCCCTTACAGAAGATACGTAGCCTCACTGGTAAAAAACAGAAGATAAGATAGATGATGAAAGGTGTGCTATCTCTGGAGCTTAAGTTTGCCATATTCAAAGTTTTATGATGCAGTATAGACAGTAGCTTTATTCATTCGAGCTCCTGGACGGAACCTGTGGAGCATGTTTAGGTCCTTACTAAAAAGCGGGCATTGGAAGGAAGTGTGGTTTTGGTTTACAACTTCATGTTTTCAGTGTCTAGTGGTGTTTTTTTTTTTTGGTGTTGTTTGTTGAAATTCAGGACACTTACAAAAGAAGGAATTAAAGAAAGAAAGGTAACTCTAAACCCCAAAAGCTATTCTTTTATCATGTAGATACCTTTCAGCTCCAGGATTTGTACGCTTTTTTTTTAATAGTCTTAAATCTATGCATTGTGTAGCTTTATCAGTTTAAACTTTCCTTTTGCATATGGTTAAAATCTGTGTCCTAGATCATGGCTTCATTTGTCAGATCTGGATTAACTGCCATTTCTTCCTTGCAAATAGCTTCTTTTCCATGGTGTCAGCACCTGATATTTGGATATTATCACCTACATTCAGGAGACTTTGATGCATGAGCATTTCTAGCCTAATTTAGCCGATGATTTGAATGCATTGTGAAAATCTTTATTTAAATTGAGAGAAAAGTTGAGTGATGATTGCTTTTAAAGTATAAATGGGAGCACAGCTTGCAAAAACAAATTAGCTGTCCCTGTAAAAATGTATATTGTCAACTTAGTTACTGTCTGTCAGCTGTGGGAGTCAGCTAGAGAAGGTTTTGTGTATTATCTCCTGCAGGAATTCCAGCATTTGGGTAGTGGAGAAAGGGGGCTATAATCTAGTGTATGTTTATGACAGCAGTTCACCTAATAATAGAACTGGAAAGGAAGTTTTAAAGGCAACAATAAGAGAAAGTTTTTCCCTAAAAAAATGAACAGACAATTTGCTTAATGTCCCTTGAGATTGGTTTTGGACCACACAGTGCATCTAGATGCAAGATTAATTAGATGTTAGTTTATTTTATATGTTTTATTTAAACTCAAACCGAACACCTTCTGTGTATGCATCTTAGCATATAGTAGCTTACAACTAATATCTGAAATATTTTCATCAGCCAATTCGAGTTACCTAGTGTACTTTTTTTCTGTTTAGCCACCAACATGGAATTGAATTAGTAGTGATTAGGTGTATACTAAAAGAAGTCACTGTAATCAATTGTAAAACATTTTATCTCAGTCTTGAGCATACTGCTTACCCCTCACGTCCTCCTCTCCCCGCACCCCAAGACACCACTGAAAAGCATTAAGGCATATCTGAAGTGGAGCCATGATAAGCACTAGAAAGATGAGGTTTTTCAACTAGTAATCAATCTGGCTTAACTTTTTAATGTGTATGTACGTATCTATATATGTTGGTTTGATGGAATTCATTGTTTTAAATCATGCACAGTGTAATACTTGAAGTGGTTAGAGGAGATTTTTTTTTTAATATGTCTTGTTTTAACATCTTCAGTAAGAATCGTTGTGAGTGCCACCAAAGCTATGTCTGGAATGTTACCTGTTGTGGACTTCACACAGGGTAGATCTGTTAGTGACTGTCTGAGACAAGTGAGAGGATGTTCTTGCGAAAGAAAACCAGAACCATTCCCAGATTGATTTCTTTGCATTTGTAAACGCAAAGAAATCAATCCACTGCTTTGACCTTGGATTAGGTGTTGCAGTTGAAACAGTTTTTTTGCCCTGAACACCATTACAAAAGGCAGTAAGTTAAGAGATGATGGATCAGAGAGACAGCAGGACAGAAAAGAGGCAGAATAAGAATTCAGTTGCAGACTTGTGTGTTTGTTGCCTGGGGTTATGCATCTTGAGCCTTTTCGTAAAGTTTTGATACAGTCCTGTGAAGCATAGTTGGGCTGTTTGATAACTGTAGGAGAGCATATTCTAGACATTGAAAAATGTCTATGGCATTATTTAAAAATAAGGATTTGCAGAAACACTGTAGTCTGGCAGATAGTTTCTGAGCATGAAGGGGAGAAGAGCGCACTGGTTTGTTGCTCTACTGTATCAGAGATTGTGTATCCGAGTGATGGTTGCTGAATTAAAGCAGTGTATAGTCTAGGCTTCTGGTCGCTTAGTGTGAGTAGTGCTGTGCAAACAGCCCAGGAATTGCCAGGAGCTATTTTGCATGTAACATTTTCCCTTGTTGTTTTCTACTGTGGGCAGTGGTTTATGGCCATGATTCGTGTAAGAGGAGTAGGATGGCTTTATTCTTATTTTTTTATTCTGAATGCTTCCAGGCTGAAGAGAACTATGAAGTAGACCCTGTTATTTCAGGTCAGTGCCTGGATTAACTTCTTGGCAAAAACTTGTTATGGATCATATACCGCCATCACCGTGAAACGCACAGGAAGTGAAATAGTGTATCTCTAGTTCTGTGTAGGTAAGATGAATTTCTTTTGTGAAAAACCACTTGCCAGAAAGGTACTTAATAGTAGTTAGCTTTTGAGGGACATGCAGCCACTTAGTGTGTCTCTCTAAAGAGAACAAGGGTGCACTCATTGGAAGAATGTTGGCATATCTGTTGGAAAACAAATGTCATATGTATTTTTAGTGAATTTTGACTTAATCCTCCTCTTGTTTTGGTGTTCCAAGATGAGAAATACAAACTCTGAGGGATATTGCCATGGACAGTTTATGCCTGCATTTGGGCGTAGGGCCATACTTGCTGTATAGCAGAGCTAGCTACGCTAACTGCACGTGCCTTATTATTTTATATTGAAATTGAAATAAGGAGAAATTGTATTTGAAAAAAATCAGCGTAAGAATTCTGAATTGGTTAATTTTAAAATGAAATCTCATTTCAAGGGTCAGAACCTTGTGTTTGGGGAGAACTATCAGCATAGAAACTCTGTATCTTTAACTGAAATGGTCTCTAATTTATGCTTGATTCTTCTGCTGGGTTAATGTTAATTAGTTTAACATATCACTCATAAAAGATGTCATAGTTGAGTCATTGTGTAGGTAACAAATCTTGCACTGGCTAGCAATGAAGAAATATTACCTCTATTAAAACCCACACTTAAGCTGTGGGGTCAGTAAGGACTCATGACATTTTGCAGTCGCCCAGCTTAATGCATTTTAATGCCTTCAGTGGTTCGAGGGTTTTTTCTTGGGGTGGGTGGGGGATAAGCAAGTGAGGCAGAGCTTTCAGATTATGCAGTACAGTATATAGCGTAGCCTGTGCCAAGTGAGAAACCTGGTAGAAATGTTGGCTCAGGCTGGAGTTAGGGCTGGATAAGGTAACACCAATTTAACCTTAGAAAAATGAAACAAAGCAAAAAAAAAAAAACAAAAACGAACCCATCTGGTCCAGTGTTGGGCTACCCAAAGAAATTGTATGCAAACAGTGGTAAAAAAGCTCAAATCCGCTTATATTCAGAACCCAAGTAATTTGATATTAACAACCCAGCTAAACATTTACAGGTATGTGTGCTTGTAATTGGCTAAGCGGTTTCATCCTTTTCTGCCATACGAGAAGCATTAGAACTGCGCCTAGAGCGGAAGGCAAATTTCAGTTGTAATTGTAGAATGGTTAGTGTGACTCCATAATCCTTTTTTTTTTTTTTTTCTTCAAAATAAGGCCCCAGTCTCTCAGAGGAGGAGGTGATGGTAGTGCTGCTGCCAACACAGCTGTGAGCCTGCGCTGCCGAGCGCTGGCGTTCTGCTTGGCTGTTAGAGGTATTCCAGGGTACGGGACAGGCAAGGCAAGTTAGTCCGATCAGACCTCTAACCAAAAGATGCTGCCCACGTTTGTTTGTTTAAACCATCAGCATCTGCGTGGCAATGAGCAACCCACGAAGCATTTGAGAGTGCTGTTCCTTTCTCCGCCTGAGGAAAGCTGGGTGAGCGGAACGCCTCAGATCTCAAGGGCTGGCGGAGTTTCCCTTGAACAGCATGGGCAGGCGTGGTCAGGAAACAGGGACTTTTCATCGGAAACGTTAATGTGAAAATGTTTAAACTTCCTCCGTTACTAAAGGCCATAAGCACTTTGCATGGCACAGGAGAAAGGCACTCCCTCCAAAATGTGGCAGAGAACATCCAAAACCTTGAAAGGCACCTACCATTGGGTCTTGGAAATCCTAAACTAACCAGAGATGTGTTTGCTTGCAAATTGTGTGTTTGTTTCCCGGTGAAGCAAATTACTGTAGCTTTGTGGCCAGGTAAACATGATGGGGTTGATCTGAGAAGACACAGGTTACCACGTTACAATAAAAGGCAAGTAAACAGCCAACATGTTCTGTCGTCTTGCAGTCTGAACATTGGAAGAAACTAGGTTACCTCTTTAATCTTCTTAAGTACCCTGCTAAATTCAGTGTTTCAGATCTGAGAAATGGCAGCTTCGCAGCAGGTGGAGCTGGTGGAAGAACAGGAGCGTTCTTCTGCCTCCTTTCAAATTGTCTGAGCGCTTAAGCTCCTTTGGACTATTTGCGCTTCTGTACCCCAGTAGGAAGCGGAGCTGGTGATTATTTGTTTTGGTGTGAAGATTCAGTGAAGCTGTGTTCATAAAAACGTACTGTTCTTTGACATCCTGCTCACAGCACTGTCGTATCTGTTGAGTGTGCCGCAGCGCAGTTAGGTGTGACGTAAGACGGCTATCGCTTTGTGTCTCGGCATAGTCAGGTGAAGACATATGAACAACTATCCCTTCAAGTGCCTACAGTTCTTCGGCGTGTCGCACTGACCTTTTAATGAGATACTCGCTATTGTGTATATAACTATGAACATTGGGTTTTCATTTAACTGAAGGAGACCTCTTCCTATGAACGGGTTGCTCTTAAGGTGCTGTTTTCCCGAGATGGTTTTACTTCTAGTTTCCTTAGCCATTTGCTCATTCATTCATTTGCAATTATAAATTCTGGTTACCACAAGAGTTGAAAAATTGTAGCAAATGAGCGGTGACTTTCTGAATTTGCTTCTCACCTTGGATTTGTATTAAGCTTTCAGACTTCCTTTAATTTTAACCATGAAAACTGAATATATTACAGTAATTTTATTAACATCAAAAGGCTTCACATTGTTCACGTGTAGCTCTTTAAATTTATATAGAAGCAGTTTATGGCTTTGAAATTCTTAAGAGATGCTCAGCTATGTTCTCAGTATTTGAGCTTAAAGCAGAAAGAATTTAACTCAATTATAATAATGTAAACCTTTCCCCTTTGCGTCGCATAATTAAATATTTTAATTTACATAGCACAGCAGTTTAACATTCCAAACAGGGTAGATAAGCAGAAGAAAAAGGCAGACAGAGATGCATCTTTGATGCATGCAGAGTAGTAATGCACTTGCCAGTAATCTTACTGCGCTTATTATTAATAACTTTAACCAGAAATCCATATGCAAATTCCTGTGAATATGGATTGTATTTAATGTTGGTTTTTATGGTGTTTTTTTTTTTTTAATTGGGTATATCTCCTGAAAATACTCAGTAAACTACATTAGAACTGGGGCGGGAATACAGTAACCTTGATATCTTCTTTTACTGCTTGTTTTAATTTACTAATTCGTGGAAGAGGTCTGGGGAAAGCTAATGTTTCCATTTGGCCAGCTTATGTGGATGCAGGAGATGGCTTGAGTGTGCTTGTGAGGAAGTTTGTGATGCTGTATGTCTCTGATTTACAACTGATATAGGAAAAACTATGCTAGAGGTGGTTATTACTATCATTTTGAGTAATGCTGAGTATCGGATTCACCAGCCCTCTGTCAGAGTAGTATCTCTGTGGCATAATGTGAAGCATCAGGTGTTCTGAGGGCTACAGGATGGACCCGAGATCTGCAAATAAACAGCTCTACTTTAAACTACTGCTGTTTGTCATGTCCCCGTATCAGCGAAATGCATCAGACTGAAATGGATCTTTGCTGTGTTCATGAAGAAATTTAGTGCAGCTTTTGTTGGCTTGTTTAATGTCACACTTGAATCTCCTTGAAAGTGGGAGAATCAGTGATTGTCCTCTATAATAAGATGAATCACTTCTGATTCTTATGTCCCTAAATTCTTAAGTTATGTAATATATTACAGATCATGTCAAACAACATGTGATTAAATACAAATGAGTAAAATAAGAGCAAAATGAATTTTTTGTAGTGCCTTTTTGTTTGCTTACCTGGTGAAGTTTGGGGGGTATGTGGTGGCTTGGTTTGTTTGAATGTCATACATCAAAGCAGTTTGGAGGATGTTTTTTTTGACATTTATTACATGCTTCAAATCTCAAATTCTAACTGCAAATACATAGGATACATAAAGAAATTCTACACATTAGAATTAAGAGAAGATGGATTTTTAGACAAATTGTAGATTACATTAAACACTACTTTCAGCATATGGATTTTATGGCATATTTATAGCACAAAATAAAGTGGAAATACTTTTTAGGAGGGAGAAGGGAGTCCACCTATGTGTGTATGTATTCGTATGCATGCATTGTGGGGTGGGGACCTTAAAGGAATTTAAAAGCTGGTCCTTAGCTGGTAAAAAGCTTGACCTTAAAGCTGGTGTATTTATCTTTGACCTTTTATTCACATTTCCTCCAGGGATCCTTAGTTGATGAGCTCTGGGAAACCATTTCATTGGTACTCACCTTTTTGGGATTTTCTGTCAATTGTTTGGGTTTCTTCTGTTTGTCAATAGATTTTCTAGTGTGCTATAGAAACCTTTGTCCTCATTTTTGCCTTGTTTGATGGGGGTGAAGATAAGAGAGAAGAATGTAGGTGAAAAAGAATGAGAACTTAATTTCCAGTGTAGCAAAATTTCATGCCCTAAAGCTTCTTCTGATAGCCATCCATTTAATATAACAAGAGTGGCTGCTTGGTAAATTCAAATCCAAGAGTGTTGGTCACTTGCTTAAAGAGCAGGTGAAGCTACAAGGGTCTCATTAATTTTTCATTTTTTTCCATATAATCCCAAAAGCTTGTAACTTCTGTGCTCTTGCTTTCTGTTGTCTTGCCTCTAACATTGATCGTCGGGGAGTGCTTACATGTTCTAAAAAGGTCTTTGGGACCTCTGAGCACCTTAAAGATAATTGTATTGGTAGAAATTCAGGAGGCTGAGTGTGGTGGTGTCTTAATTTTCATTATTGCTTTTTTTGGTTTAGCTGTTAAGTATTTTGCCAGTTCTCTGTTCCACCCTTGTTTTATTAAACTTGTACTACTGCTTACCTCAGGAAACTGTAGTATTCTCTTGATTTTTGAGATGTTTTGATGCTTAGGAGAAAAATAGGTTTGTTTTTTGGTTTATATTAAGTGTAAGGAATGTATTGGAGAAATGTCAGTATTGCAGTCAGATAAGTTGGTTTTGTAGTAAACATGGTTCTGTGTGTTTTGGTTTCTTAAATGGATGTCTTAGGTGTGTTGCCCTGCAGCTGGTTTTCTGTGTTGTATTCTCTCTGGCTCTGTTTCTATTCGTTTACAACTGAATTTTAGTATACCGAGGCCTCTGTTTGAGGTGAGATAGGGAATTGTTTCAGTATATGAAGTTAGGCATTAATATCTAACTGTATATGTGTATGAGGTAGGATTTTGTTTCTTTTGAAGGTACGAATCCAGTTCAGAGAGCCGTATGTAGAAGATGAGGAAATACCTATCTTAATCACTGGATTTTGTTCGCAATTAGCTTTTGCTATGTGGCTTAATTTACTAGTGTATTGCTGCTTTGCTAAGGCTTTTATCTCTCCTTTTTCCTATTCTTGACCTTGCAAAAGACTCTTAGAGTAATTGTGTGCCTATTTCTCATTTAAAAACTAAAAAAAACCCCAAAACACCATACCTGACATTCTGAAAATAATACTGGAATATTAGGTCCGAGAGTCCCTAGAGTACAACCATTTCTTTGTGTGGTATGTGCACTTTTTCTCAGGTTTGTTTTTGTCCAAAGGTTTAGGGAGTGTCTATGCATTTTCCACTTCCCAAGTCATTAGTGATTTGTGGATGAGTGCGTCCAAGTTTAACTATTTGCCCATAATCTCTGGGGATTAGAATTCCTAGATGTTTTAATACCAAGGACCGCTGTTAGAAACTGTGGTGACTAAGTAAGTCCTGATTTACGTGCATTTAATTAATCCTAATGCCTGGGACTTGCTCCAGTAAATTTATATATCTGGGCAAGTGCCCAAAGTTTTCAATGAGCTCTTATAATTTGGGTATTGACCTTTGAGGGTTGGAGACTAGAATCGAGGTATCATCCGCAAAACGTAATTCTTCTGTGGGACCTATTTTAGTATTTGTTAGTGTCTCTCAGACCATGGCTCTGATTATTTGAAGAGGGGCAGGGTGAGCAGACAGTTTTGCTCTGTTCTGGGTTGTGAGAAGTATGGTTTGTGTGGGTTTTTTTTGTTGGTTTTTTTTGGAATGCAGTTTGAAAAACACAGCCTTCCACAGCAGTTTAATCCAATTGAGAGGCAGTCAGTGTATCTCTTTTTCCTAAGGACTCTGATGGGATAATCCCAGGTAACCCCATCATAAGCTCTTTTCAGCATCTGGCAATACCACTGATGAGGGCTGTGATACTACAGGTGACTTAATTAGTTGCTTGAGGTTGCCTGGTCCAGGCCTAGATGCAATAAATCTAACCAGATGTATTTTAATAATTTTGAGTGCAAACTTATTCAACTTAAAAAGGGGATGGTGTAGGAAAGGGGGGAAGCTTTGGTATGGAATCTTTCTGTAGTGAGATTTTTGACTGCACATGGGAGGAGTGAAATATTACGGCCATTGAGGAAGACCATGTTAGGAAATAGTTAAACGGGACACATCAGTCCATGGAACTGTGATCTTCATGATAATTAAAGCTGCGATTTATCTGAACCATGCTCAATTGATGGCACCTGTCCCTGCCTGGGTTATAGTGGACATAACTGGCTTTTTTTCCATGGCATTCAAGGAAATAGACATCCTTTCCCTGAGCCCATCATGGAGATGGTAAGAATGTTTGCTTTGCTTTCAGCCCTGCCTAGGCTTTCCTCCGTTGCTTCTGTAGTTGGATCCTTTTTCCTCTGGACTAAGAGGTGCTTCTGAAACGCAGGGCAATGAAGTCCCAGGAAGGACCCTCCCTCCCTCCGCACCAGTTGCGTCAGCTGGAATGAGAATGTCATTTGGGGGTCTGTTTCTATAGAATATTTGGGCAGAGAGTGTTACATCCCTCCTTGAGGCTTTTCTTTCCTCTTTGTGTGGTGGGAATTTGATTTCTTCCTTCATTTCTGATTATTTTACTCTAAGAGGTAATAAACAGTCCTCTCGCATATCATTTCTGTGTGGGAGCTATTTAATCATTACACCAGGATTTTTTGTTTCAGGTTGGGTGCTTTGGCAGGGTCTAGATCTCAACTTGTGCACTCAGGATTTCTGGGTGTTAACTGTGGGGGGGTGTGGTGTGTGTGTGTTTTGTGGTGTTTTACCCCCCCTTGTAATATCATTGCTGGAATTGGAATCCTTGAAGGTCTCTGGATGTGAAAGACATCCACAAAGTCCATACCTGGGAGGAGTGAGGTATTGTTTCTCCCTACCTTTCCCTGTCCTTTGGAAGGGGAAGTTTCAGTGAACATCTGCATAGGCTGGGGATTGCATTGTCTAGTCCACAATAATTTTACATAGTTATTTGTATCTGACTACTCTGATGGTGTGAATATGAAAATGATATTTTGCCTACCTATAAAAGGAAGGATTGACAGTATTGGTAAGAAGGAGGAACACCTCAGGGGCAGGAGGAATGGTGGTACTTGGTCGAACAAAGTTTTGTCTTTGGCATGGGGGAAAAAGGAATAAACGCATGCATTGGAACACTTTTTGTGTGTGTGTGTGTGACACATTTGAGTGCAACAGTATGCACAAAGACAATGATGTAATCTGTAGCTCAAGACCTTTATTGTAGGGGGTACAAGTGGTTTGATTAAAGGCTGATATGCTCAAGATCCTCACTGAGCTGTTGCAGGTGTTTCAGGAAGAGGGTGAATTTGTTTTTATGCTTTCACATTTTCCAGTGACTTGTGAACCTTACTTACTTGTCTGAGTGAAAGAGTGTTTGTAGTCAATCATCTGAGAATTTTTATTCCCATCACTTTTTGAACCAGGGGACACTGGTAGTATTCGCTGCACTCAGTGGCACTGAATTCCACAATAGACTTCACGTGGAAAAATCTACTTTGGCTTGGTTTGAACCTGCTATGAGCTTCGTTCCTCCAATGCCGCTTTGCTGTTGTAACAGAAAAAGTAATTGTTTCCTGCTTGCCTTCCCCTGCCAGCTAGGAGCTTGCAGAACTCTGCATTGTCTCCCCTCAGTGGTCTCTTTAAAGAGGGTATGAGGCTAAAGGAGCCACACATAGGAGCCATTTCTTGCCTTCAGTTATTTTGCCCTTCGTTATGTGTTGTCTAGTTTTATTGTGCCTTGTTGAGAGAAGAAACTGGGTTTATGTAGTGATACAGGTTTTTTGTTTTCTTCTTTATACCTTCCATAATAATAATTATTGATAGTGTTCTGTTTCCTTTTTATTTTCCTTTTTGACTGCTACGGAGAATTAAACTGTTTATTAAAATAATCTGTTGTTGCCCCAAAACTTTGTTCCTTACTGGTAGGACTGCTGGCTGTCTATGTAAAGGGAATACTAGCTGTTCCCTGTCATCCTTCCACTCCACTTGTGTGTTACTGTTTTTTATTCAATTTCACTTATAACTTTGATGCTGTAGTCACTCTTTTATCAGAGGTTAAAGAAATGCTCATCAGAACAA
Organism: Chionis minor; assembly: GCA_013398295.1. Classification (NCBI taxonomy): domain Eukaryota; kingdom Metazoa; phylum Chordata; class Aves; order Charadriiformes; family Chionidae; genus Chionis; species Chionis minor. Next base: position 55,335 of record VZSF01000519.1, read on the forward strand.
AGCTGAAAAGCTGTAGCCCTTCCAGAGCTGTGCCAGCTGACAGTGCAGGCCAAAGAAGAGCTGCAAGGGCTCATTCCAGAAAGCTGGAAGGGAGTCACATAGCAAGTACAAGAATCAGTAGAGTAGGGATAGTCTATCCTTATTGTAGGCTAAAAATAAAGAAACTGTTTTTTATTGTTGTATCTAGTGTAACTAAATAAAAAGGACTATTGTTTAGTGCTTCCTGAGAGATATTGGTGGAATAGAGGATTTTAAACAAGTCTTCTGATTATTGCATCGTTAGTGTTTTGACAAGTACTGGTAGCAGAAACTTAGTGCGTGCCTTTTTTGCATGTTTGCTGCTAAGTTTTCATTTTTTATTTTTTATTTTTGAAATAGTTATTTCTCTGACAGCCGTATATTTATTTTTTTGGCTCCTGGTAGTTTCACAGAGAAAATGCAAAGTAGTTCTCATGATACGATCAACCTAAATCTTTCATATAGATTATATATCCTGAGGATGAGGAAAAAAGAAAGCAACTAGATGCTTCAAGTGCATTTGGAAAGAGCTAGTACTGCTGTCCTAAAACTGTGCCAAAGGCAATGAAAATACCTTATTTCTTCTCCCTTAGCTGAGCAAGATGTATAGCACGGTAAGATGGAGGCTGCTGTCACCATGCCTGAACACAGACTTGACAGACAAGGAAGGATTCAGGGATTAATGGGAACTGTGATGTAGCATCTGAGAGGAGAGGCATTCAGAACAGGGAGCATCCCCCTGTGTGTTACAGAAACTGGAAGTATTTTTATTGTCAGCTTTTAGTGTATGGCTTGCAAATTGCATACAGACCCAGGTGATACCCAGTAGATGCAGATGTGTTTTCTATGATTTGTGACCAAATAAATGAAAAAAAAAAAAAGAAAAAAGTCAGGTTGTATGTTCTACTCTGATTTAAAGAAAAACTGAAAGTTGCATCTCTGGTTTGGTTAAATGTGGACTTCAATCACTAGAGCGACTTCATAGAGTTATACAGAGGACAGCCAGACAGTGGAAGAAACTATTAATTTTTCTTGCTTATGCCAAAACTAAAACACAAATCACACCAAAAAGTCCATCTTGGTTGTATAGGTAAAAACTGAGCCCTTTGAGCAAAGTAGGCATGAATTAGTTAAATTTGTGTTACTAAAAGTGTTTTTGCCCAGTACGGATGGTATAGCTGACAATAATATGTACAAATGGTCTTATAAACTCAGTGAACTTGAGTTTCATACACTGTGGATTTAAATATGTAATGACTGGCCTTCAGTAGCCAAATCTAATGGGTTGACGCAGAAACTGGTGTCAGTCACCAGGGGCTTGTAGGTGTGTAAAGAGGAGAGTAAGGTGAAACAAAAATCCAGTTTTTTAGGTGTTTCCCCTGTATGATGAAGATGATAGTTTGCCTGACTATAAATGGAAGCTTTGGTTTCCAAGATGCAGTGCGGGGCCTTTTAAGACTATTTTGTTAGATGCGTGTATCAATTTAGGAAAATAGGCATCACGTCTCCAAATCCTAGAACAGCAGGAGAGAAAGAGCGTGCACTTGATTCAGCTGTTTTGCCTGAGAAGGCCTTGGGGAATAACTGTAATAAATCGGGAAGGGAAAAAGAGAGGACTAGTAGACTTTTGTTGTCTAGCATCAGTGATGCTGATCTAGGAGATGCAGTGGTCTGTTTATTGCACAGGGCACCTCAAAAATAAACGTCGTTTATCTGCTTAAAGTACTGGAAGCTGTCAGTCATGATGGTTGAGTATTTGTGTTCGGCTTGCAAAGACTGAGGTGGGGAACTACACTGACTACTATTTCTTTGGCCCAAACTCTGCAGAATTAGTGTTGTTTTGCAGTGCTGATAGAGTAGCGCGTGCCTGGTATTTCTTTTCTGTCAAGCAGGTTCTTGAATGGCAAGCCCTTTGTCCTCTGCAGGACACCCTTTAGTTTGGGTGAGTGAGGTTGCAATGCCCCACAGGCATCATCCTCCGGCACCTGCTTTGCAAATTCCGCTTTTTTGGTGTGAGCTGCAAAACTGGGCTTATTTGGAACGAAATACGTTGAGTACCAGGAAACATTCACACAGGTATTTAATTTCTAAATTTTTCTATCCACTGTTCTGTAGCCAGTAGTCTCAAACAAAATGGCGCAGAACACAGCAAGGGGAGCAAAATCTTCCTGGCTTACGTTATGCTGCGGTTTGGGTTGCTAGAAAAATGCCTCTGTTTTAAGTTGATGGATTTTGGAAGAACAGCTTACCGATGCTTGTTTTGCTGGTTTTTCTTTTCTTTTTTTTTTTTTTTTTTTAAAAAATACATTTCCTCTCTGATGTCAGAAAGGAAGAGCAAGTCCTAGCGCTTGGCTCCGAGTGTAAATGGCATACTCCAGGCTTATCTGTGTTGGGGGCCTGCCTGAGAGAAGTGGCTGCATTCAAAATTCTCGTTAGGGAAAGTGATGGATGGCTCTGCTGCAAGCTGGCCTTTCCCCTTCAGAGCGAGCCTGGGAAGGAGAGGCCTTCTGAGAAGTTGTCAGCACTTGATAGCTGTACAGAAACCTCCATGTGCTGGATCACTGGAGCAATGCTGAAAGGAGAAAATGAGAATAATGTACAGCCCTGCCTGTTGAAGCAGTACCTGCGAAACTTTGTGAAAGGCAAGCAGTACCAACCATGTCTGATGGGATCAGCTCCTGTCCCTGGTATCAGATGAGAGTTGAATATTGCATAAATATCAGATTTATTAAGAGCACTTTTCTTGTTCAGTGAATATTAAAGAATGATTCCTCTTGTGTTGAATAAAGGATAATCTGTTGATAACAGTCTGTTTGAATCCAAAGATATCAGGATTGCATTTTGAAAGGTGGTGGTTCCTAAGAAACAGATCAGTTGGGAGAATAATAGTCTTTTCTAATTTCTCTTCAGTGAAGAAATGCAGAGGTATTAGTTGAACATTTTTTAAAAAGATAGTTCTTGAGATAGTTCTTGTAGTTCATTTCTCTATAGTTAAAAGTAACTAGTGGAGATTTATGTTGGTCTTCAAAAAAAAAAAAGTGTACCTTTAAAGGAGTCCAAACCAGAAATTTATTTTTGATAGTTGTGTCATACTGGCTGACTGGTGTATTCTGGTCCAGTGCTTTAATGCATGCATCACTGTGCTATCCCAGTAAGTGCTCATACATCCATCACTAGCTGTTGTCTTTTTGTATTCCTACAGTGCTTTATTCTCAATTTTGCAGTTAATGCTTAAATAATCCAGTAGGGTATTTCTACTTGTCAGTCCTTTTCTTTGTCTGAGCAATATACTTTGCAAGCAAGCCCATTTAAATTGAAATCAAGTCTGTCCTCTGTTTCCAGCACTAGTCTATGTCTAGGTGGAGCCTTTACGTATTGACATGTGTCTGAGATTAGAAATTATGACACAGTGTTATTAAGTTTACATCTCTACAGCTAGATCTGGCTCTTAAATTTGGAGATCTTCTTTCCTATCTATAAAGAATAAAATAGATCCTATGGTATATAATAACTTGAGCAAAATAAAAAGAGTATTTCTGGAGAATTTAGAAATGTATTAATTTATTTGAGCTAAAAAGAATGTAATTGTAAATAGCGGTCATTTAAGCTATTTAGAGGATGTCAGACTTCTTCCAAGCATTGTCTAACAAAACTACCTAGCTCAAACTGAGAAACTTTTCCTAAATTTAGCAGCCTTTATTGTGTGTTGTTCTTGCGTGGTGGGAAAAATTCCTCAGTAGAAGGTGACAAAATGTTTTAGCTCAGAGTTTGAAGGAGTTAGTTCTTTCCTTAAAAATAGCTGTCCTTTCATGTGGTTTCCACATCACGTGCCTCAGTAATCCTGGCTGTCACCTACTGCTCTGCCATAAAAGGAGGCTTTTTTTTTTTAAATTGCGGTGTGATGGTTTCAGTCTTGGTACAGCTGGAAGATCTCCTAACTGCTTTTTAAGCAGGTTAGGTGTTTAAATCCACTCCGAAGGAGCTGGCGGTGGCTGGGTTGGTGTAGGAGAGGAGGTGCCAGGCTGCAGCAGGCTGTGTGGTGCAGATGGGGGTTGTCCTCCTGGGGAGGACAGGAGCCTTTAGAGCTGCTGCCACCCCCGAGCATGGCCCATGCCGGGCTCCACTGCCTGGTGGGAGCGGGGCTAGGATGGGTTGTCAGCATTTTGTGTGCTACCTAATCTGTTCCTGAAGGCTTCAGCGCTGCTCTGTTCGCCTTTTGAGTCCCGCTGCTGTGCTGTCCTGTGCTCTGCTGTGGAGGCGCGATACAAGCTTAGTGAGAGGCTGGTCTTGGGGGAGATGAAAGCTGGGCATCTGCCTGTGCCTGCGCTGGCTGGAGAAGAGCAGACCCCAGTTCCGCATAATCTATTTCCTCACTCAAACATGAGCTGTAGGACCTGGAAAACAAATGCACTTCTCATTCTTTTGATTTCATGATTTTTTTTTTAATTTTTTCAAAATTTGTTCACACCATGAAATGAAAATCCTGCGGAGCAGCAAGTGAAGCCTTTCCTTGTTCCCTTCCAGGCTATTGTCCGCAGGTCTTTGGGTTTTTTATTTTTTGCGATGGAGTAACTAAAGGCCTGGTTTTACCATGTCTACAGACAAAATAAGGATGCATACACAATGTACAGTGTCTGTAGTGGAAGCGGACCCATTGGAGGATTTTGGTGTTAGGACTGAATTCAAGATATTAAGTGTGTTTGTGCTGTCATGGAGATATGGGTGGGATGGCACTAACTCTTCTGGGTTCACCTTCTGTAGCATGTAATTGCAGCTACTCTGCATTCTCATGACTTCCGTTAGTTTTGTGTTTGGCTAGTTTTTGTTTGCCAGTATAAAACCAGTGAAACAACAGTTTTTGTTTCAATTGCTGTCACTTTAGGAACATACTTCTGTATTTAAAAATAAAAAGCTGAATTGGTGCACCAGTAGAAAGAAATGTTAAATAGAGAAATGGGTTGAGGAATTGTTGGTAATTAGGTTCCAAGACTTGCATGGTTTTTGTACAAAATGGTTGGGTAGGCTTTACTTCTTCCTGTTTCAATATCCAAATGCACTGATAAAACCAAAAAAGTTGATTATATTTTATAGCTTTTATCTCCCTATTTCTACATACACTTTTATTTAGATGAAGTCTATTATTTACAAAGGCCCCTTGCTGAAAGACAGAGTTGCTGAAAATATTTTTATTTTGAAAAAAACCCATGCAACAGTTCAATATTTTCTTGAAATAACGTCAAGTTTAAAACTAACTGGAGAGTGAGGCATGAGCTTATTTAGGCATGAGGAAATTACAGTAACTAAAAAAAAAAAAAAAAATCCTAAATTTATTGTTGAACTTAGGGAGAAAAATCAGCTGGCTGAGTGGGAGGCTGCTGGATTTATGCCCAAGTTGTGAGCATTTGACAAAGCCAGTCTGCTCATACAGAGGGAATATTTTCTTTCAGTTTACTTCAGTATAGTAGTTGTTCCATTCAAAATTAAGAGTGAATTGGAAGACAAGGCAGGAGAGCTTGTTTTTTCACCTTCTGGTGTAAGACAGCAGCGGGTGTACTAGTTGAAGATCTACTAATTCTAAACACTGGGTCATGGTCACCAATAATCAATCACATTCACTAAATATAAGTAGAATTTCTGGCAAAGTACAAGAGTTATTGTGAGGATAATAATTAATTTCAAATACAAATGTCTTGAAGGTCACTAAGGTGAGAATGATTTTATTTTTTTCCCCCTTAGGGAAAATAACTAAGCATAAATACGAAGCTAGCTTGAGTGACTTTTTTTAGAGTGATGCAAATGGTGATTAAAACTATTGTTTTTAAATCAATTTAAATAATCTTAATGTGATCAAGGTAAGACACTATGAAGGACACTTCCTTTTTATTTGTTTTTATAAGTATTGGAAAAAATGACATAAGGCTAGAGAAAAGCACTATTTCATTCGTTGTCTCTAGCTGCGTTTTGTCCTCTTCCCTTTGAAGCTGGAGATCTGTTTCAGTAGGTCCAGAGATGAACAAAATGTGTATGATAAAGTCTGTATCTTGTAATTGCTTGTGGAAGTTTGTGAACTTAGTGGCATTAATAATAGAGTAGGAGTTAAGGTTCTGTACAAATATTTGAAGGATATGAACATAATTTCTGTCTCCTGGCCAACAGAAAAATTTATTTCTAAGCAAACACAGTGATGAATCTGGTGTCCAAGTTTTCATCTGAGGAATAAACACTACGTTTGTGGGTTTTCTCCTTTACTTCCACTTTGTCAATACAGAATTTTCTCTTTCTTTAGCTGCATTTTATATATGATTTTCAGTTAATGTTGTGTTTTCTTTTCAATGGATGTTTAATTTTCTGTAGTTCAAGAAAGAAACAGTAAATAGAAGGTGACAGTTTTAAAAAACTGTTCTTTAAAAACCGAGGATTAAAAACTGTATTCTCTCAATAAAACCGCTAGACAGTCTCTTTTTCTGTCTTCAACTTTGCTCTCTTTTCCTTCCCTTTGCAACCCCAGAGGTTGCAACAAAATCAAACCCTCCCCCTGTACTCCAAACAAGAAGAAAAAACCTATGTACCTTAATTTTTGAATCCATTGACTTGCCCCATGCTGGTAGAGCTGTGCATGCAGTGGGAATAAGTATAGAGACCCTAATTTTAGCAGAGTATTGAAATGTGTGGTTACATTCCTTCCTACTACAGCAAATACTGAAATCTAGGTTTTCTTCTGAATAAAAGACACTTTCCTGAATTGGAGTATGGGATGGGATGTTGGAGTATGGCATTATTCGTAGCAGGTAGATGAATGTGTACTCTGTTCAGAGATTGTATTTCTGATACTCTACTGATTGTAAATGGGATTCTAACAGTTTGGTGTATATTTAGGTATTTTGCACACCCCAAAGAAGGGAGCAAGGTAGTAATTCAAAAGAAAAAGACTGAAAATAATTTTGTTTTGAATAGAGACACCACTGAGCTTGAAGGCTGGTAAACCTAATGCTGTTAGTAACTAGGCATATACGGTTAAAATGTTTCAATGCTCTTGAAATGATAAAAATATTTGTTGCTGGCAAGTTTAAATGGGAAACATCGAGTTGCTTTTTAGGTGTCAAATTGTTCCTCAGTAGATTTTTCTTTATCACAAAGAAAAAATGAGAACCAGAGTAGGTTTAACAAAGCACATGATAATCTACCAAGGATTCCTGCTTCTTGTGTCTTTATCACTCGTGTACGGCCTGGGATGAATATGGATTCAAAACGTGGTGCGGTGTCATACCCAGGACCTGTGCTTTTCTGTGTGGAGGGGTTTCCCCTCTGTGTGAGCAAGGAAGATGACTCTCAGTTACTTGCTGTTGCTTCGGGCTTTTGGCAAAGTACCAGGGTAGCTTCTGGTCGGGTGATGCTGGATGTGCCTGTTTGGCAAGAAAATATTTTGGCACCATATTACGTGTGGTTCGGTCCAGTGGAAGAGTGTGTGGGATGTGTAGTGTTCAAATGGAAATGCTGTAGGAGTATTTATTTTAATCAATTTTTAAACATGCATTATGGCATGGCTAAAAATACCTCAATGCTTCAGTAGCATGAAGAAAAGCACTGTAAATATAAATGTAGGTGGTGTGAATGGCTGAGAACTGGGTAACATTTACTGTAGGCTTCTAGGGGGTGTTTTTTGAGAAAGAATAAGTCGCATGTGAATGACAGGCCATAGAACTTAATTTTTTATTGGTATGTTTATAAACAGCTGGATTTGGAATGTAAAAAGATAATGAGTCAATATTGTGTCTTATTATTTTGGGTAAGGTCAGGAGCCTCAACTGCACCGTTCAGATAGGACTCATTCTGTTTGGCCATGCTGAATGAGATGAAACTACAAAGGCAGTTTTAGAATACATGGCTACAAATAACTTGTCAGTGTTTGGTGATGCAGAGTCCACATAAATCTCTACATCTGGAAAGTGTGAACCCACGAGTATCTCCTGTTAATTATGCTGTTTGACATTTCCAAAGCTAAATAAGAATGATGGTTAGTTATGAATCCTATCTTTCCATGCTGAAATACCAGGCTTCATTTCATTGTGATAGAGATTAAGGCCAGCAGAATAGTAGTTATTCTCACCGTCAGAATTTTTGCTACTGTCAAACTGCTGATGCAGCATTTGCTTAATATAAATGAACCTTTGCACCTTTATAAAGTGCTTTAAATCTAGAAAAACTTATGCCTTATCAAAAGGTTAATCCTGACAAATTATTGTAAATTGCCTTCTGTGTGTGTAGTGCAGGTGCAGAGAAAACTAATTCTCTGCCGCCGAGTCCAGTGCCTATTTTGGAAGATTGGAAAGCATCGTTATAGGCACTAGTGGCACTGGGGTGGCTGGTAGGAAGAGCTGGGGGTTCATCTTGCTGCACTTTTGGTGGGTCAGGCCTTTGAGTACCAGTTATGCATGGGGTAACAAGCTTCATTTCTGTTGCTCTGCATTTTGTATGGACTGCATACCATCCTCCTTCCAGCAAAGCATGGAAAACATGTGCTTAAATATCATTGAACTTCAGTGGTGTGGAAATGCTTCAATGAATCAGGGACTCTGTGTGGGTGGGTGGGTGGTTTGGTTTTTTGGTTGGTGGTTGGTGTTTCTTTTTTTTTTTTTTGGTAAGATACCATTCGCTTTCTGTCTGGCTGCTGCATTCTTAGTCCCACTGTTAATGCAGTGGCAGGGGGGGAAGAGGGGGGAATACCCTTTCTGAAGCAGTGAGTGCTGGGTAACCTTACACCAGCGCGAAAAAAAATCCATTTTCAGGTGTTTGAGCACTGTGCTTAACCAACTTCATAGCTCAGATTTAAGGAAGCTCATAAGCTCCAATACCTGTCACTTCCTTTTATTTCTGCTTTAACTGAGGAATATGAAGAAGTTGAACTGAAAACTATGTTTTCCGTCACAAAGCCTAAAGTTACACAAAGGTGCAAGCTTGTACCTATATAACTACTGCATCCGCATTAACATTTTGTAATTTCTGTTGCAACATCTGGAATAAAGTCTTTGTGTAAGTACGTGATGGGGTACATCACATTGAGGTAGACTTCTGAAAATGGTTGTCTTTATGGTAGCTCCCCTGGAGCTATATGGGCATGCAAGCCTTCTACGCAGGATGCTGCATTTCCCCCCTGTCGCGCAAGGAGCTGTCGTGCTCCTGAGTGATGGAATGGGTTAACAAGTGAAGTTCCTTCCACCTGGGTGCCATCGTGCATCTTATGTTGATAAGTATCAAATAACCCTTAAACAAGGATACCCACTCGAGCATTGCAACACAGGATTTTTTTTGGTGTTATTTTTTTAATAACACCTTTTGCAAGTGTGAGCCCTGCTTGTTGTATAGCTCGGGAAAGCAGATATTCAATGTCTGACCTTTCCCTTCCCCCGCTCTCCCCTTTTTGAGGCAAGAAAGATGCATGTAAAAGAGGCGAGTGTGATATGTTTTGACAAAAGCTTTGTTTCGGCATCTTCCAGTTGATAGGATGCGGAGTGTGCCCAGTACAGGTCTGCAAGACTGGACCGTATAAACTGAGCAGTGGCCTCCATTTGCCTCTAAAACAGGCCCTTTTGAAGTGAATGCCAGGTTTACTGCTTTCTTTCACTAGAGAAACGGTCAAGCCCCCATTTCCCACCTTCCCAGAGTGTGCCTTAGCCACCCACTCATAGGGTTTATTTTTTTGGGGATGCTGTTTTGCTGAGGTGGTGTCAGGCTGCAGAATGGAGAGCAAAAGGAGCCCCTGCCACGGTGCAGACCAGTGCTCGGGCTGCTCGCGGGGCCAAGGCTATCGTGAATTCCTCCTCTCCTTAGTCCAGCAACTGTTTAAATATTTTTATCCAACAACTGTTCCAGCTTTTTGCTTCCTGCAGATCTGGCTGGTGATGTCTCCCTTCTCTTTTGCAGTACTTTTTTTCTTCTTTTTTTTTTCTTTCTTCTGATTGAAGTCCTCTCTCTTTAGCCTCCTATTGTATCTACCCAATTCCTTAAATTCTTCTTCTGAATTCCTATTCCTTCTCCACAAAAAGCCCCTTATTCTCAGAGGGGAGTGAGTTTTTGCTTGGCCTCTGGACAGCTGTTCTATTCAAACCCCCTCCCCCAGAGTAAGAGGCATCCCACAATTCATTGCTTTTTTTCTTTGCCATGGTAAAAGCTAAAAGAATGTTTAACAAAGACCTACAATTTGTGAAGGGGGGAGATGCAAGTGTAACTTAATAGTTTCAGAAAACTGCTGAATAATATAACCCTTTAAGGAACCTTTTTGAAAGCTCTGTCCCTGTCCATAACCAACTGATAAACTTGCGGAATTTGATGCAAATGCCTTTGTACCTCAGTGGCGAGTTCTCTATTTTAATTATGATTTCAAGCAATCAAAAATAATTTTGTTGGCTAATACAAAGTGGCATGAAATTAAAACCATGTTGAGGATTGATGGTGGGTAGGCAATTAATGGACTGTATTGTGTCTTGAAGACTTTGGAGTCAGTAGTGTTATGCAAATTGACGGCAATACATTTTTAAAAAGTCATTTTTATTTGCATTTATCCCTTAAAGCCATTACTTTATCTTTTAAAAAATTGTAAATGTTTGATAAATGCTGCTTTAATCATGGGAAGCATTTGTGGTATGGATTTAAATCATAATCCGAGCAAGTTTGTTACAGAACGGTGTGCTGAAATTGGTGTTTTAGAGGAACGCAATCAAGTTAAAATTACAGTTTTGCCTCTGTTTACGTAACAAAACATTTTAACCTCCTCTCATTTGCATTGTAGCTGTTATCCCAAAGCAAAATGAGGAGTAAAATGCATTCCTCTAAATTTTTGGCTACTTTAATGGATGCCTTAGACAGCCTTTCTTGCACGTTAGGTCCTGCTGTGTTCTCACAGTGGTCGCTTGCTTTGTGTTTTGTCTGAGAGGCCTTTTTCATGGCAGCTGGGAGCCTAGTGAAAAACGCTCCTGGTTCTGAAAGTGTTTAATTTCAAGCGCAAACTTGCTTTATTGCTGCTTTCCAGCTCAAATCGTATGGGGAAGAGACTGCCATTTTGAAATGTTAACGTTTCTCGGCGCACAGTAGCCGCGCTCCCATCCCTGCGTCGTGGCACGCGCGCGGACAAATACATTTTAGTTGAGGTGAAGATTCCCGGGGCGCTGCAGCCACTTTTAGTCCCTTGCTCCCTGCCTTAGGCAGCTGCGGAGCCCGGCTCCCTGTTTTACAAGATCTCTCTTGCCCTCGCGCATGGACCCATCAAATTTCGGGCTTGTAGGGACGCCTGGCCTGAACCCTACGCCTGTGCTTTAAACACGATCGGTTGCGTCTCTGCAGGAGCCGCTGCGCTGGTGACTTCAGCCATTTGCTCAGTGATGGCCGAGTCGGTGGACAAAGGATCCCCCCAAAGCATCCCCCCAGCCGGCCTGAGACCGGGCTGGCCACAGCGGCCCCATTGTGAGCGGCCTTATGCATATGAAAGGCTCTTTAAATATGCATTTGCACGAACCTTTACTCTATTGTCACTGATTCGTGTAATGAAGAGTCCCTAGGTATTCATTAACGGGCGTTGTTTCATAAACATTTCTTGTGCAGAATTCTTAGCTGGCACTATTTCCATGGAACAAATGATATACTGAGAATTGTCTTCCCCCCCCTTTTTTTTTTTTTTAAAACAAGCAGTTAATGTATAGGAAGGCTTTAATTCAGAGTGAAGAGAATCATGCAAAATATTAATTTCAAAGTTACGCAGACTTGAGCTGTCCTCTGGTGTTGTGGCAGTGATGGTTTTTCCCACTGATGATGAAGTGAGCATTTCGATGAAAGCCAGACTTTTCTGCTCACGAGTCCTATTTGTTTTGCTGGTCTCTGGCGGATTTGCAGGTACATGGTTTACATCACATAATTTCTTTGAGTCAGCTTGTTCAGCAATTCTGCAAATCCAGTCCCAGGTATCTTGTTTTCTTATTGCAAGGTAGTACGAGAAATCACGTTTTAACTGTTGCTAGGGTTTTAAGTGTGTTAGAGCCCTGTTCTGTGACAGTTGCGTGGAAGGTTGCATTGTGTCCGTCGTGGCTTGAGGAGCCACACCAGCAGCCTGTCTAGAGACGGAGAAGGAGCTTTGTGAAAGATGACATTTGACTACCAGATGCATTCAAAACCAGGGCTGCCGAGCATTACCCATCTGCTTTGAGTAAAGCAGCAGGGGTTTTTAATGCCTACGTATTCATTATATAGAGGGAGTGGCTATATGGTTAATACATGTCCTCAGTAATTTTGTGTAGTCCACTAGAGTTCTCTAGTGTAAGTATGAAGAAATAAAACTCGCAATGATCTCTTCTGTTCCCTCAGCTTGCATCTGTGCCACAGGAATTCTCACCAGGGTTTTCTGTTGCCTTTTTTTTTTCTTTTAGGCTGTAACAGGAAGCCTTTACTAATCACACGAATGTCACTGTACCTGTGCAACAAGGACCTGGATGTCAGGCAGGGGACTGGAGGCAGCAGGCAACTCAGTGAAATTATATTCTTGCTGTGCTTCTTGAGAGCGCGTTGCAGCTGGTGACAGGTGGGGTGCTGCTAGAGTGGCAGGGGATGTGAAAAACAAGACCTTGCTTTCTGTGGCAAGTGCCTGTCCTCCTGGGCTAGCAGTCTCTGCAAGGCAGCTGTCTCCTCTCCAGCGAGTGCCAGGCTTCCGTGGTTTGAAGGGATGGCCAGTAATAAGTTCCCAGTACTCTTACTGGTCTTTGGAAAAGTGTGTGAACAGCCAGCCCCCAAAGACTTGATAGCAGCCTCTGACGTGCAGATGCAATGCACACCACCTCATTTTCTGATGGGTGCCAAAGTGTTTCAGGTCCCAGCGTGCAGGGGTCATGCTGGAGCGTGGCATGCACATGCTCACGGCGTTAGTCACTCCTAGAGTCAGTGGAATGAAAGAAACAGCTGCAGAGCCTGATGCAAGAGGAGAAGCGCTCGTGAATTTTCTAACATATTACAAATAGTAGCGAGAGAGTTCGAACTGCTTTTCCATCTTTCCCTATCTCTAAGTGTTGTTTCCCTCCCTTTCCCCCCCTCCTTGATTCAGAACTCCAGGATGTATATCTCAAATATTGATTTAGAGTCCTAAATAATTTGTGTGATAGCTGAAGATCTTGTAGCCATTTATCACAGAATTTTTTATTCCTGGTTGCTCAGTGCCTGTGGAGATTGCTGTCACTGAGGCAGCAAAATTATTTCTGCTGTGAAAGAGCTGGAGTTTAAAGCCTTTGGGTAGGATGCCAGTCAGGTTGTGAATTCTTGTTTAATCTTCATTCCTGACCTCTAATAGCAACCAAGGAGGAGGGGTGTGCCGGCTCCCAGAGCTCACTGGACCAAGACCCATTAAATGCTTCCCTATAAGACGCTGACCTGCTCTCATTTTGTGCATCTCCTGGCTTGGACGTACGATGGTAGAGATACCACTGTTGTAAAACCCAGGTGTTGAAAAATTCTTGATGACTTTTTGCCTCTTACTTTGGATAATACCTGCAGAAGAAAGACTGTGTTTTAGTAGCATGCCTACTGGCATGCGCTCACTTATGAGAGCAGATTGGCAGGGCGAAAACTGTAGATTGACAGCTCTTAAAGTGAAGTACAAAAAACCCAGTTGTTTTTACGTGCTGTTACATTAAAAATGCCTTTGACAGTCTTTATTTCCTGTGAGGTGAATCAATATAAAATCCAGGCAATTATTAGCCGTACTAGGACTTAGCGTTATGGTGCCCTCATTGATGGCTTAAATTAGTATGCTGAGGGTGAACGGTGGCGAGCGTGGCAAGGGCGTGTGTTCTCTTCTGCCGGCTCAGCTCCGCAGATGGCAGTCCTTGGGCAGGAGTGGGATGGAGGCGGGAGAGGACTGTGTCCTACCCCCTGGCAGGAAACTGCTGCAGCTTCCTTGTCAAAGTCCTCATTTACTGCTGTAAACCTCTTCCTCTCCTCCTGTTTATAGGGTCAGACAAGCTTTCAGGCTTTGTCTGCTGAATGATCCAACTGACTTTTTTAGTATGATGACTTATGTGGGTAGTGCTGCTTGTCTGCAGATGTCACAAAATACATGATGAAAGTAAGAGGAGGGAAAAATCCCGGTGAAATAGCGTGATCTGAGGTCTATTTACACACAAGCAGTGAGCAAAAGTATTAAAGAAAACCGCACCGAAGCAACTTTAAAGTGCTAGGCAGATGATACAGGCTGCAGTCTTTGTCAGGGGTTAACCTAAAAATTAGGTGTAGTATAAGCTTACTCTAAGGTGAGCCTCTTGATTTCTGTGCATACTGTGGAATGAGTATTTACATTTCATCATCCTCTTGTTATTCTTTTGTTTACATTTACATTCTCTTGTTTTGTGAATATAGGTCACAACCATAGACAATTTTGCGCTGCTTTTAATCATGAAAAATTCATGGTGAACCTTGAGAAAAATGTCTGCCTGTGCAGTGAGTGCTATTAGTATTAAGTAAAAAAGATAATTCAGTGCCTTTTCTGGGCAGAGAAGTTCTCTCTCCATATTGGGAGGAAACCAGAGCATTAGGTGAATTTTATAAGATCTTTATCATGTCTGATGTCTTCAGATCTACGGTGCTGGTTGGCTGGAGCACAAGTCAGTCCATTAAAGAAATGTCAAGTGTAATTTTGGAAAAGATATGTTTTAAAACAATACATGCATAAAAAATAGCATAAGGAATTTGCCTGTGGGCTGCTGTGAGGGTGACACATTAATTGTCACAGATGAAGAGGTAGACCCCCTTTGGAGCTCATGATTTCACTGTTCTTGATTTATTAATCTTGCCACTCATTAGAAGGGGACACGTGTGCTCTTCTCATAGCATTTAAAAGATGGTCGTCTGTCTTATCTAAATATTTTAGCCACAAACTTGTAATTTTCTAAGATCTGCTGTTGCCTTCATATTACTTCTCTCAAAATGTGCTTTCATTTGTTTTCTAATTGAGCAGCAAGTACAGCTTGCGTTTTGGTTCTTTTTTATTAAGAGCCGTTGCTTTATGTCTCCCCCTCCTTTGTCAGGATGTACTGAAATGCAGACAGTTAAACCAGTGGTTCTTGTATAGTACACAATAAATCATATCTTGTCTATTTTTCCCTTTATACTTCCTGTTCAGTTTATTCAATTCAGCTCTGTAGTGAGATCAGCTAGATGCTGCTGTTGCAGCAGAAGCAAGACGATGATACTGTGGCAAGTACTCCCCCTTCCCCCCGACTGTTTATCACGGCTCAGTTGGTTTCTCTGCCAGTCTGCACATGGTTTGGTGTTTGGTGGTTTTTTTTGTTTTTGTTTTTTTGGTGTGGTTTTTTTTTTTTTTTTGCTTCTAGTACACAGGCATTCTCTTCTTTTTAGCTGAGAAATTCCCCTTTCTTGTGATGATGACCTGAACTTGTGAGTTTAACTGCAGGAAGAACAAATGATGTGGTATAAGGAACAGAAGTGAAGGTCTTTCTCATGGCCCTTCTCTCCTGGTCTTGAAAATTGAGATATTACTCTGCCTCCTGTAGGCATTTCTGTCCAAATGCTACCACTGTAGCAGAATGCATTGAATTTTAGGTCTACAGGGCACTAAGAAAACACGGCAGAAGAACAGAAGCATAAGAATCTATTACCTAGGAATAGGTTTGGTCATTGTGCTGCCTCCAAAACAAAACTTCCTGAGTTTTTCTTGTGCAATAAGAGGTTCTTGTTTGGGAATATGCTGAATAAGGATGTCACATGACTTTTTGCTTATAAGATCAGCTATGATTGAAATGCTTTTATTAACTCTTTACACGAATTCTTCTCCTGACATCATAAGACTTCAAGTCCATCAAGTCTGATAATTTTTCTGAAATTACTGGTCACTGAAAGACACGTACTTTGTTCCTTCTGAAGGCACTGAAGTACATCTGAAATACCCTTCTAGATCATATATTGATATTTATATATGCTGAATGACACTGTAATTCATCATCTTCAGAAGCAGAGCCTAATTTTTTTTATTTTAAATTTTTATTAAAAAACCAAAACCAACCACAAACCGTGCCACGGGTTCTAAATACCATCACCTGGTTTATCTGGTGGTCTTGTGCCACAACAAAAGTGTGAGCATCTCTGATCTTGTATGGTTGTGCGTGTATATATGTGAAGTACCTCATGAACATGTTGCCTGGTTGAGTTGTGAACAGCAGTGCGGAAGACAATGTTGAGGACTCTGCCCACATCACTGTTCCTCTGCCCTGGGCCCGGGGAACAGCTTGGGAGCATGTGTGGAGGAGTGGGAAGGCCTGACTGGGGGATGTGCCAGAGCCGAAGTGAAGAAGGCTGAGTTGAGATGATCTTTTGCTATTGGAATAGCAAGAATGGGGAGGACACAGGGGGAGGAGGATGTCTTTCAGAGATTTGACTACCTGTCTTTGGGAAAGACGTTCCCAGAGAATACTTCCTGGAAGCTCCACCTCCTCCTTATGCCTGAAGGTATTTGTGTATGTTTTCAGGAAAGTTCTCCTTATTGCCTTTAAAGAGGGCTCATAGTCTGTAGTGTGACCACAACAGGTGGAAGAGCAGGTCTACGCCAGAAGAAACATGCCCACTCTTGTCTCTTCGCCAGAAGAAACATGCCCACTGTTGTCTCTTGATGGGTACCCTGTACATCTATCAGCGCCCCCAGGAGGGAGAGGGGAAGGCACTACAGGCTGAATATTCATCTTGGGGCTTGAGCTTGCCCCAGCAAACTCTGCCTTTTGTCTGTTTGTTAGTGATGCGTTCCTTCTCTTCATTAGTCTTAATGTTGTGTGGGTGCTTGTACTGGGGGTGTTGTGTGTGTGTGTGTGTGTATGTTTATTTAATGTCTTGCCCATGTAAAATTCTCACCTCTTCATCAGACCCTAAAAAGGAATGGTGCAACTCTTAATCATTAATGTCTTCAAATAGTCAATATACAAGCCACCAGGATTAGACTCCAGAATATTTCATGGTTTTGAGACAATACCTGGAGATTCAAACTTGCCTTGTCTGAGAAATTGCCTGCAAAACTGCATTGTCTGTGTGTTATTTCTAGGAGATACTTATTTTTATTTTACATATTAGTCTTCTGAAACAGGAAGCTCATAACAATGGTTTCTGTGCCAGGACGCGTGGAGTGCAGCAAGTGATGTAATCATGAATTTTCCTGATGGTGAAGGTTCCCGAAAGGGTGCTGAGTCTGATATGAGCCTATTGCTTGTGACTGACTCATTAGTGGTTGATTTCAGTCCCTTCATTAATTTTCAAGGTTTTTTAAGCATGAGTTTGTGGTTTTGTCCTTCCAGTTTTTTTTCTTCTGGTTGATTGTAGTAATTAGTAGCATGCTATTTCAATTACTCCTATTCTAGTATTTTAGTGTAGTGTATTTCTAGAAATTCTGACATGCTTCTGTTCCTTCAGATACATAAACTTAGCTTTGTTTGCCCTACAACTGTAATGTAGTTCCATTTGTTTTCTGCTTTTGTATGACTTTGAAATGTTTTGTCTAACTTTTTAAAATCAGATAAACCATAAATTAATTTGGTTTATAAAATCTTGTTTTCGAAAGGCTGGTATATTCCAGGAGCTTTCAAAAGATACTGTAAAGCAATAGTACTAAGCTCCATTTCTAAAGCTGAAACATTGTCCTTTTTGCAGTCAATAGAGTGACTGGATGGTGGACTTGATGGTGTATGTGTTTTCTATTTGAACTGGAGTTTCTTTTGTTTTCCAAGGTTGTGTAGTGTGGGGTTTTTTTTGGCTTGTTTTGTATTTTGGTGAGGTTTTTTTTTTTTTTTCCAGACTACTTTGAAAATGATTACTGTATTTCTTGCTGTAAATGAACTGGAAATGATTCAGCATCACAAACACTGCTGTAGCATAAGAATTGAAAAATAACTCTAGAAAACACCAAAAAACATTTTAAACACTATGAATGTAACCGATTAGCATTAATGGATGTTAAGAGTCCTTGCACTCTCTAAAGCTGCTCTAAAATCCACACTATTAATCTGTTAAACCAGGCTGTATCATATTGACAGTTTAGAGAAGACTTTTTCATTAACTCTGTCAGAAAAAGCAGAACTACTTTGAAGATTATGAAGAAGGTGCCTCCAACGTATGGAAAATTGAGATGTGCTTGCACAATAGCTTAAAAATGTGAAACTGAATAAAAATATGAAATAAAATCTAGGCAACTGTAGAAAAGATTTAATGCCCAAAAAAGCCAAGCTGTCTTCATAGGTGTACGAAATACATTAGGTAACTAACTCTGCATCTAGCTAATGCTCTTACCAGAGTTATGTATCAGGATAATGCTGACCACTTCAGTTTACCTTGATTTCTAAGACAACGTCACAAAATATAGCACTTTATGATATGTAAGTGATTATGCTTTTAATAAGTCTTACTTATATTGTCCATTAGGAGTTAAATTGAGTAAAACTGATTTTCTGTTACAAAGCATCTTCCAATCTAAATAAAACTACTTAGTCAATGCTGCATTTAGCATAAGGTGCTTTCTGAGTTTTCAAACCAAATCTGAAATACTTGTTTATGTACATATGTGTAGAGAGAACACATTAGTAGTATGGCACCCTCCTTCTGACTTTGGATTAATTACAAGGTATAGTTTTCACTCTAGGTGGCAAAAGGCAGTGATCCATAACAGTGGCAGAGATTGACAAGAGCTCCAGGTTTGTTTCTGTGTTTTGTGCCAGGTAAATGTAGTCATAACTGAATTATTCAGCAGATCTGCTCTGACCAAAGCCACTAGAGCCCTGATCTTCACTTATAAGCTTAATTTTAGCACTGCATGCATTCAGGTTTACTTCTATGGAAATGTTAGTGAACTTAAATATTTACATTGGTAAACCCAAATGTGTTTGTGATCTTGGGTATTGTTATTTGTAGGCATTGGGAATATTTGTCATGGGCAGAGATGTGGTTTTGGTAGGACTTTGCAAACTTAAAAGTAACTCTCACCTCACAGAGTTTACAGTGTAAATATTGTTGCTGCATTTGAAACTGTTTGGGGGTTATTTTGTATTTATGCAGAGGGGCTTCTTAGAGAATCTAGCTTTTTGAAAATACCATACTCCGCTCACAAACCTGTCTATGCAAGCCAATTTATCAATGCCCTCCCTCCCCACTTTTTATTTTTCCCAAGGAAGCAACCAGTACACAAATGCGAAAACTTAATCAAAATTAGTACTAATTTTTAGCTTTCTGCCATATGTTTTATTTTTTGCTAGTTTGTTTGTTTCTGTCTCCGTCTGTTTACAGAGCCCAGGAAATAGCTTGTCCTGAAGCACTGCATGAAAAAAAAAAAAAAAAAGCCAAACAAACCAACCCCAAAAAACCCTCACAAAAACACCAAACCCAAAACAAAAAAACAACCAAAAAACAACCCCCACAAAAAAACCCCCAAAAAACTCCACCACCCCAAAACAACCCCCACAAAAAAACCTCACAAACCCCACAACCAAGCGAACAGCCTTGCCTCCTTGAAGTTGCAGGATGCCCCAGTTCCCCAGTTTGCAGCAGGGTGGCTGTACCTGCAGCGCCTCACAGAGCGGGCTGGCACGGCTCATTTCTTAACCATCCGCGGTGCTTTCTCTGACTCCAAACAGCCATGGGATTTGCGGTCTCTGGGGGGGTTTTTTTGTGTGCTTTCAGTGCTGCTCCCTTTTTTTTTTCCTCCCCCTGCAGCTTCAGGAGGAGAGTATCTCTATTTCAGGCTTGGGGAGAGCCGGCAGGATGGCAGCAGCACAGGTTTTATGTCTGTCTCACAGTTGCTGACGTGAGGCACGTGTGTGGTGGATATTCGTTTGGAGGGCAGACACTGTTAAACTTCTGTCTGAAGCTAGTAACTGAGAGAAAAATACTAGTTTTCTTACTGAAGTACATGTAAATTATCTGTTCTGCTTCTCATCGTTTGAGTGGATGACACAGTTTTGCAATTTCCATTTGAAAATGTGACCAGATCATATTTATATTACTAATGGTAATATAAATATTATATATCCCTTTGGAAGGATTTGTGAACTATTTTCTGAAAGGGGTGGGAGAACTCCTTGTGTTAGAGGAACTCAACAATGGTTCCAGTTCATCACTAGCAGCAGTGCTCTTCATAGTGTTCGAGGATAACAGATAGCGTTCTCTGGAAACAGTGCTTTTTTGTTTTTATCTTTAAAAATAGAGTAAGAGGATTTAAGGGGTGGGAGGGGGATGGGGGGAAAAAAGCCCTGTGTAAACAAGGTGAAGTAGGCTTTGTTATCTCAAGAATCAGTATTTGTTTTAGAGCACTTGCTGTTACCCATTGTGTATTCCAGTTACATGTTGAGAAAGGCCTGCAGAATGAGGAGCCACATGATGGAAATCTTTTATGTCTTCCTTGCCTGTTTGTTCACCTGAAATTTCTGTTTTACAAAGCTAGAGAATATATTTCTTTTCATTACACAGCTGCGTCTTTAAATTGATCATCAGCCTTAGTAGGTAAAGTCACGTATGTTTGTAGCGCGTAAAGAGGGGGCAAATAACATACAGAGTAAGATTAGTTTGATTATGCCATTACTTTTCTTGCTGCTACCCAGCTTGCTTGTGACCTGTTTTTAAAGACTCAGCTGCTGGAACAGTTATTACCAAAACCAGAGCTTTACCTTTTTCTTCTAGAAGTATGATAACGATATTTTCATGTGGCACAAAACACCTGTTACCTCTGTATGTTTTTTAGAGACCATGCTCTAAAATGTCAGGGTAGTGGGGAAGGAGGAGAGGATGTGAGAAAAGAGGAGGCAAGATGAGGTGTGAACTTAAGGTGGTAAGTTTCTGAACTAAGAAACCCTTCAGTCTGATGTGAAGACATGGAGGGCCTGTACCTTTGTCTAAGATGGACTTTAAGTGGGGGCTAAGTCTTCAGTTTTATTTTGTCTCTCTTTCTCTGAAGATGAGTTGACTAGGACTGATATAAAAATTACTTTAAAACCTTTTCACTTTGGATCGTAGATGTTTTATGTGCGTTAAGCATGTTTGGAAAGGTCTGGCCCACAGATGTGGAAGTGAGAGCTGAGGAGCAAGCAGAGCTAAGCCTGCCTGAGTACTTTATATTCCTATAGAGGTTTTGCATCCCTTGCTGCAGGCATGGATCCGAACCTTTTTACCTGGAGAGTGGAAATGATAAGGGTGGCATTTGTTTTTGCTTTCAGTCCTGGCTGCGCTTTATTCAGCTTTTTTCCTACCTCTGCTCTTGATTTCTGGACCAAGCATAGCGCCAGTGTTAACCAGTTTGAATTCGTACGTATTCTGTTCCCCATTACAATTTCTGCTTTTCAAATGCTTTGCAAAAAAATCCTTGCTTCCTTTGCAACGCCAATCAGTGCAAAGGTATTTGGATTGGGGAAAAAAAAATGTTCGATGCATAATAATAGACTTACACTCTTGTGGTAGGCTGGATAAAGCCTGTGATAAAAGGCCTTCGCATATGTCAGATACTGGTGTGTGTGGTGGTTTTTTTTTTTTTCCCAACATGCTTTTGTTTTCCTATTCTGTTCTGCGAAACAGTTGTCACTCTAGTTTCAATGTAGGGTAAGATACAGCTTTAATTTCTAAATATTTAACCGTGTTTCCATGTTTTAACTGTAGTGTACTGCAGCCTTTCATATTGACAGCTCACTGGTTTGTATAAATTAACAGGCGAAACCTACTTACTTTGGCAACTCAGGAAAAGGTAAATTGTGTTTTGACAGTTGTAGAGACTTTGAAAGATACTTTGGAGTGTGGTGAATGTTAATGACCAAGATGGCTAAGGTAGCTCATGCCTCAGCTGATTGCTTCAGACTCCATACCTGCAGCCCTGGAAATACACAACTTTATTGGTTTGCAGTTACCTGTTATTTTAAAGTTGTCTCTGCAACTCTGAGTGCAATGTACAAACTGAGATTTTTCTTCCTGGGGAAGCAGAACTCGGGGGAATGTTGAAGTTAAACCCGTAGTTTTAGCTTTTTGGATGACTTCTGTGGTCGTTCATGATTGTGCATGCAAATTGTGTATACAATTGGAAGTATCAGATTTACGATCTTGTTTCTCTTCAAGTACACTAGTGCTGAGGCAGTTTTTATATTGCTGATTTTAAAATTGGTATCTTGAAGTTTTGTTGTATTCAGGGAAAGGTTGTTGATGATCCATCTAGTGAGAACCTAGTGTATGGACATCCTGCTGTTAACGTAGTCTGGTATTTTTATATTTTCCATATCTTACTGCTTGAAAAAGACACTAATTTTTTTTTTTTTTTCTCAGTACCATAAAGGAGCATTTCCATTTTTCATGGTCTAGTTAATGAAGGAAACACATTCTTTTTCACTAACATAACTGCTAAATATCTGTAGTGTCCTAATATCAAGTCAGGATGCTTAGTTGACTCTGAGAGTAAGGGAGAACTTGTCACTCCTTTTTGAAAATTTGAGGTTGAGCATTGGCAATCATCTCTGTGGAGGTCCCAAAAGAAGCTGCTTTGCTGAGGATTTGCTAAACTGTTTTGCAGCTGCATTGCACAGAGAAACTATTCTTCAGCTGTATTATACAGTGAGAGGTACTTATGATTTCTTAAATATGTAAGCCCATAATATATGTGACTTCTAGTTAAAAAGAAAAAAAAAATAAATCATATGCTCTTCTAAGCCCCAAAGTAAAAAGTATTGTGTAGGTTGGTGCACCTAAATGTGGAAAATGAAGGCTGAGTGAAAAATAGACCCGCTCCCAATAGTTTGCTCATGCTTTTACCAACTCTTTTTTTAAACAACTTAAATTCTAAGTGTGAACGAATTTAACAACGTGTGACAGAAGGCATAGGCTTTTCTTTCCGTTTTCTAGCAACCCACACTTCTCATATGCTAGTGAATATTAGTATGAAGTGTGGTTTCCCCCAGAACAAAATAATTCCCAGCAGAATTTCCAGGAGAACTAATCTGGATTTATGTATTCCAGTTGAGGTACTGAGTATTTAGTTTTCCTTCTTGTGTTTGGCTAAAATGAGCGTCGGGGGTTTTTTCCCTCCATTCTTCAAAGAGTCATCCCATAATGATTCATATCAGATGCGATGCTTTGCAGTCAAAGTTACAAGGAACGGTCATTCATTGCCATATTAATGTTTTAGTTTAGCACGGGAGCTTGCTTTTGGAATGCAGTCACGGCACTGGGAGTCCAGGCTGATCATGCCCGTGCCGGTCCACATTGTGGGGCAATCTGGAGGGCGCGAATTGGGTTCCTTTCAGATAGCACCAAACCAGAAGAGTTACACCTGGAGTGTACTTACAGCACTTCACCTCCCAGTCCCTCTCCATCATGGGGACATATTGGAGCTGAGCTGAAATAAAACCCCCGAAACATGTATTGTGCAAATGTTGAGTCCTTGGTAGCGACTGTGGTGCTCCACTCATCTGCTTCTAGTGGGCTGTCTGATGTGATAATGTAGGTGTAGCCAGGAGGCTGCCTGAGTGGCCTAGAAATAAGGAGGAGCGATACAGGTTGGGATTTCTTCTGTAGCTTGGATGAACTCTCTGGAAAAGTGTGGGGTGTTGTTTTGGTTTTGTTTCTAGCCTGTATGGAGATTTTTGTTAAGTTGTATCAATGCCTCACTTGGAATATTCCTTTGGTTTTGAGTAACAATATTTAAATTAAACAACGCTTTTATTTTATTTGAAATCACTGGAATGTGAGGTTCTTGGAGAGCCTCTCAGTGAATTTTGGCACTTGCCAGCTGGCTTCTCTTCTTTGGTGGATATAATGTGTTTCACTTCTGTGTTTTGTTTTTTTTCTTTACAGTTACATTACTATATTGAGTAGTTCAACACTAGAGCTGCTACAGTAATGTAGTTAAAGCACCAAATATTTATTTATAATGGTCACTTAGGCATTTCTTTTGCTTTGGTATCAGGTAAGACTGTCTTGCATAGCCTGCCTTGAATGCTTTCTTACATCAGCTGTTTCGAAGCCTTCTGGTTATGAGCTTTACTTTCTGTTGGTCTTGTGACTCCAGATACCATTATAAACAAGCGTACTTCTGTTGGGCTCATGACCCCAGACATAACTGCTATGACCTTACTTGGGGGTTATGACCCCTTGTTTGGGGACTTGCTGCACTAGAACAATATGAAAGAGTTGTCTTATGCTAATGCATTAGGACGCAAATGCAAATAACTGTCAAGAAAGCAGTGAAACAGATTAATCACACAGAGGGCTGTTGTCTTCCACAGTAAAAATGAAAAAAAATTAGAAGGCAGGTTCTACATGTTCAGTGTCTTAGGAATAACTTCTGTTCCACTCCTCATGTGATTACGCACTTCTCATTTAAAAACAAAATACCAAGAACCCACACATCTTAAACATACTCAGGAAAATACATAAAAAACAACCAGTGTTAATTTCATGGAAATGCTTCTGTTTTCTTTAGAAAGTAAAAAAAAGGCTGTAAAGCAAACATCATGTGACAAACCATTCCCCCTCACTCTTACCCAACTCTGCTAGGCTTTAAAAGATAGAGATGCTATCTCGAATTGAGAACTTGTGTCAAAGTTCAGCCTGGAAAGACTTGTTTCATAGTCCTTAGACCAGTGGTTTGTAATGAAGATAGTAAGGATGTTGCCTTTTTAACACAATTTTTCTGTGCTTTTGAAGCAGGAAAGAGAGTATATTGTTCTAATGTCTAATTTCCTTCATCACTTGTGTGTCACAGTAGGGATTCAATAAGTCCAGCTCTTTTGGTTTGTGTTTGTAGTTTAGCCCTGTTCTGGATTACTTTATGCCATATGTGCTCTTTTTTTTTTTTTTGTTAATGAAGCTTTGTTACTTGAGAAACATGGCCGTAACATTGCCTAGGGGAAAACTGCTTTCCTGAAACAGAAGAACAAATGCTGACTCAGGTTGGTGATGCTGTCGGTGTTATTTTGTCTCTCCAGTTTAAAAATGGTTGGAGACTTCTAACTAGTGAAACCTAGAAGTTAAGAATCACAAACTGTAATGCTGAAAATATAAAGGGCCTTTGTAGCTCTTTGTGGCTCTAAATGCCTTACTATGATAGCGCTTTTAAGGAGGCAAAGAACCTCTGTCTACCTCCTACTTGACCTTATAATACTTGTAAGCAGCCCAGGATAGCCTTATTTCTGTCTTTACTAATAGGAGCCCAAGCAGACGCCATTCAGACAGGACTTGGTTCACAGGAAATGTGGCTGAATCCCCATCAACCAGAGCGTGTCCTCCACGGGGACAGCTTCCAGGCCCTCTGGATGGCAAACAGAATGCAGGGAGGAGGTCTGCAGTTCTGCCAACACGTCTGAGACTCCTGGGCTATGCGCCTGTCTGTTAGTGACACTTCTGGGCAGGCTTTGCTTTAGCTCTCGCAGATGTGGATGAGAGCCCAGGCTTCTTTTTGCAGAGCTGCAGGGAACTCTGTTTGGTCACCCTGCTCCCCACTGTTCGCTTGGGCTGACAAAGTATCTCAGAGCCCAGGGCAAGGAGTGCACCCCCATTCTTGGTCATTACACCCAATAGCTTGGGTGCAGGTTGGCTGACTGCTGTCGACAGCACTCTTGACACTTCTGAGCAAAGCGATGTAACCCGTGAAATCCATCCCATGAAAGCGGAAGAGGCAGTTCAGAGCAGTCCTGGGAGACTCTTGATTCCAAAGGTCTTTGTATGTTGCATGGATGTGGGGCTGGTATCTCTAACTTTCTTGAGGATCACCCCTGCCGGTAACATGTGTTGCATTGCTGCTGTTCCTGTTCGATCTCCCATCATATTTGGTGATACCTGCTTTCATCAAGAGTCTCCTTTGTGCTTGTTACTCTGCTAAAGATCTGATTGTCGGATGAGACCTCTCCTTAATCCTTATACAACTCGGGCGTCTTCTCTAAGCCAACGAACGGGTTTAGTGAGTGTACCCTTTTGTGGCTGTAGTCTCACCACAGAGATCCATGGAGTGCCAGGCCCGCTGGCTGGGGCTGATTTGCTTTGTATTTTTTCTCTAAGGACAAGGTCAGGCTGAAAGTATAAACTAAACTCCTTCTGGGGATGGCCTTGGGACCTACGCTGCTGCACACAACGGGAAAGCCATCTTACTTTCCCAAAGGTAAATTCAGTTCTTCAGGATTTTTCCTGTTGTGTGAGAATTCCAGATCTGCTCTTTGGTCTTGCTTTCAAACTCCTTAACTAAGGTGTGAATTGCAAGAGGGAGGGAGACGTGGACCTGTGCTTTATTCCCTTGTGAAACAGCATGAAGGAAGGTGGTCAGAGGGTCAGGCACACCAAAAACAGGACAGAAAACACGTGCCGCTCAGGAGCTGTGTGTACTACGTGGTTAAGTGACTGGCACTTGAGTTCAGAATTGAGAGATTTCCTTTTAACTGCTCCAAATACATCAGGTTTATAAGACACTGGAGTAGTTAAAATGTCTCAGAGGAAAAATATTAGCACTTAAGGGCTTGTAGTCTTGAGCACTACTAAGTAGTGTCTGCGGTGCAGTGCATGAGGTGTAGGGTGCTATTTACTGAATGTCTTCATGGTTATTGAACACTTTATCTTTGTGCGTGCTTGTTCTGTCACTGTCTGATTTTTAACATGTTCTAATTTAAATTTGAATTTGTTTGTTAGACTGCCTTTGCAAACCTCTAATCATTTTCAGTGTTGCTTGTTAAAATTAGAAGACAATTACAGCTGTGTGGGGAAAAAACCACCTTATTATGACTGCCTATCTCATGATGTAATCCTGCTAATGTATTAACTTTAGAGAAACTAGAGTAAGTACTTTAGCTGTTGAATGCAGCTAACGGCTGTTAGAGAAGAGGGAACAAGCATGCTGAGATACAGCATTGGCCTTACTGGTTTTGTCTTGGCTTTATGAGGAAGTGCTACTGTCAGAAGCATAATTCTTACTTATTTCATCAAGCAGAAAACAATTAGTCGAATACTATTTTCTACCTTGACCAGTGTTTTGTCATAGCCTTGGATTTCTGTGCTTGGAGGTAAACAGCTTTTTGTATCCAAAGCCTCCATTTTGAGATAGACCTGCTAGAGGCAGTAAAGCTTCCTTGTGTAAGTCTCATCAGTACTTTGATACGTCACTGCACTGCCTTATAGCAGGAGGTGTTTGGTTAGAAGTTAAACAAACTGTACTAATCAGTACATTGTGCTAGTAAGAAATCAATGACATTAGTTTCTTGCGTATCTGGAAGACCGCAAACGTTGCATCTTTGACGCACTGAAATACAATGCCAGTGTGTTGAAAGGGAACAATGTAATTACCATTTTCAATAGCTAATGAATGAACGCTTGATTTTTATAGGCTGTGGATAACTGGACCGAACATGTTTGTTTTCCAGCTTATTTCCCATGCAGTCTCTGAAACTGTAAAGAATAGTAGCATTCTTCTCAATTTCATTAATTAAATGTCAATTGAAAGTCTTAGTATTCTGAATTTGAGAAGAAACTGCATTTTATTATACTACCTACACAATGGTAGGCAGTAGTTTTCATTGTGTATTAAGCTTCTGAGTAGACTTTTGTGGATTTAAAGATTGCAATATTCTGTGAAGATATTTAACAAATGCTTTGCTTAGTCCAAGCTAGTTTGTTCTTCTAATAGATATTGATAGTTGTTAGGTCTACAAAGCAATTTAAACAGGTAGCCCTCCTCTTAAAAATTTTTAGGATCTCTCAGGGTTCTCAGGTATCCATATAGCCCTTCTGGAAGGGAAAAAAAATACACTTTAATGGTTCTGTAGTTTCTGGCAAATGATCTGTGTAGGCAGTTATTGAAAAAGCTGCTGCTAACAGCCTAATGAAATACTGGGTAAACTTTCATTCACAAGGAAGATCAGAGCGTCTATCAAAATGAATTTTGTCTGAGGCTATAATGACAACTTAGATAATTTCAGTTAATGGATCAAGGTTATAGTATACACTGGTTACACAGTCTGCATGTGAACAGGGCATAACTTAATTTTGTTTCTGTTCCTGCTTCTTAATAATGGTAGGTGTGGTGTTTATGAATGTTAGTTAAATGTAAAATTGCCTGTAGAATCTGTTGGTATTTCCTCTCTTGGCCTTTGTAAGTCTTTCCTGGCAGAGTATTGAGAGGATAATATGAACTTTAAGCCCATAAAGTATCTTCTGAGAGCAATTAATTTCTTAATAGTGACAAATGAAGCATATGGCACTTAATTTTGATAAAGGCACGTTCTTGTTCTAAGTAATTTTATTGGTGGTTATTTAAAAGAGAGACCTGATATAATTTGAGATAAAGTTATGCAGAAAACTTCTTCCTTTCTGCCATCAGTTGTCCTGACAAAATAAAATCCCTTAGAGATACCAAAATAATGAAAAAATGGAGCTAAACACTTTTGGTTGTATTTCCAGAAAAGCTAGAAATGCAAGTGATGTCTGTGAGCACTTTTCGTGTATTGCTATGTGAAAAGGTAATGTCTTTCCAAAATCTGAAAATTAAATATAATAAATAAGAGGTGTTGAAGATAGTCCATTGTGCAGCTTGTGTTTTCCAGTCCTAGTTATGGTTCTCTTTTCAGTTTTGCTGTGAGGAGCATGAAGTATTTGTTTGTTGGCTATCATAACCTTCAGTAGTGATAGCTGCATTTTCACAGAAGTACCAATGTGCCCATGAACGGAGAGAGATTTTGATCCCAGAGCCAAGCCTTTGGGAATCCCTGAAGACTAAGACTGGATTCTTGAGCTAGTCTGGGAGCCAGCAGAGTGTATGCTGCACCTGCTGACATGCTCTCTGTGGGGCTTCCTACTTGGTGAGTACTTGCACATAAGCTGGAGCTTCTGCTTTCGCTCTATCCCACACAACAGAAACCCCAGTGGCACCCCATTTCCTGGCAAGCTGGAGACAGGAGAAACTTATCATTGTTTCCAGGACATCATTAGCAGTGCCAGGAACACTAATCAAATAAGGTTCAGGGTTTCATTCTGATGTGATCAATGCAGTATATGCGTCTCAGATTGAGGGGGAAGGTTGATGTGGGGGGAAAGGGGGGCGGGCACGGGCTTGGTTCTCCCCATGTTTACTCTGTTCTTATCAGTGTGACTTCTCTTGTGTCAGCTTCTTTCCACGTGGACACAGATCTCTTGCTGTTCTGTTGACATTTTCATGATGGGCTGGGTATGCTCGCTAACAAGGGGAGATAAAGCTGGGTGGTGTGTATTAGTATATTGCTACCAGATGGGACAACCGGCAGCTGCACAGTAGCATCCAGAAATCTCAGGGTGGAGTAGCGTATTGAAGACTTGTCCTCCCCTCTGCAAAGCAACAATTGGTGGTGTTTCGTGGGTTGTATGTGGGGTGGTTTGGTCGTGTGTCCCACCCCCAACATTCTGGGATGCTGAGTCTCTGAAAACACCTTCTCCTGACTTCCTGATCAGCATCCAGCTAGCAAGAATTAATTTAACCCTTCAGCTTGCCTTGATTTCCACCCCCCTACCCCCCTTCATTCTAGTATGTGGGATGGTTGGCAGCTATTCTGTGGTCCTTATTCTCAGACTAGCTTGTTGGAACCTGTGGTGTGGAGGTGTGTGTGTGTTTTGGGTTTATTTTTGGTCTCAGTTTGAGATAGCTAAGGTGTTGGGGTGGGAATGGGTGAGTGCTTGGGACCACAGGAGTGAAAAATTCATGGAACAAAAAGTGTGGAATGGTTGATGTACCTGTAGCTCCAAGCTGTTGTGTAAACTAAAGCTCCAGAGATCCTTATTTCTATTTGATGGAGATTTGCACAGTGATCTATGCAAGCAGCACTTTCTCATGAACTCTTAAAAACTGGTAAGATCTTGTCATACTTACAGTAGCAGAGATTCTGAATGTCTTTCCCTTTCCTTAAAATAAAAGGGTATGGATATGGCCTTGCAGGTCAAATTTAATCACAGGCCTGGACTCAGCTTATGTGTGTTAATATTTTTTTATGATGTAAACATAGAGGAGGTAAGTAAGATGCTGTTTTGTTTGCTCGAGGCTTTTAGACTGCAGAAGTTAGTGGTCAGTCCATTTTAATAGTAAATCAGTTTTCTGTTGATGATCTAGGTTTAAATAAAAATCGTGTTGTAGTATTAGCAAAGGAATAGCTATGCTTTTTGTATAAAAGCTATGGTATTAGGTAAGGAAAAAATTATCCTTCTGTTATAGCTGATTTAAATACTGTTGAGTAATTAGTGTCATTAGCAGAGGGACACGCAAGACCTTCTATAATAAGATGGAAGAAACAATGCAAACTTGGAATGTCCTTATTATACAGCATGTGAAACGTACAATGTGGTGTCCAAGCAAGAGTCTTAACAGTAAGAGTTATGCCGTTGCAATGAAAGAAGACGTGACGGTCGCTGTTCTGCTAGCCACAGGAGTGCCATGTCAGTCTGTATTTGATGATATGTATTCACAACTGGTTTATCCACTTAGGTTTCTGTGTATTAACTTAATGTAGTGTTTTGTTTTGGAATTTATACTTTAGATTGTCGTAAGATGAACGCTAATTGTTAAAAATCACCATACAACAATCCCCTCTTCTCACCATAATTTTCCTCACATTAAGTAGTACCAACTCAGAAAATTGGGTAGCAAGCCTGTACTTCTAAGGAAATGTAGACAAGTTTAGTTTTACCAAAAAACCCAACCACAACACCCCAAAAATGAAAACCCTCTGTGCTACAGGAACTCACAAGAACTTAACTTTGGTCTGCGGTGACATCAAACAGTGATCAATATGTGATGAATGCATTTTAGTATTCATGATACTCAGCTAAGTACTTTTTCCTAACAAGTCATTATTCAAGTAGTGAGAAGTAATTTTTTTTTATATACTATAGACTTCAGGAGCTACTGAAAGAATGTGTTTTAGATATGCTTAACAAGGTGGCAATGTCAACACACACTCTTTAAATAGGAAATGTATTACAGAGATGACTTTTTTTTTTAATTTACTAGTGGAAGGGACTTCCTAAATGGTTGTTGATTGTATTCAGTAAGAGCTGTGAAGAAAATCAACACTTAAGCATCACATCTTGCTGTGTTTTTCTTCAGTGAAGTTGATGCCAGGTTCCTCCTATCCCAATTTGAGGGAGTGGCTTTGGGTGATGATACCACACCTGGGAATGTTAACCAAGTAATGCAGATTTAGCTGCTGCTGGTTGGTACACCCCTCTCCCAGGGTCACTGCAGAGAGACCCAGGGTTTGTGAGTGCATCTGAACTGCTTCAGTGCAATGTCCAGTGTCTTGAACAGCAGTTGGTGGTGACAAAGCACACACGCAGCTGTTTTCCAGGGCTTGTCTTGCTGGTCTGGCAAATGGTAACAGGTGAGAAAGGAAGAGGAGGGTGGGAGGAGAGGTGTTAAAGCCTTAAACCACTGCGGCTGTTTAAGTGCATGTCAAAAGCTCGTAAAGTTAAGAACACAGGCCACTGCAGTGGATGTTGCACCTACGAGTTGGTAGATCATCTTCAAGTGCTGTGGGTTTCCCACGTTGAAATGCCTCTCTACAGTGATGGGTAGGAGTGTCCCCTGTGTGGAGTGCTTCACAGGACCAAAGCTGGAGGCCTAAAGTGTATGATGTGCAACGTGGTCACTCTGCCACTTCTTTGTCACCAAATAAAAAGGACAGCCAGACAAGGGCTGAACGTTAAAGGGGGTGACCAGAGGGGGTTAAAGAAGGCAGAGCAAAGCTCGTTTAGAAAGTGGGATTGTAAATGCTCCTCAGCCCTCTCAAAACCACTGTGTGTGGTCACAAATTGCAAGTCAGTTATGTCAGAGGGAGAAAGAACAGTTTTGTGGTTAAGGCACCAGGCTGGTGTCAGGAGATCTGGTTTCACTGCTATAAACTTCCTGTTTGTCTCGATCTCCTGCGTTTCTGTGTCCCCTTACGGAGCAGAGGTGACCATGCTTCTCCCCTTTCTTGTCTGTTCTGCCAGCTCTCTGTGGCAGGGACGGTTTGTCGCCCTGTCTGCAGGACAACGGGGCTCCTGCAGTCAGTCAGTATTGCATTCCCACCTGAGAACGTGGGGCAAGAGCATACTGTCCAACAAGCTGGCCAGCCCGGTAAGGAGAGTGTAAATATACGAAAGGGAAGTGTCACCTCCAGTGCATGTGCAGAAACACATGCCACCTGGGAAACAAGCAGGAGCTAGCACTGCTTGTGCGCTAATG
The DNA here is from genome assembly GCA_013398295.1 of Chionis minor. Taxonomy (NCBI): domain Eukaryota; kingdom Metazoa; phylum Chordata; class Aves; order Charadriiformes; family Chionidae; genus Chionis; species Chionis minor. The sequence continues at coordinate 87,568 of VZSF01000519.1, forward strand.
GTTGTGACTGCTGGAGTAACTGCAACATGGTGGGACAGCATGCAGGACTGGGGTGCTATGGTGGACAGATGCGGGTTCTTCAGGACAGATAGGAAGAGAAGATGAGGCTTGAGCGATTTTTTTTTTTAAATTATTATTATTATTTATTTTCTTTTTATTTTTTTACCCTCTAAGTGAAGGAGCAATTTGAATGTATGGAGCAGTTCTGTGGGACAGATGATAGGCCCAGGTAGAGAGCTTGTAGGTCATGACCTGGAATAGGCAAGAAAGGGGACTTCTTGATGGGAGTTTCTTACAGATCACCTGATGAGGAAGCAGACAAAGTCTTTAAACAACTTGAGGAAGCCTCACAGCCTGTGGTTCTTATGGGTGACTTCAAGTGTTTGACATCTGCTGTAAGAGTGATATGGTTGGATGCAAACTAGGGAAGATACTTTCAGATTAACTTCTTGATGCAGGCCTTGAAGGGGCCAAGCGGGTGTGACATATGACTGCATCTGCTGTTCACAAAAAAGGTAGAAGTGATTGGGAGAGTGATAATGGCAGCCTTGCCTGTAGCTGCCGTGAAGAAGAGGAGTTTAAAATCCATAGGGGAGTGAGAAATGCAAGTAGCAGGGTGACAGACCCTGCACTTAGGTAGGCAGGATTCAACTTATTCAGGCAGCTAGTACCAGGTAACATCGAAGCTCTGAAAACTGGACAGGTCTTGAAGGACAATCTCTTCCAAGTGCAGGTGCAGCACCTACTTGGGAAAACAAGCAGATGTATCGTGAGGCCAGACTGGCTAGGCAGGAAGCATATGATGGAGTTCCAATGCAAAAAGGTCATATACAGGAAGAGGAGAAAGCAGTAAAAGGAGAGTTTAGAAACATTGTCCAAGTTTGTGGGGCTGGTGTTACAAAAGCTCAACTGGCGTTGATGCGTGCAAGTGGTGTTAAAGGTCACAAGAAGGGTTTCTACTACTGAAGAGTAGTAGGAAAAGGTTGAATGAAGAAAGTGTGGGCAAGGCTGAAGTACTTGTGCCTCCTGTGACTCAGTTTTCACCAATGAGGCCTTACAAGCCTCTTCACTTAGTGAAGGGGTTCAAGGAGGACAAGGAATTCTCACCAGGGTCCAAGGACAGAGTCATGGATTACTTGAGAGCTCAGCCTAGGCAAGCTCAGGGAGACTGTGCCATCTCCACCCTTTGAGGTTTTCAAGACCCAGTGGGCTAAAGATCTGAGCAAACCGATCCCATGCCTCACTTCTTAATTTTGAAGTGTGTTGTAACTGTATATAGGGGACAAGTTGATTTGGCTATTTGTGTAGGAGGAAGCTAATTTTATTTTATAGTTGCGATACATGTTTGGCCTTGTCTTACAGAACCTGTGTTACAGTGTGTGGAGTTAAGCATAATTGGAGTAGCCTATCCATTGGAGAGGTGTGTATCCTGGTCTCTTGAGGAGCACGGTCGGTTCAGTGGGAGGCTGTTCCCTGCGATCACCACCGACTGTGGAACCCATTACAGTGCTGAGGTGGGCTCCATGTGGAACCTTTCCACTTGCACTTATGACCACTTGTCAATAAAAGCCTGTTTGAAGCGGCCGGCAGCAGTTAGTCTGCACAAATCTTCTTGTCTGACGGGGCCAGTCCCAGCGTGAGGAGCGGAGCGCTCCCCTGATCTCTCTGTCTCACCTGCGTGATGCTGTAGTCATCTTGCTGCTTGTCCTGAACTTCTCTGAGCTGTTCCCCCCACGTTGTTAAGAAGCTTCTGACTCTTGCCACAGAAGACCGCGTTTCAGTGATGAATGGCGTTTGTACTGATAATTTGCCTGTAAAATGTTTTGGGAGTCTTCCCAGTGAGAGGCTCTGCATCAGGATGTGAGAAGCTGAAGTGTGAATCACCGCCCTGCCTTCTTTTGCCAAGCTTCCTGCGCTGAGGCTGTGGGGCTTAAATTCCATATTGTTCCGTTTTTTCTCAATGGGCTTGTGAAGAACTGCTGCTATTTTTCACTCAAGTAGTTATGAAGAAGTTGCACGTATCAAGCTGTATGTAGCTAAGGCATTCTCCTGATTCCAGGATAGTTTTTAAAAGCCATTTTGCAAGGCTTTTAAAGACCTTTTGTAGTATCGCGTGATAATGAGGAACTGTCCCTCCACCCCACAGGAAGGATGAAAGACGGAGAATGGATTCAGGTCTCCCATGAGACTATGGCATTCCTGCCTGTATGCGTCTGCAACAAAAAACTTAATTGGAAGTGCATTTTCCTGGTGCCCCTTTTCTCCACATGCTGAATTTTTGAATTTTTTTTTGAATGCTGTTCAACTGTCTGTGGTGTTACTGCTAGCAGTGTTTCCTGATAAATTTGAAGGCATTGTATCTGTTAATATATTTTTAAATGTTTCTTTCCTCATGTGTGTGATTATAGTCTTGGGAATTTTCTTCCAGTGTTCTGCCAATGTCCTTAACATTTGTCTTACTCTTAAAAAAAATCCATAACGGATGTATTTCCTTGTTTTAAATTCTGTAATAGGAAGAAAGGAACCACAGTTTTCCCATCTCAGTGATAGCCTGAAGCAGGATGTGGTGTATAGGCATACAACAGACTTTCACCAGGAGGAGGAAATTAACTGGCTACAAAGTAGGGAAAGTTCACCAGAAGTCACTGCTCTTCATTTATTTTTAAGTGAAGCTTTGAATTTCTAGGGAAAAGGACAAATTATATTAAAAAAATGAGTCTCCCTGCATGTTAACATGCAATGTTTAGATACCTGTGTTGACTGCGACTGTGGTAAGATTATGCCGCCTCATATATTAACAGTGTTATCATTGAACTTTGTCTCTTTTCCTTCCTTTTTTTTTTTTTTTAAAGGAATGATGTTTTAATGCTGTTACGTGAAGTACTGATGCATGTTTCCATGGCCAGATTCTGCTGTGTTTCCAAGTGGTGTGTGGTGGGAGTGTATATAATTTACCCAGACATGTCCTGTCAGCTTTTTGGTCCTTATTCTTTTCGGTGCCTGGGAAAGTAAGATTAAGCAGCTTATCTTCTTTGAGACCTGTGCTGCGTTCAAAGCTGCTTCAGAAAAGAAGAGGAACCTTCAACAATTTTTCTGAAGTTAATATAGAGTAATAGTAAAAAAACATGGTCAGAAGCATTACTGTTAATGAGGCTTGAAATATGCTTTACTCTGAAGAATCCACAGACCAGTGGAGGGAGGGAAAAGGTGTAACCTCTAGAATATCCTAGTACTTTAGAAAAAACAAGTTTTCTTTTTAAGTCAACTTCAGTTGCAATGTTTCTTTTCCATAGTTTGCTGATTGTGTGCCTCTGAGTGCCTATAAGCAATGCATTAAAGTTTGTATGAAAGAAAAAAAAATGTACTTCAGCTGTTATTTTTATAGAAGAATGCAGTAGAAAAAAGTGAGACTTCGTCACTGGGGGACACCACTAGCCTCCCCACCCCTCCCACCTCCTTAACCTCCCTGAAATTTCGTACAGTGTTGAGTTTAGCGTAGCATTTCAGTGTAGTAATGCTTTCCATAAGTGATTTTGTTTAAAACTTTATTTTATAGTCTGTAGCAAAGAATTTATCAATGGGATGGTACAGGTAGAGAGAATTAGCTGAGCTTGATGACATTCTTCCCTGTTGTGCTAGATTTGTTTTGCTAGATGCTAGGAAGAGCCCTTCAAAAATAGGAGATTCATATTTTAAATAATGATTTTTGTCCATTTCCCGCTGCATTTATGTTTTTGCTTCTTATTCAAATTTCGTTTGGGGTAAGTTTTATGAGGCTTTCATCCCTTCTTGCAATTTTTTGTGCCTTAATTCCTCACTTGTAAAATGATACTATATTTCTTCCTTCCTTCCTTGGTATCTTTCCTCCTTATTTTTGCTGTGCTATCTATTTTTGTATTGAAGACCCAATGTTGACCCCCAGATTAGCATATGCATTGCTTATTACCAAGGAACGTGGTGGGTGCTGTCTTGAGAGGTTCTACTTAAATGATGGTTGAATATTAATTTCAGTATTTTCCTAAAAGTGGCAGAATTCTGACAAAGGTATATGAAGGAGGGGTTTGCAGTAAGAATGGCTCAGGAAATTATTCTCAGTTCTGTTTAATCCTGTCCAGGTTTTTTCTCAGTTCAGCTACGTATCAGGGATTAGGTGGTACTTCATGGCAATAGAGGTTTTTGTATACATTAATATTTTGAAATATTTCAACTGTGTGACTCCAGTTATTCTTTCCAGCAATGCTAATAATAGTAAATAAATGGTTTAGAAATGTTGAGAGAGAGAGAGAGAGATATATATATATATGGTTTACTAAATTTTTGTGATGTTCTGTTAGTAATATTAGGGAAAAGGTCATATTACTGGTGAGATATGGTCTGTAGAAGTGTGTATATGTAGAATAAAAGATTTCATAGAGATCTTATTCAAGATTTTTAGCAGTAATACTTCTGTTAGAGGGTCTTGTTTTGTTTGCCCTGTGTTTAGCACACAGAAGTGAAAGGAGGTTGGCTTTCTGAGTTTGCGTTCCTTCTCTGCCATGGATCATCAAGCGTACACTTCTGCCATCTCCATGGGAAATTCTGGAGAGCAGCTGGGAATGCCCTGAGGAAGCCAGCTGATTTGCCCCTATTGATTTATTTCCCAATATCTTCCTTCTTTAACAGTGAAGTACATCCAATAAATGTGAGAGAGAATTCATTCGTGTAGCCACGTTGTCAGCTGGAAGGAACATTAGCAGCGTAAAATTCCAACAAATCTCTCACCTACAGAACTTGGCCTGTCAAAGCTTATAAATGAGACACGCTGGGAAAGCTGTTGCCAGATTCGCATTTGAATGCTTTCAGTCTGGGGGGTTGTAATTTCAACCAGAGTTGTAGGCTGTTTTGGTCTTGGTTTTGTGACTCTCTCTCTTAATTTTTGGGATGGTGGTGTATCCTTGTAGAAAAATTATGCAATCAAAGTGATTGTACTCTTACTACTTGATGCAACAAGACTTTTTAATGAAAAACCTGAACTGTTAAGTGTTTTTTTTACATATATACATGTATAGACATGAACACACGTTAAAAATATTTATATATATATTTTTTTAAAAAAATTACAAACAGGATGCTACTGTTCATTGACTTCTAACCTTTGCTGTCTCTTGGGCAACCAGGTGGAACAAGTAACACACTGAGTAATATCACACTAATGCATGGCTTCATCTTTAACTCTTTTAACTTCCTGTGGCCCAACATAACATAAGGATTTCATCTGAGACTTGTTTCCTACTAAATGTGGGTTGGCCGTCATGGTGGTTGATTGTGAAGTGGATGAAAACTGTTAGGGTGCCCGTTTTACATTTAGCCCAGACATGCAATGAAGAAGTACCTGTCCCAAGGGCTTTGTTCCTTCCCTCAGATTAGTTTGTTTATTTTTTTTACCTTTAACCATCACTGGATTAAAACCCGTAAGCAGTTTGATGGTGGAAACCACATTGTCTTCTTCTGAGGAAGTGTCCTGACCTGATAAACCAGAGTGTTTTTTCTCCGTCTCAGTTAAAGTTGGGTGCTAGTCTGTAAAATGGCACAGTATCAAAAAGTGCTGCTTTATTTTTGTGGGTCTGGCGTCCCTCCGGGAGGGGAGGACCATAGGGTTGAGAGGCTTGTGGGTGCCTGTGGTTCACAGATGCCCCGTAGCGCACACCTAGTCTTTCCCCTTGTCCTTGGGACTGTTTGTGTGGGGTGGTTTGTTTTCTGTTTTGTTTTGGGGTGGTTATTAGTGAAAATGATTCAAGTTACTGCTGTATTTTCCCTCACGCTCCAGGTACGGCTCAACAGCACGTGTTGAGCAGTTTTACCACCTCCTGCTGATGAGGAGTTTCCATTTTTCCCCCCCTTCCTGCTCCCGGCCAGTCTCCCCACTTTCCCTTAGGCTGGTGCTCCTCATGTCCTCTTCCAACTGCCTCGCTGCGCGGAAAAGCCACCTGGGAGAAAATAGCTCAGTGTTTCTCCTGGTGCGTTAGTGAGTTGGTGCCTTGTGGAGGAGTCGAGCGGTGGGAGGGCAGGGAGAGCCAAGCCCATGGAGGGGAACTGGGGAGGAAGAGGAAAAAGGAGCAGCGGGCAGCGATGGGCCTGTGGCCAGTCCTCCCATCTTCTTGGTGCATGTTGAGTAGAGGCTAATGGTGGAAGCATGAGTTCCTGTGGGCTTCCAGGCACAGCGGGCACCAGGTGGGAGGTACGTAGGACATGCGTCAGGCCTTTGAATTCTGCCTGAGCTCTGTTTGAGGTGCATGAGCACATCCTTGGGGGTTTCCAACGTGTTTTTCCAGTGCCTTGGCTCAAGAAGCTGGTTCAAAGCATTCAAGAAAACCTGTGGGTGGGAGAGACAATTTGACTGTCAGCTTTCCCGAATGCCGGAGGCGAATAACCAACAGCTAACCCCTCCTTCCTCGTGAAATGTTTTTCTTTGATAAGAACGTGAGCTCAGCTCGGCAGAGATGCGGAACAGACACAAAGGTGGTTTATAACGGGATGGCCTCGAAATGAGGAAGCGTGACTGGAAAGGATGCAAATATGCTATTAGCGGGGGTCAAACACTGACACATACTGCACTTGCCTTGTTTGATAGTCTTAACCCGTAGCAATGACCGACCAGTTCCAGGCCATGCTAATTTAATTTTTTTTCCCCTTCACTGAAGCAGCTCACAACTTCTGGAACAGCAAGAATAGGCAACTTTTCTCCACTTTGGCCACGCTGCCACATTCCCCACTAATTTTTGTAGTGGGATGTGGTCAGAGCCTGTGCTCTGTGCCATAGAGATGTGGAGTTCAGATGAAGGGAAGAAAGCGGCATGTCCCCTCCAACCAAGAAAATATTGCTTTTCCTTCATGGCGTTAAGGAAAAGCAGACAAATCTTGCAACCTCAAGTTTCTTTGTTGTAGGAAGACATGCTTACTTGAATTATTTTTCCTTTTTTCTTTTTTTTTTCCTCCCAGGTTTTAGCAGCCCTGTCGGGCTCTCAGTCTCTGTGTAAATATAGCTGCTTGTAGACACAAATGGTATCAGGCTTAGAGGTGCAGGAGACACAGCAGCATTAATGTAACATGGTTGTAAACACCAATACGGCTTTATCTGTGTCTCCTTTAATGATTTTTGTTGAATATGGCTTGCTCTAAAAGAGCAGTTCAGGTCCCCTGTGTGAGTTTTGACACCGCTGGGCTCAGCCGACGTATATTATCTTTGAACAGCATGGGTTTTGTAGAGCCTAAAATACCAGCAGAAGAAAGAAGTAAATAATGGAGAAAGCAAACAATAAAAAAGGTGAAAGATGCAACCCTGGAAAAAAAGCATGTTAAAAGGATAGGTAGGAGGGGAAAATCAAAACAGTTGGACTCCTCAATAAATGCATGGCTGCTCTGATTTGATGTGTTTCTTCCTCTTCCTCCTCCCACTACTTTGTGCCTGTTGTCTTTCAACATTAGCCTTCAGTCTCAGTGTTGTGTGTTGCTGTTCCACCAGTCCTGCTCCTGCCCTTGTTCCCCTGCTCTGCCCCCAGCTGAGCTCAGGGCTGGCAGCTGGGGGAAATTCGGTGTGATTTGGAGCTGTGAAGTGCTGTATCAGCACGTGGGAGATTAAGGCTTTTAGTAAATTTTTCTCTTACTTGGAGAGGGGAATTAGCAAGCTCCCAAATTCACTGGATTTATTGGAAATCTGTGCTGGCTGAAAGTATTTATTCCCCCATGTTGCTGGCTGTACTCTTGACAGGTGCTGAGAGGAGATTTATAGAAACAGCAAATATTTGCTAGCGTGGCTGAAATATCTGAGGATTATTTAGATGTGACTGTTTATCATCATGTCTCTTAGTTCTAGTTCAATAATTTAAATGCATAAGCTTGAGTCTTTGGAAATTTTTAATCTACTTCTCTGCTGGAATTTGTATAGATTTCATGACTAAATCCTACTACCAATGGACTTGTACAGGTCTGATACATAGATTTTTGAGAGTAATTTTTTTCTGGTTTTTAGTTTTGGCAAAGTAAAATTATGGGGAATAGCAGAATGTGACTACAGATGGGTGCTGCTTATCACAGTAGAAAAACTTGGGTTATGTTCAGCTGACTCAAAGTAATCCTGAAAAAACTCCTGAATAAGAATATCTGTAGTGGTTCTTCTGTCCATATTTCTGCAGGACTCCTTTTTGCAAAACTTTTTTTTAAATATCCTTTTGTAGATAACTTCTAGTTGTTAACTTTTAGAGGACGTACAAGAGGATGAGAAAACAAAAAGAGAAGACTCCAGATCAATAACTGTAGAAGGAAACAACAATAAAAGCAAACCATTAACCTTCCCTCAGGTTTCTACTGAAATACAGAGAAATCAATGTCAGCTTTGCAGTTATTTGAGAGATTAACAAATACATGCTCTGATGCACCAAGCCTGGAAGAGAGGTCCAGAACTGGTGCCCTGTATGGAAAAGTCTACTCCAATGTCACCTCCATGGTTATGCTCGTCTGTTGGCAAACTCTTCCACCTTTATGGTGGAAGAGTTCAGGGAAGTAGGAGATTTCTAAGGTGGCAAAGCCCAGAACTGGTAAAACCATCTCTGCAATTCATCAGTGGTACTCAGCAGAGAGCCACAGCTGTTTGGGACTCTGTGGAACCTCTCCTGTGTTTCTTAGTGCAAGAATGGCTGATTTTGCAGCTGTTTGGTCTTTCTTGCAGCCTGGGTAAGGCTGGAATTTGTCAGAATAAGTAGCTGAATTTAGTTTGGTTAACATAAAGATGGTACTGGCTGACTTATAGGAAATTAAGACAGAAATGGCAACTTTCTTCCTATTTCTTCTGAGTGTTGTACGTCATCTCCTCCCGCCCCACAGAGTTTTCCATCTAAAGGTGTGGTGCTTGGAGCACTGTGCTGTGAGGTGCTTCAGTAGCACAGGGCCTACTACTGTGTTTTCTAGTCCTTCCTTGGTTAAGAGGCTGAGCTGATTTTTCTTTTTTACAAGCTTTGATGCCGTTGTCAGCTCCTGCCATTTGATATTGCATTAATGCACTCCATCTGGGGTTACTTACCCTGACTTCCACAGGAACTGATGCTACTGTAAAACGTGCTCTTTATTTACATGTGGGGTATGTGGGGTTTTTTTGACTGTCTACTTCTGAGTGCCATTCAAGGTCGATTTTTAAAATAGTTCTCTCTTTTCTCTGCCTCTCTTACTACACGTTGGTTATGTTTGATTTCAGTGTCTGATAGCCTCTTTCAGCTGGAGGTAGCACGGTTTTGGTGTGGGTATCATGTTCCTGAATTTACTTTTTTCTTAGTCTCGGGAGAGCATAAACTTCTTGACCTTCGTGGCCTGCTGCAAAGTCTATTTCTGGGAAGGTGTGGAGTGTGTCTGAGACTTTGAGTTTCTGGGAACACCAATCACATTTGGTTTAGTTCATGCATGGATGTGTTCTTGCAGTGATTTTTTTTTTTTTTTAATACATGCACGTGGGTCATGGCAGGCATGCTCTTAGACCCTGAAGGAATGAAGTTCTGTAAATTAAGGTCTTTCAAAATGTTTTTGATTAACTGATTACCAAGTTGTTGTTTTAGGAAAATACAGAATATCAAATCTAAACTGAAACTAGTAAGATGTGATTTGATCAAGATGTCACAGACCTGGAAAGTTGACTTATACCCATAGCAACATTAGACTTTAATTTCAATTTTGTATTCACATAAAAACATTCAAAATCATTAAAGAAATGAAATGTATTCTTGTTTTGAATCAGGATATTGCATTTCTCCTCTTTCCTTAGGTCTTCAAGTTCACCTACAGCTTCCGTTTTAATCCTTGATGAGTTTGAGTAGCCATATATAGTCAACATGCAAATGTATTGTTTTATTTTGGGTCCTGTTGACCTGACCAAACTAGCACTGGCAAAAGTACTTTTTTGGGGGGGGGGGAGGGCAAAAAGGATGTTCCGTGTTAATTTCTGACATCTAGCTTGGGCTTAGTACTTGGACTTGTACTCTGCTATGTGTCAGCTATTATTGGATAAGGATTACAAGAAATGGCTAGGTTAGTAGCAAGGAACTGTTCCTAACCTGAATTCTCAAAAACTGAATCAAAACTGTTGAAGTTTGAGTAATTCTAATTTCTTGTACTTGTGTGTTTTCCTAACATCATTAGAAACTCTTAAAAAAAAAAAAAAAAAGCCCTCCCTCCTACCTGCAGGCTTGAAATGAGCATGTTTCTAAATCTAGATTTGGCTAACTGTTAAGTTTCGGTTATGAAGGGAGTGAAGTGTAGAGATAAATATTATGGGTACCATAACTGTAATAAAATAGGATAGCAGAAGAAGCTATTGCTCCAAAAAGGCGCTAGTGCATGTTTCCCTTGTTTCATAGTACTGTGAAGAAGAGAAATTATGACTTGTGTTTATGGAAAAAGCTATCTAAAGTAACTTTCTCTGGGCCCCGTGGCCTCACGCTTGGCAGGAAACGTGTGGGAGAAGATGCAGCGGGTTGTTTTGTTCGGTGGAGTAGCCAGAGCCCGCTGCGAGCATCAGAAATACCCTGGCAGTCACCACGCTGGGCCTGCGACCTGCTGAGGCTTTCGGCTTGACTGCCTGGGCCTGCGTCGTTTGTGCGATGATAGAAATGGTTAGGCAGTGGTCGTCTTTCACCTTTCCGCTTCTAAAATAGTCTGCCGGTGTCATTTACAGCACTTGAGTCTGCTTGACTGCTTAGCGCTGCGTGAAACACTCCAGCCCCGTGCAACTACACTTCCTGCCCCTTTCCCCCTCACCTAGCGGGAGCAAAATGCATCTAGAGTAATTCCTTTAGTTGAATTAATAGGCTGCATAGATACAAATCTCTAAATTATTCTGGGGAGGGTACACCCACCTCCCTGGTCATGCTGCGCCTGGCTGCTGGTGCTCCCCAGCCAGTCGGCAGCCAAAGTGAAATTCCAGAAGTTGAACTTGTACGTGTGGCAAACTCATTCTTGGTTGTCTGGGCCAGGCTTCCTTCAGCTGAGATTTTGTGCTCTTTTGCAGTTTCAACGCTTCTTACCCATGAGACATTGTCTTCTTTCCTTATTAATCTTTTCATTCTTTGTAGAGTCTGGACTTCCTCTCAATTTCCTGTTTAAAGTGTTTATTCATCCAAGCAAGTCTGCAGTCTTTTCTTACCCTTTTTTCCCTTCTGTTTGGAATGGGAGTGGAAATAACATTGGTATTTTTCAAATGAGATATTTCTGTGTTTGAGCGAAAGTGTTTGAGCACATCCTCACCAATTTCCTTGGTTTCTCAAAATTTACAGTTTTCCCTATTTACAGTAGTCCCCGTTGTGTTTACTTTTGTCTCTTTGATTCTTCTTAGTAAATTGTGACATATGCAGTAATTTTTGGCAGTCAGCTCTTCTATCCAGTCTTTGCTTCTCACTAAGGCGATGGCTATAAAAGATTCATCTCATTTCTTACGTTGGTTATGAAAATCATCTCATTAATAATAGGAAAAAAAAGCTCTCAAATGTTTTGGTCAACATAATTCAAACCAGGTGAAAGCAGCACCATATTGTAGTGTCAGAAAGGGGAAAAGAATTTGTCCCATATAGGTGTAATTATTGTCTAGTGAAATTGTTTGCATTTCCAACTTGTACATATCCACTCACCTTATTAGTTGCAGCAGGCTGGACTCACTCAGTATTGAAAGACAACCAGTTAGCTTAGACCTCTGTGTGCCTGGTGGCCTTTTGGTGGCTTATAGAGATCTCCAAAGCAGTTTCCACCAGGCTTTTGCATTCTAAGTTTGTATCCTGCCTGAGGACTGGGGAATATTCTTGGCGATTCCTAGACTTGAGGAGTCCTGGAGAGAGAAGAGGAGAGAAGTGGTATCATAGAAGAGATATGTGCTACGGAATAATTTTTGTGCTTTCTTAGTGAGTACCTCCCCCTCTCATGTGGACAAAGGTTATCCGTGTTTTAAATAAATGCATTATTTTTCACAAAAGCCAATATCCTGTATTTATTTTAACCCAGTAACTTTAGGGCTAAGCTTAATACATTGACACCACTGGAAATAAGATGCACGTGGCTCGCAGGTGGGGCATAGTGGCTTATTAATAAAAATGTGACCATTAACTGTGACAACTTTTTCCCTATGTCTGTTTTCATTCTCACTGTGTGTGCATTCAAACCAGAGTGCCCATTTCCTCTGTGAAGGTGTTTGCGCCAAGCGTGTAGACTTATCTAAGCATAGTAAAAGAGCACAATAAAAACAGTATGTTAAGTCAGCAAGAGCAATACTATTAAGTGCACAAAGTCTGAAATGCAAAAAGGTTGAAGAGAGTTTAGAGAATTGGCCCAGGACTGTGCATCAGAAATGTCTTTGTGTGGGTTTTCTCCCCTTTCTTTCCTTGGAAATGTAAATGCCTGTGTGGAAAACCTCCTTTTACTCTTTGCATTTCACTTATTTCTGTCACTGAAGGAAGTCCAAGTTCTCATAGCTCGCGTAAGATGGATTCAGTCCAGGGAGATCGTTGCCCTGTTCTCATTATTAATCAAGAAGGCTTCATTCTTGCTGCATGTCACTGTGCTGCGAAGAATATAGAGAGGGCAGAGGCGTCTGCTTGGGGGCTGGGGGGAGGTTTGAGCCAATTTGAGCTGGAGCTGGGGTCCAGCCGGGCCAGCCCCAAACCCTTCTCACGGGCGGCGGGAGCCGGTGTGGGAAGGAGAAGGGTCTGGGCAGCTGCCGCAGTGGGACCGGCTGCCAAGCCCGGCTTTTCTCGTCGCTGATCCCTGACCTGGCGGCCAGCGGGGAATTGCTGCCAGAGCCTGCAAGAGCTACCCAAAAAACCTGAGTCATGCTATATTTAAATTTAAAATAAATATTTAGAGCGTGTTTTTTCTTTAGGACCCTCTTGTGTGAGGCTTATTAAATGTCAGTGTTTAACTGGAGTGCAAACATAGCTTTAATTAGAAAGGATGTTTTTGCTTAAAGCTGTACGCCATCTCTGGGGTTCATAACTCTGTTATTAATGGCTTTTCCTAATGACCTAGTCTGAAGATTCCCAAACCATGATCCTAGAGATCATGTCAGGTCTGTGGGGAGCTGACACACTGTGGCAGCTGCTGTTAGGCTTCTTACCAGAGATCAAATCATGCAAAAAGCAGCTAAAACCACAGTGAATTATTTTTTTCTTTTTTCTTTCCCCAAGTAAGCAAGTGCTGTCTACTACAGCCCTGTTACTTATTTGCGAGTGGGAGGGAGAATTCCCAAGGATATCAGGGATGCAGAGAAGTGATCCCTCGTTTTAGGAGTTGTCATTAACACTTCTTCTCCTGTGCTGCTTTTTTCTTTTTTTTTTTTTTAAATAAATGATTATTTATATGCTTTGGTGTTGGGGTAACATTTACTCCTCCTCTGCACTCACCCACCATCCTTTCCCCACCCCCCACGTATTGATACCTAGGTGATTCTGGTGTGGAAATGAACGTTTCTGGTAGTTAAAAGCTCTTAAGTCCTGCATGGGTATACAGAAGAGATATGGATTTAATGTACAAAGGAGTTTAGTATTTTGTCAATCTTGACTATGACTTTTTTTTTTCTTTCAATATCACAATGTTAAGTACTCCCGAAGACAAGTTCTGGCCAACTCCTGTTTCAAGAAAGTTTTTGGAAATACCAAAGATGTACTTTTTTTTTTTAGCTGCACATTTAATCCATATTAATTTTGTTAGTGTCTTACGAATTTTTCTTATTACTCTCTTAGTCTCTAAGAATGGAGAATGCTTTCCTGCAAATAAAAGGTTAATTCTTTTTCTGTGACTCAGAAAAGGAGGAGACTTTTTCGAATTGTGAGAATATTTATTTTTATCATATAGGCAAGGATGTTGGGATGAAACAAATGCTTTTTTTAAAGACAGCAGCTGGTTCCAGCCCCCAGGTTTGAAGTATTTTCAGTCTCATCTGCTTACAAGCAGCTGGAAGCAAGCCTATATGAGTTGCTTATTTAAGAGGTTGATGTACTTTCTGTGGGGAATGCAGAACTGGATCTCACAGAAAGGAATATATTAATGTTGTCAGTGATGAGTTTTAATAAATTGAGCTTGCAGCAAGGGCCTTTGAAAAAAAAAAAAAAAAAAGAAGAGCTTTACTCTGAAAGTCCTTTTGATCTTCTGCAAATAAAAATACCAAATGTTTCACTGTGGCCAGATTGCATTTGTAAATGGTAGTTTAGTTATTTTAGATTTGTTGGTTGATTTAGTTATTTTAGATGAAATTGAAACAAATATCCTAATAAAAGAAAATTTCCAGGGGAGGATGATTATTCTTACATTCCAGTTACTGGTAAAGGAAGGAATGCCTTTGAATAGCCAAAACCTCGCATAAGGACTTTCTTATTCATGATATATATATTATAATTTTCTCTACCCCATTCAACTGGTATCTAGCACCATATAAGTCAGTAGGAGAAAAAAGATTCAGTTTGAAAGATGACCGTCAAATATCTTCATTGAGATGATGTGCATTGTTCAGCTGATATATTGTTTTACAGAGAATATATAGTGAGTGAAGAGGGATTATTTTCACTTCAACTGTTTGCATGATGGAGGAGAGATGAGGCAGCAGCAAAGCTGAATCTGGCATTTTTTGTACAGAATTACAAAACCCCAAATATGTAAAATAAATGGAGTTTTAGTGAGAAATGGACAAGTTTAGCCCCTTCTTTTACTACTCTGTACACATTCTCTCTTTTCTGGTTTTAATAAAACTGGTAATTCTGTTGGGTATATTTCTTAAATTCTCAGCAGTTAACATGTATTCAAGATGTTTCCTTTAGGAAAATTTTCCTCTTTCCATATGCTTGCTAACTAGGGAGTTGTGAGCAGCACCGCCTTAAAGCAAGAGCAATGCTTCCATGAGAATGGCAGTGGCAGACAAGGTAGGGGAAAAGAGATGACAGTGTTTTTCAAGTACTGTGTCTGCTCACACAGTGTGGTACGTAATTACTGTATGTTACAATGGCCTGTGTTTACAAAAATATTAACTCATTTTCCAAAAATACTAAGCATCATGAAATATAGTTAGATATGTTTATGCTTAAAATGTATACAAGCCTTATTTATTTTTCTAATAATTCTTTAGATATTCGTGTTAAAAGTATGAGTAAGTTCTGTCAAGTGATCTGTAGCACTGCGTGATGGTAGCTGGGGTATATAAAATGCTGCACAGTTTGCCTTGCAAACCTAGTTGCACCCCACAGAGAAATGTTCCTCTAGATGGTATTTTGAGTTTAGCAGATACGAGTGGTCCTGCATTTATTTTGCAAAGAGTCTGGATCCTGATACGGTTGGAGTCAGGGCATTGCCGCACACTTCCTACATGCAACGTCCCGCCTTCTGCCTCATTTAACCAGAACCTCCTTACCTGAAATATGATTATTAGTCTTCTCACACTTTAAAGAAATAGCATAGGCTTGTCCCTATAGAGCAAATATTCATTGCCCAGATTTGTAAAACATGTTCTTTGACTATAGCGTTCATTTCTGTGCAGCTATTTCACATCAGTACTTTCTTCCACTGTTGATGTGACCTATACTGTATGTGCATAGCGTACTATTTCATTGCAGAAATGGTATGTCCAATAGCCTGTTTCCTCTCCTCTGTTCAAGAACCTTGGTTTTCTGCACCTTAAGAGACTATACGGACCACTTTGCAAGTCTTTTGGGCTATATGCTGCCACTGTACCTTCTGACATGAGACACAGATCTGCTTTCACAGCAGAACTTTGCTGCTTTTAAATATGTGAAAGACTCCGCTTGTGTAGGTGGAGATCTAGTACCAAGGTTTGAGTAAAACGGAGCAGGCAACTGAGGTTTCTCGATGGTACTGCTCTGCTTGTGACCTTTGGAGGACAGGATTAGCGTGTATCTTTGTAGTAGGCTTTTCTAAAAACATGACAAAACCCCAGCCCTTGGATGCAGGTGCTGCAGTAAATAAATGGAGATCAAAGAGTTTCGTATTATGAAGAGATGCTATCTAATCAGAAGGCATAATAAGAAAAGAACGTGTCCTTCTTTAATTTTCTGAGAAGTTTTAGATCACTTATACAGTGCAATGTTTTCTTCACCTTTCATTAATTATGTTGGCAGTTTGTGAGCTGAGGAGGAGCATGCTATAGGTGGACTGTAGAGTTCCATATATCAATCTATTTTTCTGCTGTCACCTTTTTTGAGGGTAATGGCAGAAATATGCTTTGCAACTTTCATATGAATGTAAAGAAAAGACAAAGCTGCCAATATAATAACGATATGTATCCATATGTCTTGATCAGTGTTTATTCCTGATTCTTTTATAAGAATGCTTCAGCATGAGCATTATTTCAATATATCTGCATTTACAGATGATTGTAATTAATATTAAGCTGTTGTTGTTATGATATATCATAGTAGTGTACTACTTCCTGGGTTTTTTTTAATATTTTGAAATACAGTTGTTGGTTGATAAATATAAATGTCTATAAATGACTGTAAGACAACTACATGTGAGAGTTTGAAATACCTAGAAGTTATGGGTAGTTTTTAATAAGAAAAATCACAAAAGTGTATTTATTTTTGTTTGAAGGCCTTCCTAGGGTTGCATAACTTTGCAGTAAAAAGAAATTAAACTGGAATTACATCCAGGTTTTCTTGAGAGGTAATCTGTACTGCACTTTAGGATCCTTCAGAATGAAAACTTCTTGCAAAGTAGATATTAAAATGCTCACAGAAGCGTGAGTGGAGGGGAGATAAAAAGGGGCCATGAAGTTGTATATCATGACCATGTGAGATAAATGGGAGCCTGTCACAGTATTGGATCATGATAAAGGGGGAAGCTAATAACTTTTTACCTGTACTGCTAAACCCATGTCTGATTTAGACTGAAGCTGTTTAAAGTTGCGGGCAGGCATCCTTCTGGCACTGAATTGTCACCCAGCTGCACAATGGTACTTGCAATACTCTTCCACTTGTACCAGAAACAGCGGCTGGGGTGAGAGGAGCTTCCCAAAACATGTTTCTGGGATTCCAGAACATTTTGGCAGCTGGTCCTTGGTATTTGGTCCTGCTTCTCTGGGGTGCCAAGACCCTGGCTCTGAATGCAGCCTGTTCTGAGTAACATGGCTTGATCGTTCTTAGGAACAGCTTGTGTTGGTCACATGTCTCCAGAGAAAAGCCTTTTAGGAGAGGTGTCGAAATTAGGATAGTGCTGCCTGTTTATCTGAGCAATGTGTCATCTTTAGAATTCTTGTCTAAACACTGAAAAAGATTTTCTCCTTGTTTTGATTCTGCTCTGCTAAAATTGATGAATATTGCGTGTTCTTCAAAGTTGATTAATAAAGATCTTAACATATTGTTTAGATTAAAGCAGTTTTGTATTTCATTAGAAAAATATTATGTAATGATTATATTTGGACCTCATCTTCTTTTTCTTTTCCCCTGCTAGTATTATTCTGTGGTGGCCTTCAAACAAGGGATCCTGTTAGATTCTCACTGGGTGGCCAAAAAGCAAAAGATTTTAAGAGTTACAAAGATTCATGTTTGTTTTGGGTGGAGGCTTCAAAGGCTCGTAGGCTTCCTTACATAAGGATGCAGTGAGGAAATGGGAAGGCAGGAAAAAAAAATTCTGAATCTGTTTTATATAAAAAAGGAATCATAGAGCCATCATCCTTGCTTAGCTTCAATGGAAAGGCAGTATAGTCATGGATTTCTTTGCTCTACATGTCTTTGATGTTTCTGTTAGTTGCCATCAATAAAGCTTCCTTTTTTTCTTTACACGTACACTTAAAATACAGTGATACATTCATAAGGCAAATTGTAAATAGCGTGCTAAAGCTTAGCGACTTACTGTGTAGAATTTGAGGTGCTGAATGATGGGATGTATTCCAGTCCATATGTTCTGCAGATTCCAATTAGTAAGACCCTCCTGCTGCTATGTGGGATAAAGTGTGAGTTAAGATTTAAAGCTGTATATTTTTTTGATAAGTTATTGAAGGAATTACCTCATCAGTTCCTTCCAGTACTAAAGATAACTCACTCATGTGGCTTGCCCAGGCTGGTCTGTAACTTGAGGGCTTGTGATTTTGTTGTATATCACCCATGTTAGTCATTTTATTAGGTGATGTTAAGATATGGCTGTAAATCAGAATTCTAACATGTTATTAAGGATGTCTGCAGGAACATAGGTCTTTATATACCATGTCAGACTATTGGCACTTAAAGAATTGTGCACTGGTATGTACTCTCAGGATAGATGAAAATAAAAGGAAGAAATTATTTATTGTCCCATCCAATCAATTGACTCCTTTCATGCAGAAAGGGAGGAAATGTTTAGTATTAACACCATTAACAGCACATATAAGCTGCAGCATATTATCTGTTGTGTTTGAAATATTTGATGGTCTTGGTCAAGAAAAAATTGTATCTGTGTGCATTCTAGCTGTAATATTGTGTGGGTTTTTTTTTTTTAATTTTTATTCTTGCATACCCTTGCTTTTTTTTTTTTTTAGGAGGCTTCCAGTTAATGGAGTTGCACGCAGGAAGTGATTCAGATTGTAGAATGGACACAGGCAGCATACATATGCCTAAGGAAATGCTGTGTCTTTCAGTATTTCAGAGTAACCGTGGAGCAGAAATCCCACAGAAGAATGACTCAGGAGCGCTCAGTGTACCTGAGTCACTTCTTTTGAATTTTTACCCTTGGTCAATATTTGCCTACATAGGCATTCTTGTTTGTGTTCTTTATGTTCGTTTATAGGATTAATTTTAGATTGCTTTTGTGGTGAAGGAGCTTTTTGTTTAAGTGAGAAACTGAAGTTACAGGACATCCAAACAATGTCTCTGTTTGCCATCAGGGGCATGCTGCAGAGCACCCCAGTGCCCCAACCCTGTTAGGGGTGTTTCTGAGCTCCATCTGGGTCTGTGGAAACCAAGATGTATGGAAAAGACAGGGGTCTTGTCCTGTCAGGTGTTGTGAATGCACCTAGGGGTTTCTCTAGGTGGGGAGATGATGTGCAGCTGAGATCAGTACTGGGACATAGCCTAAAGCTGACTTGTCCAAGGCTGCCTGGGCAGGCAGCTGAGATCTCACCCATGCTGCTGCTATTTGCCTAAATGTCTGTGTGACAGGGGCTGCCCAACCAAGGAAACTTCATTTTTAATCATAGCTTGTAGTCACTTACCCACTGATTTAATGAAACTGAAACATAAGAGTGGCAGCAGACGCTGCAGTGTTACAAACCAGTCAAAACCCAAGCTGGATAAGTGAATGTTAAACAGCACTACATGGGAAAAATCAAGCAAGCTTAGTTTTCTTGGCAATACTTACTGTTGTTTTCCATTTTGGGAGGATGTAGGGCTCTGTGAAATATAACTAGAGATTGTCATTACAAGTCCTACTCAAGTCAGCTTCCCAAGACCTCTTATGCTCAGCACTGACTCTTAAGTCAGTTCCAAAAACTCTGTAGATTACTAAAAATAGATGGTACAGTCCTTGATTGTTGGAAGATTAATGTTATGGATTCTATGGATATAAATTACAGTTCCGTTTGCAAAAGTTTGCTTGTCGTAAATCCTACACAAATACCTTCAAGCAAATACGAAAGGGGACACAGGGTGGGATTTTTTTTATTTGTTTTGGGTTTCTATTGGAGTATTTGTTCCAAGAACTGACTTCAGTTGGACTATAGTGGCAGAAAATGAAACCTGACATAATTTCCACTAAGGGATGAGAAGATCGAACCAGTTTTGTAAAGCAAACCCAAACATGAGAACTTTACCGAGTTTGTCAGTCTAAAGGTGTTCCATCAATTCAGCGAGCATCCTTGCCACAATATGTTCAGAGATGAGAAGCCTTGCAAATGGAAGCTGTGATGGCCATTATGCCAGCAAAAATCAGTTTTGTCTCTAGAGTGGCACGTGTTCAGTCAGCCTTTTTTTCCCTGCTGCCCTGCCTAAGAGTCACTGGTGTAAAACTGAGAAAGCTCTGATTATTATTTATGCTTAGGCATCTTTATGTTGCTGTGATAATACCAAGGGATGCTTATCTGATGATGCTTGCTGTAGTATGAACGATGGTAATATGATAATGTTATTGTTGCTAGTTCTTAACTGAAGTAACTGACTTTATCAGGGATTAGAATACCGTTTTTTTTTTTAAAGGCAAGAGTTCTCCCTCCTGAATTTGCTACCAGTATAATTTAATTAAGTATACATGTTCTTAGTGTTAATATGACTAAAAGTTGTATTTCTGATTATGAAGGTATTTTCTTTGTTCCAGAAATACATCCTAAACCTTGTAGAGAAGTTGGCTGAAAGTGAATGACTGTCTAAAGATACACAGACAAAAAAAACAAAACCTGTTTGTCATCTTATTTGCCATTTCTTGCAGTATTAGGGTCTTGAATATATTTTCTTCCCTATTGTTGTGTGATTTTCTGTTGTTTCTGTATCAACACAATAGATTCCTCTTTTTTTTTTAAAGAAAAAAAAAGTAGAAATTAAGTTAACTCCTTCTGTGTTGTCATGCTCATGGGAAATTTGTCAAGTCTGGATTCTTCAATTATTTTTGTAGTGATTGTTGCAACATCATTGAATTGTTACAGTTATTCACAGGAATTGTAACCCGTAAGAAAAAAACCACACCAACAAGTCAATGCTTGCATTGCTGCTATATTTTTCGGAAAAAAGATTTTTGGCAGTGTAGGATATATATATGTAATAAATTCTGGAATTTTAAGTGTAGTGAGAAGGATATAAGAGGAAAAATGCCTGCATTTTTTTATGAGCGTGACTCGTAAGGGATGTGTTTGCTCTGGTTAATATCCAGTGGTTTTTGCCTGCCTGAAATACAATGTCCTATGTCTGTGCACAGAACTCCTTCACTTGGTAGGTGTTTGGCCTTGACTTGTTTTTGGTTGATCTCTACTGTCTTTAGTTAGAGGTGTAACTGTATTTTCCTAGTGTATACCAGGAGTAAATGTTGCCTCGGTGGACTCAGCCCAGATTCCCTTGCTGGTTTATGTCTGCAGTGCACCATGCCACGTGGAAATGGATACTATCACATCCCGTCTATACTCACGGTTCTGGACCTTGCTGGAATCTGACTGCTTTGGTACATGTCCTGGCAAGCACACACAGTCTGTACTTGCTAATTGCACTGTCAATAATGACAGTCTGGTAGTACCTGTCTCCCCTAGGCTTGAGTGCTTGTGTAGTCCCACAAGGCACTGTGCTCAGAGGCTTTCCGAGCGCTCCGCACCCAGCCACACAGGACCGTGGGTGGGCATCCTTCCTGCTGTCTCGGATGGGTCGGTGCACCCAAAACTGGGGTCTCTGGAAGAGGAGGGATGTGAAAGTCTAAAAGGGGTTGGCTGGAACAACGCACGGGAGCTTCCTCTTGCTTCTGTTGACGTGGATGTTTGTTTTCTTTTCTTTAAACAACACTAAACCAAAAAACACGAAACAGCAACAAAAATCTACACACCCCCCCATCACCCTCTCCCCAGCTCTGCCTCTCAGCCATTAGGTCTGCAGCTTCAGAGGAGAAGGCAGTGTGAAGTTGGCGGCTTGTCGGCAAAAGGGAAAGCTGGCATGCCCTTGGGGAGTCCAAAAAGAAAAGAAAGTGTGAAAGCTGCCTGCTACCTTAATTGGTTTACTATTTTAGTGGGAGAACGCAGTAGAGGCGCATGTGTCTATTCTGCCTGTATCTGAGGTACTGGTGTTGGTGCTGGTATTATTTCTGGTGTGTGTCATCCCAGACACTTTCTAATATGCAAATGTCACTACTTACTGAAAACTAAAAGCAAGTTAAGTATAGAACTAAAGCCATATGGTAGTTCAGACAGAAAAGTTAGATAATTAGTTGTTCTTGTCAAGGGACTGTGATTAAAATAGGCCATCTTCATAATAGTGACTAGTTTGCAGGGATTTCCTGAAAGCCACCCGGGATAATGATAATGAAAAGAACAAAATTAAAAAGGAGGGGGAGGTAGTGCCATTGTAGCTCATGATGACTTTTGTAAGTGAGTTAAGTCCGTTTTTAATTTGAAGACTGTTTGTTATTTTGGTGCTTTGGAAAGAAACATTGATTTTTCTGGCTTTGGCAATGTGACACAGCTAGGTCAGCCAGGTTACTGCTGTGTATTTCTGTGTAAAGTTCTGGTTTCATTGCTCACATCCTTATTAACTTGTAAGCGCTGTAGGCGTAGCCCACCCTAATCTGGGTAACCTTGGTGGGTCCTGCTCAGGGAATTGGTTCCTTTTGGGGAATTAGCACTATTAAGGAAAAATAGATGAGGAAAAACATCAGAACACCATTATGGCATCAATCTTTATCAGGTGGTGATATCAATATGCGTAGTAATGTTAGTTTCATGTGAATTTATATTGATACATTTTGAGAAAAAAGCTGTTTAGCAAGTAGTACTTGAAAGTAACATAATTGCATAGTAGGAGGAAGGATCTGTGTAGCTTTAGCAGCTCCAGCCCCCTTGTCAGCGCTTCTGTGGAGGGGTCTGTGCTCCCTTTGGCCTTTCCTGCTGAAATCTTGTCCTCCTCATCCAAGAAAAGAGCAGCAGGGAAACCTCCAAAGGCTGAACAGCGCTTCCTCTTTCCTGCATATGGATTCCTTAGTGGATGCCCTATGCCAATGTGATAGAGTAATTTTAATCAGCGAAGTCTGACCTGAATCTTCTTCTAAGTTGGGTCTCTTTGGGAACACAGTGTTAAAGGCAGCTGTGATAAATGGACTAGTAGAATAAAAGGAACAGTTAGTGAAACAGCAAAGGGAGAATGCACCATCATTAGTATGATTTAATTAAATATGTTTTCACTTCAGATGGATAAAAATCCTAGATATAAATGAGATTTTGATTTATTTGGCTTTTTTGGACAGCTTTTACTTATTTGACAATTCCAGTAAAAGCTGCTCATGCTGTTTCAGACAGAGGTTTGTTAAGAGTTCCAGTGTGAGTGTAATATATTCTCATACAGAACATGCTGCAAATCCCTTTTGAAAATGTAAGCAAGTTGAATACTTAAAATGTGGCCAAGAATTAAAAATACTGTGGCTTTTCTGTGCCTAGATCCTCCTTGCAAAAAAATCTGCTTCTAAATTATTTTCATTAAATGAAGCTTTTATGTCCCTTTATTCCTTGATTAGGAAAGCAATGGTTTGAAAATTCCAAGATATTGAGGTCTCAAAAGTGTCAGGGATGCTTAGCTTTTAGAAAACATAAGTAAACATTTCAGTGCAATATGCTCAGAAATAAATTGCTGTGAATGCTTGTGAATATACAAATACTTCTGATCAGTTTAATGGGTCAAACATTCATATTATTAAAAAGGCAATAAATGTATGCATGTATGATCAAGTTAATATAAACCTCTAAATGCGTTCTGTGTAAAACAACGTGATGCATCTAGTGACTAATTACCTAAGGCTTGCTGTAAGAAACGCTGAATCTGAACACTGTCTTAGGAATTTTCTTTTATTGAGAAAATTAAACGATTAAAAATTGCTTCTGAAGTATTTTCTCAAAAACCATCAAAAATGGAAGATCTAGATTTTTAGCTTCCAAGTGCAGGTTGTCACTCATGCTTTAAGTTCTGCCTGCTCATCAGTTGTTTCCTTTTACACTTGGTGACCTGATGGCCACCATTCTGCTTTGTATTTTTGGTTTTTATTTGTTTGTGGCAAGCTTTTGCTTTATGCCCAGACAATCTGACTTTCCAGCATTTGTCACATTTTTATTATTTACTTACATGGGAGAAAATGGACTGAGAAGCTGACAACCAAAATGAAGCAAGAACAGGCTTTTTACTTGGTAATATTAAACCTGGCTTTAGATAAATCTCGCAAGTGAGCAAGTGACTGTCAAAGGTATGAGATAATAGAAAGGCTGGGTGGCTGAGGCTGAGCACTGTTAAGTCTGACTGCTCTCTTGATGGCAGTTCATTGGAGTTTAATTTAATCTGGTTTTAAAATTCAGGGGATTTTTTAACAACTAAAGCTTGTTTTGTGGTATGACAGACCTTTAGATGTTTTTTCCACCTGAATTATGTTTCTCTAATGTGCCAGAGTTTTTTTCACGTCTGCTTTCTGATGAGGTGTCTGATTATATGTTTTGGTTTCATTCTGTTCTTTGTACAAGTTGGTGAAATTCAGATTTTCTTTTAGATAAGCCTTTGGCCTTTCAGTTGCTTCTGCCTTGCAAAGAAATTAATTTGTTCAAGCCAGTGAGCCTGCAGGTCCAGCTGTGACTGTAGATGAATGTTCTTGCAGGGTCATGTACTGTAGCTCTGAACCTAAATAAAAGGATTAACAAGAGTTCACTTGGAGGAAAAATGCTTAATTTCACCATAATAAGTATGAGAATCCATAGGGAAAACCAATAAAGCTTTAGTATTAAAATTGTTAACAAACGATTATTCCACCCTGACTCCCCTTCCTGCTGTTATTGTACTTTTGGAACAGTAACAAAGGACAGGATTGACCTAGTTCATGGTAGTACTTTAGGCCCTGGCCTACAAATGATTGTTTTCTTGAAAAATAATTCCTAGTCTAGTTTTTTTTAGGAGGCAATGATGGTATTTATGAAGGAAACGATGTTTTTCTGATGCATTTCATGCAATCTTCTGCCCTGAAACTTTGTTTGGTGCAAAGTAAGAAGGGGCGTCATGTAGATAGTTAAGCTGGGACCGAGCCTGATGCCAGCAGATGCCAGATGATGCATCTCATTGCTCCAAAAGAGCGGGTACATTTTCCACGCTAGCACAAACTGCTTAACAATTCTGCCTCTAATGGAGATGTGAGGAGAGGATGGAAGAAGTTTGATTGTAGTGATCTTGACTTTTTCCCCCAGCATCTTAGGACTGCCAGCCTCTGGCAGCACTATTATCTGAATAGTCAAAGCAATACTTGTATCTATTTCCTTGGGAAGGAAAGCAAGTAATTAAAATTGACTAATGTGACTGCCCTTCTTGGTTGAAGAAATCAGACAGACAGAAGTAATTTCATTTTGAAGGTTAAAGCTCAATATTAGCTTTGTCTTTTGCTTTATTTGTCCTTTGGTGGTGGTCAGTGAATCCTGTTTGGTAGGTGGGTGGATGACCCTCTTCAACTCCTGGCTAGAAGATGCCACAGCACCCACCTGGGTTGCTTGTCAGGAGCTTCTGGTGTTGAAGTCAAGACATGAAGGTTGGTGCATGAACAGACCTCCCCGATAATGGTCTAAGGTGCTGCCTGAGCACACCCTTGGCTCCAAGAACTGGGAAACATTTTGAGTTCTGTCACGTGCTTTTCTGTTCCTTATTTTTACTTCAAAGCATTTGCCCCTTTGAGACATGTTGATGTGTCTAGTATATATTGGCAAAGAAATGTAACTTGTAAAAGTATTCCTCAGTCTTTGTGTCATCAAAAAACCACCTAATACTTTTTTAGAGAAAAGAAGAATCTATGGACAACATTGTGCTGTGTTTCAACAATGGTTTTCATTTGTGATCAGATAAGAATCACATTAAACTTTGAACATTGACCCATTCTTTGTATTTCTGTCCTGTTTTGTTGCTTGCACGCTCAGGAATATGGTTTCCATTTTTCCTCCTCATGATTGTTTTGTGGACCACCTTCTGAAACTGTAGGGACCACCAGCAGTCCATAAGGGTTGGCTGAGGAGCCGCAGTCTGCATAGAATTCCACATGAACTTTTGTTCTTTCCTATACCCTTGCTCCAGCACTCCTTCAGCCAAACACTTCTGATGGTCCCCTGTTTAATACCCAACGTGGCTTTAATTAGTCACAAGTGGCAAGTATCTTCTAAAGGTAGGAACTAATTGCAGTCAGACAAATTAGGCATGCTTTTTTATCAGCTTAATTTTATCGTTGGTTAGTGTGATTTTTGTGGCTGTACGCTCATATAAGCAGCCTGTGCTTTAGGGGTGTTCTGTTTTTCCTACATTCTTTGATGGTCACAGTGAAAGAGGTCACCTTGCAGAAATTGCAGAGACTGTTGGAAGAGACTTGAGTTTTAAAAGCACATTTTGTGGAAACAGTTGGCATGGTATTCCTGAGCGGGCTGTTTTTGTTTTAATCTGACTGGATTTCCAGAAGGTTAGTGTAAGGTGAACATTTCAGACGAAAGCCGCTGCAGGTAATGGTACAACACTCGGGTCTTCTCTGTTTATGTATGTTAGATCTTTCATTGTTGCATTGACAAGTTCACACTAACAGGATTTAAATGTGGGCAGGGAAGTGCAATTTAGGATTACCCCCACCCCCCTAGCCTTGGAGAAGCAACTTAATTTGATTTCACATCAAGTTTATAAGATGCATTCTGGATAAAGCTAATTTACACTAGCAATTAAAACGTTCTATGTTCTGTAGCTGAAAAATGTTGCAAAGTTGGGCTCCGCTTGGAAAGGTGAGCTGGGTTCTTTCTGTTTCACATCTTGTCCAGAGATTGTACTCAGCCCCACTGTGTCCTCTAATACACTGGGGTAACAACTCATTGCCCTGAAACCATCCTTTTCCATTAAGTCTGGTTGTGTGGGTGTAAAGGAACGTATACATTAGATGCGTTAGCCAAGATGGGCTGTTGCTGCTACTATAACCTGAGAATGGAGGGAGCACAACTTTGACTTTTATTTTAAAGGCTAGTTTCATCTGAGAGATAATGAATCAATTTTTTTTTTAATTTAATCTAAGCAGAGCAAATATGAAAGGAGTCAACAATGAAATAAAAATATCACCTGATCATGCCATTATTTTTTTTCAAGTTACTTCTTACACAGAACTGCACTGAAGCTTCTACTGTGTAGTAGGTGGGTGAGGTTCTGTAGACTGTTAAGACAGTTACATAAAATTAGTGATGTGAAAGGATGCAGATTAGAAAAATGATTGCTAGAAATTATGGTGGACCTACTGAGAGATTGCATCTTGCATCGTAGATTTGATTAAGATAAACTTATAATGTGTATAAGGGCAAAAATGTGTGATATAGGTGTAATTCACAATAAAATTTGGCATCCTTCATAAAAGCAGGCCTGTTGGCATACTGTTTTGAAGAGGTACTTTTCCCGTGTCCTAGAAAGCATGTTTTGCCCATGGAGTTTATGGTGATATGCTTGCAGACTGGGAGTTAATTGCAGTACACAAAATCTGAAAGGTTAATTTGCTAGTTAGCTTACTGCGTGGTTACTCTCTGTTAATCAAGCAGATGCATGCAACTTCAGCAGTGCATGTTCTCTCAAATTTAGTATTTTGATTTAGAAAGAAAATACTTTGCAGAGATATAGTATAACTAATGTAAGTTGCAGAGCCTTTTAATGTACTGGTGTTATGGCTATAAAGTCAAAATGTAGCTCTGAAGAATGCTGCGTACAGGATTGTAAAGTAGTAGACACCTAAGAAACACAGAACTTGAAACTGAAAATAAAGGAAAAAATTTAAGAAAAGACACATTTCATATTTAGCATGTCATTCTTTCTGTAAAACATAACCATCATTTGGAAGTGCTGTTTCTTTTCCTGTGAGAACTGAAAACGTCTCTGTATACAGTGTGAATTAACAAGTGAATATTTGGATACAGCATAGATGCCAAATCACTAAACCAACTAGGGATGACTGAGTTTCATTTGATGCTTCTATTTTTGTGTGTCATGTTTATTTTCCATCTGTAACTAGTCTTGTTAGTAATTACATTTCTTGCAGTTCTAGCTCTGCTTCAGATGAATGTACAACTTTGTTTGAATGCATGAAGAAAAGGTCTAAATAAGAAATTAGATTAAAAAAATAATCTGAATTAAAAAAAAATTGCAAGTGCAGCATAAGGCTGAACTCTGAAGTATTATTGTTCTATTTGCTGTAGATTTGGTATTGATTTTTGTGTTGTGCAACATGCTTATGTATTTTTTTTTTTTAAACATCTAGGAGTTCACCAGATCTTTTTGTTATGCGGTTGCTGAAGCATTATCCTGGGACATCAGTAATGATTGATGAATATAGTTCAGGTAAGAAATCAGATGTTATGCTATTTGGTATGGTTGTTCATTAACTTCCCTCCCGTTGTTTTGTTTAGGCTTCGATAGCAGTAGCCTTTAACTGAATATAAAACATAAATCTCTTGTCTACATGAATGTTTACATATGTCTCTCTAAATCATTGTGAGCAGGTTTTTGGGTTTTCTCCTAGATTTGGTAACTCTGACAACAGATGACGTTGCATGTTAAATTGGGTTTTAATGATCAAAAGATTATTACAAAATATGGTCTGTCATTTCTAATTCTTCCATCAACACACCTGCTCCTACAGGAATTGTTTCCATCTACTTTAACTTATACCAGATTGGAGCGTCTATTCCAGAAGGCTTCGATTCCCTAAACCACATTAACACTGCTAAAAGCTTTTGAGGTTTGCCCCTTAGTAAACTTCTTAGCGGTTAGTCTGCTAATACTTTGGTAAAAATGTGCCCATGAAAGGAAAACAAAACAATTTTTGTGTATTTGTAGTGAATTCCAGCCATGTGCCCCAGGGGAGATGCTGGCTCTCCAGTGAATTCTGTTCTTCGGCCCCTTGTGATCCAATTTCATTCACTCAAATTTTGCACTTGGATCTGTAGTGGTCATGACTAGTCTGGTGCAGGTTTCTACTGTGTCACCATGTGTTAAATAGAGACTTCATAAGATTAATTTTTCTCAAGAAATCCAATTCTATCAAAGATATGAGTGTTTTAGAAATACAGTAAAAGAGAATGTGTGCCAGCGCACGTTTCTTTGCACAAAGCAGCAAACTCTCTTGCTCAGTCATCTTGTGTGCAAGAGTTCCCTGATGTTGATAAGCTGTAAGATTATTAGGAATAGATAATTATCCTGTATAGTTGATTAGAATGATGGGAACAAACAAGCTGCTGCTGTTACAGTCTTTAGCCTTGCCACTATATACAAAGCATTTCCTTAACTTACTTTTGAATTTTATTTCACATTAGCAGTTACAACTAGTTCTGAATAGAAGGACAGTTTCAGCGCTTCTTGAGTGGTTTAAGTAACTTAACTTGTTCTTTGAGGCTGTGCCAGTTCAGGATATAGTTGTCAAGTTGTTGAAACCTTTGGAAGTGAACCCAAACTTCTTAAAGCCCTACACAAAGGCAAGCAAAGATTGGTCCTGATTCAGTTTTTGCTCTGTCACAAGATTCCTGGGAAACCATAGACAAATTCTTTAGTTCCCATATCAGTGGGAGGCAAGTGCCTACATACCGATGTGCTTGTATTTCTGGTAGAGAAGACAGTGTGTCCAGAGTGCTTTTTTTGCACAACTTTTGATATGCCTGGGGCTGCAATGTGTGCAGCAAGCTCAAGAAGGTCACCTTGCTGCACTGGTCATGTAGAGCTGCTAGGCAGCCAGTGCTCAGAGGTGAAGGTGGTTACTGCCATAAGTTAAAAGACTTGGGCTTATATGTAAGTGGTGTCATAGTACACATGTGGGCTTTTAGTATCTTCTCTGGGCTTCCAATCACCCTATTTTCTTCCTTTTGTAAAAGTATCTGTGAAGGTAAATATGGTGAAGGCTGCATTGTGTTCAGGTTGGAGCCAGATGTGTATCTAACACAGGCACGCTATTGAAGAGGTGTCTTAAGGAGAGGGCACAAAATATACGAATGGGTCACCCCGGAGTTCTACTTTATTCTGCAAGTTGCAGAATAAAGTAGATATGGTCTTATGCTGTAAGACCGTAAACGCAGCAAAGGCATCAAAATGTCAATATCGGTTAGATCAAGGGACCAGGCCAGGCCTAGACCTTTAGGGATGGCGTATCAGCCTCCTGTCCCAGGGAGTGACTGGTAGCTGATGCCAAGAGAGGAGGGTGGAGCAAGCCCAGTACGTGGTTGCTTCCCAAATCAACCTCTCATGACCTGCAGATGAAGGACCTCCGAATCAGTGGTGGCTTCTGCTTTGAGTAGTTTTGGATGTTCTTTCCCCTTCCGTGAATTTGTTGTATTACGTTTTGAACCAAGGTGAATTTTTTAGGCTCTGCAACTCTGTGCTGTTCATAACTCCGCAGCTGAATGCTAGGGGAGGGAGCGCTCCCTGAAGTTACTTTTGAAGCATATCATTTAAGGCTTTTTCAGTTGAAGATTACTCTGCTGCATTTGTTCTGATGGATCATGGAAAAGTGTGTAAAAGTTTGCCAAGCCAGCTTTCTTGCTTAGAGGAAACTCTCACGTACCTTGTTCCTCAGGTCCCAGAAAATATGCAAAGGTTTACCTCTGAATCCATTCTGGGAGGCTGATGGACACAGAACCTGCCTATGGTACAAAATTTAATGGAGGAAGAACCTTCATTTTTAAACTTTGTTTAATGTGGGGACTAAGATGATGTGCTGGGAAAGTCAGGTGTTGAACAGTGGCTTTCCTGCTCCAGTCGGGTGGTGAGAAAGGATGATGTGTGCTAAGCTCTAAAGAAGGCATGTTTTTTAATAGTGAGACTAAATTCTCCCTGCAGTGAAATGAAACTTGAAGGGCTTCCATGGCTCTCCCACTGCTGGTGTCTTTCTTAACGTGTAGATTTGAGACAGCTGTTTAGACCTGTCTTGCTTTTCTCTTTAAGCTCATTTCCCATGGTTTTTAATAATAATTTGTGTGTTGTATGGCCTTTGTTCTGTACCTTGTGGGGTTCCAGAAAACAACAGAGAAGATGCCCCATCTCCTGAGCTGTGAGGCAGTTGTCCTGCCCATTTTTTTTTCCTGACAGAATTCAAGATTGTGTGGAAGAAGCGATCATAAGTTTAAAATAACCTGGAGACATGCACTCAATGGGTTGAGCCTCCCAGCAACACGTTAAAATATAGGACCATTAATCAGAGTTGAGCTATATTTTTTTTTCTAGTTGTTTTTCTTTCATATGTTTTAAAAATTGCTTTTGGGTTCAGAGAAACTTTAGATGGGTTAAAAAGAAAAAAGGAATTCCCCAAGTGTGCCTCTGCTGCAGAATCATTGCATTGAGGACTTGACTGCACATATTCCAGCTAACACATCAAGGTTGTGGAAGGAAGTGTGAATATTGCATAAATCTACCTGACTTAAGATGCTGTGCAATACACGGTGCAATATATATGATGTTAACTATTATGGTAGGATTGCCAAACTGAAAAAGGCTATGGCTTTGCTGGAGGTGAGCCTCTCTGAAAAGGTAAAGTTTGGTACTGTGAATATTCTAAGTATAAAATATAGAGTGCTAGTCTTCTAAGAGTTAAGGCTTTCAAAATTCTGTAAAAGCAAACAGAACCAAAACCAGCTCTTAACTAAAATCTTAGACCCAGTTGAAGGCAATTTAATTATACTGATTCTCCCTGTTGGCAGAGAATATTTGGGAGACAGAATTTATGCAGCTGGGTAAAAGCTAGGTTTATTTTTGCTCTCCATTTTTGTTTTTCTTCAAAACACAGTGGAGATCTTGGACTTAATATCTGTTCCTGATTACAGAATCAACTTAATGTACACTTATTTCCATTCCGTCTGCCCTCATTTTCCCTTCTGTGCCTGTATTTGGGGCAGAAGGTGGTAAGGTAGCTCTTACAAAGGATTGTCTTGATGTGCAAGGCCTTCATCCGAATCCTTATGAGATATAAAGCAAGTTGGATGTAGCGTATCATTTAAGGCTTTTTCAGTTGAAGATTACTCTGCTGCATTTGTTCTGATGGATCATGGAAAAGTGTGTAAAAGTTTGCCAAGCCAGCTTTCTTGCTTAGAGGAAACTCTCACGTACCTTGTTCCTCAGGTCCCAGAAAATATGCAAAGGTTTACCTCTGAATCCATTCTGGGAGGCTGATGGACACAGAACCTGCCTATGGTACAAAATTTAATGGAGCAAGAACCTCAAGTGATAATGCTTTGCAAAACTAGAACTATGATTGAACTGTTTGCTTGCTGTTTTAAGCCTTCAGAGAAGGGGTGGTAGTGGAGAAAAGAGCAAATTCACTGCTGTGTTTGCCTGTGCAGGAAGGAGTGGCTGAGAAAAATGTGTTTTGAGTGTTTGGAAGGGGAGACAGTGAGTTGGCCAATTTGATTAGACTAAAGAGAATAAGGTTTATCCACAGATCATCTGGATGCATGTCAATATATGGAGGTGGGTTGTTTCTTGCCAGAGACTTGTATAAAATTGAAAAAACAGAGCTGTGTGGTTTTTTTTTTTTTTGTAGCAGGATATAACTAAATTGTAAACTTTGGCAGGGCTTTTAACATCTGAATGCTTCTTGAAACTCTGACAATGTTTTTGTAAAACTGATTCTGGAACTGGAATAAATGAGAATTTTCTATGTTCTCCCTCATGTTAATTAGGTGAAACAGTAAGTTTTATGCTTGTCCAGAAAGAGGTCAAAGCAAGCAAGAAATCAAGAATGGAGGAGCCAAACAAGGATAAGTAATAAGCCAATTTCTCAAACTGGCAACAACATACCAAGAGTTTGGAAAAAAGTATGCTTGCAAGCTTCCTTTATTATTATAACCTCTTGAACAGAATAAGCCAGTCCAAACAGCCATAAACGCTTTCCAATAGAAAAGTTTATGACCTACTTTCTGACTGAAACACAGTATCACAGTGTGTGGAAAGAACTTAAATGAAGATGCTGATGGCAGTGCCTCTAGAGTGTTGTATTAGAAACTTGGTGTATTTGGGCAATCCTGCCCTTTGCAAATACTTGCTAAGTGGAGTCAAGTGGAGTAAACTTGAAACATTGGGGCTTTTTTGCAGGAGACATTTAAATGCCTGGGTTGGCATGCAGAATTTTCATAAGATGTCTGATTTTTTTTTTTGTTTTTAAACAGAGTGCTACTTGGAAAAATAACAGTTCTAGGATTATTTCAACAGGAATTCAGCAATTACAGGATGCCTTTCTAGATCCTGTGTTCCTCTTGAGCACTGAAGGGGGGGAAAAACGGTGCATTTAGGCTATTCACAATTATAAATCTGTTATGGATAGAGGAAGGGAAAACTTTGATTAAGCTTAACTTGGTTCATGGTCCTCCTGTGAGTAGCAGGGGAAGGAGGTGAGGGGAATGTACTGGGGGGTGCGAATAAAAATGTTGAACTTGTGAGTCGAACAGAAAATTCTCTTAAATTGGGGAAATATTTCTCCCTGCTTCTGTATACCCTTGCAGGCGGCATCGGAACAGACCATTAGCTGCCCTGGAGCGAGGCTGGCTGATGTACTTCTGTGATGGGGAGGGAGCAATACAAAAGTAAACTAGATGAGCTGTTACAAATTGGGGGACGGGGATTGGGTTTGCTCCCTTTTCCTCCTCTTTCTGTGACTCACTGATGCCACTGGAAAGCAAGGGAGCCATGCTGATCTCCATTGGCTGTGACCAACACCATCGAGCCCTTTCTTCTGCCTTTTCAAGCAGGTTGGGAGTGATCTTGAAAGCACAGACCGTTTGTGTCTCAGCTAAGCAGAGTTCCTGAATGCTGTTGAAATACATTCAAAAATACTTGGTTAGCATAGTAAGAACTACAGTTAAAATTCTTGCAGTGTTTCAATTCTAATTCCTTTATTATTCCAGTTGCTTATAACTTCCTGAAAGGCTCGTGTCTCAAGTTGAAATTTTCCAGACTTAATATTGGCCTGACAGTGACCTTTCTTCCCTTTTCTTCTTTGTTTCTCTTTACTCTGTGGTATTAGGTGAATATGGCTTGGGAGTTTCATTTATAATGTGAAGAAAAAGGTAGAAAAATACACTTCAGCTGTTACTTTAAAAGTCTGAGATGGAATAGCTCAAGTGGTGCAACTGTTAAGAGAAATGGTGGTGAAAATTGTCAGAAATGCTTCTTGACTCTTACCAGAATCTGTGGGAGGGGGCATTCAGAGGGCTATCAACTTTAGGTCTTAAATGTCAACTTTCTCTCCATCAGACACATGCATTACACTACTTCATAATTATCACTTGTAGTTATTTTGGCCTTATCAGTGATCAGCTGAATGAAGCAGTAGTCCTTGGTGAAAGAGCAACCCTGTTTTGCCATGACCGTGTGAAGACAGGGCTCATAATGGAGAAACAGAGCAGCACAGCTGGCAAGTGCCATGCTGGGATGTGCAAGGGAACACTTGACTCTGGGGCACTCTGCCTGTCCCATGGTTCAGGTTGAAAATGTTGAAGTCTTCAGAAACTCTTCTCCCAAGAAAGCTGGCAAACAAAACACAAATTTTAAATAAACTTTTTGACCACCTCTGCTCAAGCTGTAGGCTACAGTAGTTGAAACCAAAACCCAGATGTCTTAAAGGATGAAATTTGTACCTGTGATGGAGAAGGGTAGAAATAAAGCGTCAAGTGCTTTCCTTTAAATTATGGCTGTTATCATGTCTATTTATTAACTTACATACAGACTACAAGCAACGGTGGTGATGTTGCTAAATGACAAATTGTGGGGTTTTACTTCTTGACTCACAAGATGTCTTTCAAGAAGAAAAGTCATATGCCTTCTTGTTGGCTTGCACACAGGCATGCTTTGCCTTAAGCACTGTGGTTTTTGCCAAGGACAATCAGTGTGAGTGTTTCTATAAAACATTATAAGAAACTTTTCATTTCTAGAATTGGTTTCTCTTGGTCCCTTCTGTTCCATGGGAAAAAGCAATTCACGTGCATTCCATGAATCATCTGTGTTGCTATTGTTAAATGGCTGTGTCTGCCCAGTGACGAAGAGAAGCGTTTGACTCTGAAAGCTGCAGGGCAGCAGCAGAGGGTGAGAACAGAACTGGCAGTAGATCTGGCAGAGGTTCCCATTGTGCTCTTCTGCCCTTTAACATATGCTTTAAGTGAACTCACTAACTCTGAACCTCCTGTGTAACATCACAACTCCCTGATCTTGTAGAAGACTGTAGAAACTTTCTTCATTGCCTGTCATAAGCTTACTTTGGTCTCCTGCAAGATCATCCCTTGCAGGAGCTCGTTGAGTGTCCCTTGCAGGAGCTCGTTGAGTGTCCCTTGCAGGAGCTCGTTGAGTGTCCCTTGCAGGAGCTCGTTGAGTGCTGTTCGGACACTGCTTCAGCACCACTGCCAGCTGCTGGGTAAAAGGAAGGTGCCCATGGCATATAAGCCCAGCTTTTCATATTGCTGGAGAATACTTATTTCTTGTTGGAGAATACTACTATATATATGGTTTTCTTAAGATTTAGGGATTTCAGGATTTCAGATTTTGGTCAGTAAGTACTGAAGTACCATCGCAACCACTTCCACCTCTGAAAATTAATCAGAATGTATCTGCTGCACCAGCAAGTGAAACAACTATCTTAAAGTCGCATTAATTTGTCATAAAAAGCAGAGTCTAATACCAGAACTTTAAAGAAAATTCTCGTGTGTTGCCAGTTTATGCCTTCAGAACAGGAGGGGCTTGGCTGCCAGATTTCAGTTCAACTTCCTGTTCTCTTGATGGGAATCTTGTCAAGTGTGGCATCCTTCTGACCTGTCTCTGAGTGAGCCACAAATTTCATAATTGTGTGAAGGACATCTGTCAATGAAATATTTTGGGGCTTGTTTTCCAGTGAAAACCCTGGATTCTGAATTCTTTCAGGCCTCCTGGTACATGGCAAATGGCTAAAATGAAATTGCTTGAAACAGGTACAGTAAACTTCGGATTCAGAAATAAAAATACAGCCTTATCTTTAAAGCTAGCCTTGCTCATCCTAGTGGAAATAAGCAATGCACGCTTTGGTATTGGTGTAAGGTGGTGAGAACCACTGCAAATGTTGTGGGTACATAAGAAGTTTTAGGGGAAATGAAATAATCAAAACATCCTTGACAATGACAAATTTCTGTTTCTGTGATGCTTTCCTTGTCATTTCAGTCCATCATTGAAGCTACCGGTTTAGGTTTCCTCTCTTCCATGCTATCTTTGGCCTTATACTTTCAGTGAAATTCTTAAATACCAAATTTTTGAAAGATAAGCATCTATTTCCATCCCAGATATTTAAATGAAGACTCAATTATTGGAGTATCCAGGAATTTGTTGGTTTGTGACATTTGGCCCAACCTGCCTAACCTGTATACTTCGATGGAGGTGTTTTTATAGGGTTACAGCTAGATATTGGTTCCTTTGTCAGCTGTAGGATATTTAGGGTGGATTACCAGTAGGAGCATGGAGCTAATTCTGTCGTGTTGGTTTTATGTTCAGTGGTTTCTGCAAAAAGCCTTTTCTACAAAAGCCTTTCTGTCCTAGGTATCTAAAAACTGACCGGTCATCCTTTAACCTGTTGAAGCAAGTTTAATGGGGAGTGATACTCTTAACTAACTTTTTTTCTTGGCAGTTATTTTATTATTATTAAATAGTCTATGATGATGAGTACTTTGGAGAAACTCAGTTTAACTCCTGAAATGCCAATCTGCTAATCACCTTTGCTTTGTCAGCAAAGCACCCCTGTGCCTCCTCTTGTATACGTGCTCTAGTTAACAAAAAAAAAAAAGTTAATAAAAGGCACACCAGACACACAAGCCAGTGTAGACAGAAAAAGGTCCCTGAGAGTGCTGAATCGACTCCCACGCAGTGAATTCAGGACTTGCTGAACGCTGCTGCTGTTCTGCTGAAGGAGGGATCAGAATAGAACTTCTTTTTTTGGTGCCTGGATAATTGTGCGAACGTGCCCTGGGTGCCTGACCTTCCTCCCCCGTCCTCCCAGGCCCCTTGAAAGTAACCGTAATCCTCCTGGCTCCCGTTTCCTCCACCAGAAAAACACATCAGCTCTTTGCTTGGAAAACGTCCTGCTTTGCAGATGTGCTGCGTCC
Source organism: Chionis minor (assembly GCA_013398295.1). Taxonomy (NCBI): domain Eukaryota; kingdom Metazoa; phylum Chordata; class Aves; order Charadriiformes; family Chionidae; genus Chionis; species Chionis minor. The sequence goes on from VZSF01000519.1 coordinate 124,343, forward strand.
CAGGGAGGATGGCCCTCTCCCAGGCTGAATGCTCCTTGGGTCAGCTGCGTGGCAGCGTGTGTCTCTCCTCGGCCCTCTTAGAAATGATTAATTCTAGTTAGGTTGCTGCTCTGTATACAGTCGGGGCGGTCTCTTTTCTTATTTTGGGGATCAGTGTAGGAGGGCCGTGTTGTAGATTGCATACCATTGGTTTTGGACATTGGGCACATACGGTGACTCATCGGTTTAGTTTACATGTCAACTGAAAATTTAACTCGAAAGTTTAAACTTGTTTAAGGATGCTTACAGCTCATAGGGTTGTTTTTTTTTTTTTAAATAATTTTCTTTGGGTCACAATTTACATGTAGGCTCTTGCAGGGAGAGGTTAAGCTGAGGTAGGAATACTTTGCAAGGAAGTGAAGAGGACGGTGGCTTATTGTGGGGCTGTGTTGGAGGAGAGGGAGGGGGATGTCCCCTTACACTTATCGCTGCCCCGGGTGCGCTGTCTGGAAAAGCTGAGCCTCCTCCGTGTGCCCCAGCACTGATTAAGTGTTGTATTTGGCTGATGGGGGGGGAGTGAATTAGAAAACATTCAGTGTGTCTTTAAAAACTAACAGCATGTCTGCGACCATAAACTGGGAAAGGCAGCACAGGGCTGCCCGGTCAGGAAATCTTCAGGCACGGAGGCACCAGCGAGATGGCAGACCTGGGCAAACCAGCAGTCTGGAAAGCAAGAAGTGGGAATTTTGCTGTGATCAAAGCAGGACCGAGCAGGAATATTGTCTCTTTGGCAGGTTTTGCGTTGCCGTTGTCTGATGGAGATGGTGCCTGCTCGGCTCCTGCCAGCGCCCAGCGCAGCCAGCCGTGCTGTGCTTTCCCAGGACAGGGGTATCGGCACGAGCGATTTCATGTGCAATTCAGTCGCTCTGGTCGGACCACCCTCGGGTAGGCAGATTACAGTCAGTCGAAGCTACGTTGGTGGCAGTGCTGCATTTCAGATATGCCGGAGATTAGGCCTGTTTCAAGCTGTCTCTTTCATGGCCATACCCTTCGTCTGATCCCAATCATTAAGAGATTAGGTTTCTTGAAATATCAGCATTTGTCGGCCCCCCTGGCTGGAGCAAACCACTTAGCCCACAGATGCGGGAAGGCTTGAATAGGTTTTCAGTGTGAAAGAGATTCTGGGTTCCTAAGAAGTATAATTTATACGGAAGAGTAGTCTTTCACCTGCAGAGTGCTGGTAAATGGTGTTTTTTGTACTGTGGTCGAGGGTGTGCACAGATAAAAAAGTGGTGCAAAAAGCAATGTAGTGACGGTAGGTGTTTGTCGTAGGGAATGAATATAACAAAAATAAGAATATGCATCAGAAATAGAGAGTGCTGGCTTCTCAGAGCTTCCCAAATGCACACTGGTTTCAGACTTCCTTCATATTTTCTTTGGAGACTGTGTTGTAGGTTTTGAGCCTCGTATTTTTCCAAACAGAGCCTTTGTCATAAGGAAAAGTTGAGTACTTTCTATGCCAAGATCTATTAAATCCCCGAATGGCAGGCAAAGTAGAGAGTTTTTGATTCACATGCTGCACTTTCTGAGGAAGAGTCTGTAAATAACCAAAAAATAAGGTTTTTGATGCTTTGGCAATCAAGGATTTGGCAAAAGCTTTGGAAAAGGAGTACAAAACATAGTGCATGTGCTTTTGTTTGTTTCAAGGGTTCCACTACCCAGCTTGATTGCTTTGTATTGTCAAATACCAAATTTCAGTACAGATAAATGCAGATAACATTTTGCCACTGTAAAAGAAAAAAAAAAGCTAAGCTCTGGGTCCTGTATCTGAAACCAGTTCCCAGACTTGTGGGCACAGGCCCTTCAAGCAGACCTGTTCTCCTGGCGTGGGGCTGGGGATTCCCTTGATTTTATACTCTGAGCAGGGATCCAGACCTAGATATGTCTGAATCTCTGCAGTGAAGCTGCAAGCATTCTCATGGTAAAGCTTTGTGTGGGCAGAACATGTGTGACTTGTTTATTAGTGAAATGTCTGATAATTTCACATTTGCTTTGAAGAGCTTTCACATTGTGGTTAACCCTTTGCTTTCCCTGTTTTGTCAGTTCTTACTGAAAAATCCCCCCAAAATGACATAAAATGTTCTTGTCATTTTTTGTAAAGACTGTTCATAAGAAACAGCGCAGTACGTACTCCGAGTACAAAGATACACATTCCTCTGTTTATTGATAGAATGGTTTGTGTTGGAAGGGACCTTTAAAGATCATCTAATCCAACCTGCCATAGGCAGGGCATGTCTTCCACTAGATCAGGTTGCTCAAAGCCCCCCTCCAACCTGGCCTTGAACACTTTTGTAGGATAAAAACTAGGCTGGATTAGTTCTTTGGGATATTTTCTGCATCAAGGTAATAAAGTAATTCACACTATCCCATACAGTTCTTATTGAAATGAAGAGAACGTTTCCCGTGTAAATGACAGTAGAATAGACATGAACATTTTTTAATATATAGGTTATTTTACTTTCACCAGTTAACATGCAAATGCATAGTTTCCTCTTAGAAAAGGGTTTTGGGCCAAGTTCTAATTTTTCAAATCCACACAGGTGTAACATAGTTCTGCTGATTTCTTTGCAATGATTTTAAAATCTTCCTTGTTCAACTGAGAGGAGACTCCAACACATAGCTATGCAAAAAGTATACGTTTTATATTCTTATTTTAAATACCTCAAACTTTCAATATGCAAAAAATACTGTTTTCAATACACTTCACTTTTTTATCTGCAAATCCTCCCATGTAACTTCAGTTTTAAGACAGCTGTGATTGTCTTCTGCTTACAGCAGTTCTCTTATTTCTTTGAATTTAGACTGAAGCAGTTGGTCTAGGTGTTGTTGGTTTAAATCAAGGGGAACTTGCTCACTGATCTTTCAGTGTTAACCGTAGACAATGTGTATGTACACACATACCTACAGTATGTGATACATAAGTTTAGAAGTGACTTCATCGTGTGGTTTGGCCTACAAAGCCAAGGAGGAGAACAAGGCTGTTTTTGCAGGAATATCTCACCAAATGCAATTATCTAAAACCTCCTGTTCCTCTAACGGTTTGCATCTGACTGCCTGGGGAGGTAACTCAGCAGTTAAGCTAAGCAAAGCAAGGACTGGACTGCAGCAGTTTACATTTTTTTGCACTTGAAATTCTCCCTGTTTAACTTTACAAGCGGGCTGGAAACTTAAACTTTGTGCTAGAAGGGGTGATCTCCAAACCTTGTTCTGCGACATGGATTCTTGAACTTAAAGAATAACTGTTATCAAGTCTCTGAAATTCACCCCATAAATTAGGAGGCTGGGATTCTCTGGGGGCGCTGGTGCAGGGCCACTGAGTCCTTGGCAGGAGTGCTTTTTGTGTGTTTGCACAGGAGGGATGGGGGTGCAGGGAATCTAACCCCCCCAAAAATCAGCCTTTTTTTGAAAAGAAAATGTTTGTTGAAGTTGGCTTTAATATAGGTGCTGTAGCAGGAGAAGTGCAGTGGAGTTTAAGCATAACGTTGGCTTGCACACGATGCTGTGTAGCTTCTCGTGCATCTGTAAGGTTGCTCTGGATGCGCTGTGCGTGGCTGTAGCCAAGGTCAGATGCGGGTCATGGCAATGTGTATGTGTCTACAGGCTACCTATAGCAGAAGCATCTGTGAGTGGTAGAGCTTTGCCAGTATCACATAATGCTTTGAAACACCACTAGGCTTAAAAAAAAAAAAAAAAAAAGCAGCACACTTTCTCATAGCGTTGGCTGTTCAAGTGTGTAATAGATATTCTTAACTGCAACAGGAAAGCATGTACAGTAATTAAAACACAGAGCAGAAGAATTAGTCAAATTTGGCACATATGTCTGAGAAAGTGTCTGCTTTAGCTGTAGATGTAAATGAAGCGCTAGCCAAAGTTACTTTCAAAGGCTTTAATTACATCTGTTTTAATTTAGGATGTAAAATGCAGGATATTATTTTTTAATATAAATTTAATTCATGGTTAATCTGCGGATTGCAATATCCTTCCAGTAGGAATGATGTATTTGGAGTGGGATAATTGAAAACTTCCATTTGACCTGTTTCTTAGTCTGTGGCAGGGCATGCTGTCCAGAATGTGTTCTCCATATACGTGCAACCGGTGGTGGTGGATCATTTAACAAAAAAAACCCCAGCACTTTTTGGATTTTAATGGAAGTGCATCATTATACAATAAGCTAGTCATACTGCAGATACATAAACCAGCCAATAAAACTTACTATCTTTTCTGTAGTCTTTTTTTTTTTCTCAAGGGCACACAGTAGGACTGGAGAGTAGTACTTCTCAAAGTATTCTAAAGCTGCTTGTAAATGAGAAAAATAACATGCTTGAGCTAGTCAATGTTTTTTCTCTAATTAACCTTTTTCAAACAAGAAAGGGACTTTGTGTGTGCATGCCTGTGTTAGTTCACATATTCTGTGCCGCTTGATGGTTGCGGGAGTCGTGTGCTGGTAAAGAAGTGAGTTCAGAATATTCCCTGTGAGAGAGTACAGAGTCCAGGTACAGGAGGGACTGGAAGTCAGGCAAACCCAGCTGCTCATAGAAAGGATTTTCAGAGTGCCGTTTGAAAAATTGGAGCTGCTGTATAAATCAGCATGTTCAAATGATCTAGATCTGAAAGATTTGGGAAGGTTATGTGAATGAGTTTCAAACACTACTGGATGCTGTATTGGATGAGTTGTGAAATGAACAGTGAGTTGGGCAAAAGAAGCAAGAAGAAAAGGTCATCTGTTGTCCTCCCACTCAAACAGGCAGAGGAAGGGCAACCAGGAGCTTCTGCTCAGTGAGCTTCGGTTTTAGTCCTCATGTAAATACATCCACTAATGAATCAGGTAATAGATTTAAAAATAGAACCTGTGTGTGTCTGGAAAATGGAAACGTGAGTTAGAAACGCTATGTATGTGGGTAACAGAATCATGAGTCTTAAATAATTTACTTATGTAAATCTGGAAATTGTGCCAGGAAAACTGGAGAGCCTTTTTTCTGTCAACATTATAGTATCGGTATTAGGAGGAGACTGCAGTTCATATAATGTGACATGATTTGGGGGGAGTATTTTCTTGTGAAATCTTACTTAAAATACCATTTTAATTGACTAGTCTGTGAAAGTTGGCACACTGACTGAAATTGAAAACTAGCAAAAATAAAGCCCAACACCCCACCCCCGCCCCCCAAACCCAGAACAGATGGCAGTAACAACGTAAGAGGTTAGGGGGCGTTATCAAGTGGGCATTGTAATGCCTTTCCCACCTTATTTTAAGATATCTTAAAGTAGGGATGTGGCATGCTGGTACATAGTGACAAACCGAGCTCTGTTCTACTTCATTGTATTTTCTTCTGCACGCGATGATGATCATCTCTTCACAAACGGCTTAGCCTCCTATCCTGCTCACAGCAAGGGGATAGATGTTTTAGCAGGGTGTTGATTTTTATAAGAGGAGTGGCTGCACCTATTTGTTGGTTTCAGGATTATGTCTCTGAGAAGAGTTTGGTCCATTTTGTATGCGTGCATGTTACGCGCATCGTTTTTTAAATGCCTCCAGCAAAACTTTGATCAATCGGTTGGTAGTACTGGAGAGATCTTTATTGTAAGAATTCTTCTCTACAACCAAGAGGCTTCAGAAAGCTGAGTTTCTCATGTAATTATATTTCTCATGTAATTACTTCATGTCATTACTGAGTTTGGTGTTTAAGTACATAAGAAAACCCCACTGAATACCAGGAGTTTTCTGATAAAATCCTGAGCATGTGGCTGTGCTGCCCTTGATGCATCTTATGCCTAAGACATATCTGTTAGAGTAGGAACAAAGTGATAAGAATGAGTTTGGTTGACTTGCACCATCCCAGTGTATTAGTAGTTGCAGGAAGCATCACTGGGATGGCAGTGATAGCAGGCAATCAGACCTCTGCTTGGTCTTGAAAAACGTTACTAAAAATGTAGTTGTGTTACCAGTAGATACTTCCTGTCACAGTTGCCAAAAAGTGGCTTCTGTTATGTTGTCTCTGCTTCATGTGTCATGAGAGAGAAGTTTACTGTCACTTGTGTTCAGGCAAAGAGGAGACTCTTCTGTGTTGAAGAGAACAACTGAGAAAATTCAGTGGGTTTGCTTGCCGTCCTGTCCCTTACTTTCTGAACACGCTTGGTCAAAGTGGGAACCACTGATTTATTCTCCAGACTTTCTTAAATTATTTAACCAAGGAAATACTGGATGCACACTTCAATTTTTCTGTTGTATCTTGGGGACTTTGTGTTTGCTTTTATTAGCTGAGGGGGATATAGAAACCTGGAAACCGCTACTGCTTGGGAAGAAGCTATTTGGAAAAGAGAGAGAGATTGTAGAAAAATGAGTTAGAAAAACTCTCTCTGTCTCTCAAACACCTCTTTGACTTAAAACTAGTTGTTATGTTACCAACGAAAGAGCAAAAGCCACCTGCCTTTCCTTATCCTAATGCTTAAATCCTTAATAGACTGCGTTAGTCCAGTCCCTGGAAACTCAAAGGCATTGTAATACTACTACATCATCAGCCAGGACCCTCAACACGGCACAGCATGGAGAACAGAATATACCTAGGTCGCCATTTTAAAGCCAGTTCCCTTTAAAAGCTGACAAACAAAACCCGTGCTGTACTTGAAAGTAACTAGAAAAAAATTGCTGCCTAGAGAAGACTCAAAGGAATCAACAAAGATCACTAGAAGAACCCCAAACAAACACTCCTCTCAGATAAACAGTTAGACACTCTGTGCAGTCAGTGTCCCCCAAAAAGGGAAGAGACCAGGAGAGTTAAAGTAAAGGGGGATGCAGAAAAAATAATCTGCTGGCTAGAAGTTTTGACCTCTGCTGGTAAACTTAAGTACTTTGTGCTGCCTGCAAATGCAGGGAATACCCCCGCTGAAATGGGAAGGGGACACTCTGGCCTGTGCTATGCATGGAGTTCATATGCCACGCGCAGGGATTGGACTGTATGAGGGGCTCTCCATGGCAGACCAGGGATGGATTTGGGTTGTGGCCCAAGTGCGTTCTCCTGTGGGCACCTGGATGGTGTGCACTGGTGTAGGTGGCCTCTGAGGTACCTGTTCTCACCAGATGTTTGCTTCTGCCTCCATCTCCACCTCTCACCCCATGCATCCCCTTCTAGAATAATACAGGAAATATTTGAGTATACTCTGTTGTTTTTTCTGTTGTCTACCAAGAAATCTACTGCATCATTTTCAGGCAAAGTGGCCATTACTCCAGTTCTTGCCCTCTCCTGTTCTTCCCTATGCTCTGCTTCCATCAGTTTTACAATGGAGGGAAGGGAATGGGATGGGGTGTTCCAGGGCTCGACTACTTTTGAACAAGCAGTATGCAGTTAAATGCATTTAATAGGCAAATAGCTTATTAAAAATCTCATACCTACTCAGACACTATTTTATTCTCACTGCAGTGGTCTATGTATGTGCAAATTGAAGATCCGGGTCCCTTTTGTTGTATACTATGTATGATGCAAAACCACAGACTGTGGCCAAAGGAGCCTAAACTTTCAATTGCCAAACACAGGACATTACTGGATGATCTACTGAACTTTTTTCTACAATAGCATGCACAGGATTTCCTGCATCCTTCTCATTTAAGAAGCCTTAGAACTTTAAAGGCCCTCATAGACTAAACCAAAATGTCACAATCAATCCCCTTTCTTTTCCTTCTTTTCCTCTATTGCCTTGAAAGGGTGATCTGTCATTGCTGTGCAAATATGGGATAATCTGTTGCAATACTGAAATATTTAATATTAAGTGCAACTCAGAGGTCCTCAACCACAACCGTTTCATTGTGGCGGTGTTCTGTCTTTACCTTGCTTTACTACCATTTGCTGTACACTCCCCAACCCCCAAATATAAGGCTTTTTTCACTAAAAATACAAGTAATTTCATGGTGATTATCAGCTGTGTCTTACGTTTATACTTATCTCAACTGTTCTATATATTTATTTAAAAATCACAATCTCTTATCATAGTAATAGCGTTGTGGAAAAATGTGTTAGAATAGTTCCCAAGTACTCAAGAACTGCTGAGACAATCTTGCTGAATTTTTCATTTCTCAATTACCAGGATTTTCGTTTTGCAAAAAAGTTAGAATGAGAATCGTAGAATAGTTTTGGTTGGAAGGGACCTTTAAAGGTCATCTAGTCCAATCTTCCTGCAATGAGCAGGGACATCTTCAACTCGCTCAGGGTGCTCAGAGCCCCATCCAACCTGACCTTGAATGTTGCCATAGATGTGGTATCTGCCACCTGTCTGGGCAATCTGTTCCAGGGTTTCACCACCCTTGTTTTGTTTCGTTTTGAAGAACCCAAAAAACCTGAAAAACAAACAAACAAAAAAACACTTCCTTCTATCTAGTCTAAATTTATCCTCTTTTAGTTTGAAGCCATTACCCTTTGTCCTACTGCAACAGGCCCTGCTAAAAAATTTGTCCCCATCTTTCTTACAAGCTCCCTGTAAGTACTGAAAGGCTGCAGTAAGGTCTCCCTGGAGCCTTCCAGGGCTTAGGTTGCTGCTGCTACCTAAGCTGAGAATAGCTTTTTGATGTTAATTACCTTTTTAGAGCATAGACTATAAACAGAAAGAAATCTGAAATAGATCTTTTGACTGCCTAATACAAGAAATACCCAACATCTAGTTTACAATAACTGAGGTTCCTATTTTAGGCCTCTTGTGGCTATGGTCGTGTGTTGTTATTTTGCCTTAGTGCATTATTTTCGAGATGCTTGTCTGCACCTCTGCAGAGGTGAAAGGCTCTTTTATGTAAGCCAGCACAACTGCTTCATTGTGCATTGCTCTTGCTTGAATTCCATCTTTGGACTTGTGTCCTGGTTTGAGGTAAAACAGGACCAATTTTGTTCAGTAACTCTGCTTTCTAACTAGGCCTCTTCTAACTGCTGAAATTAACAGCATATTGTGCAGAAAACTGCTCTTTCTCAGAGTGATAAGACCCATGTTTATAGTTGATGCCAAGGCACGGGATGCAGAGAGGCCCTTGCTTAGACTTACTGCGATAACGACCAAGGCCAGACACCTTGTTATTTGCCCTGTTGGAGGGTTGGAAGCAGAGAGGCGTAGAGGGGTCCCATCTGTGGGGAGGAGCAGACAGGACAGGTGACCCAAAACTGACCAAACAGTGTATTCCATCCCATCTGCATCATGCTCGGTATAAAAGCTGAGGGATCAAAGGCTCAGCATCCGTTGTTTCAGTTGTTCCGGTTTTCCGTTTTACGGCTTCCGGCTCCTTCTTCAACTTGCTTGGGCTTTTGCTCTTGCTGGGACTCTTGTTTTTCTTCTTCAATGGCCGGCGTCCGAGGAGGACTCCATCGGTTCGTCTCCCTTTGATCCTGACCCGTGTGTTCCTGGATCCAGTTCCCTTCCGTCGCTGAGTCCAGTCTGGGACTTCCCAGTGCCTGCTGGTGACGTGATTGTCATCCTGGGAGCTTGATACGGTTTTGTATATATTTCATTATTTTCTTTTGTTATTTTATTCTTTATATTTCATTAAAGTAGTTTAGTTCTTACTAAACTAGTCTCTCTTCTTCTCTCTCTCCTGCTCGGCAGGAGAGAGGGAACATCTGTCGCTCGGCTTGCTGGGGCCGATCCGGCCCAAACCCTCGACAACTTGTCTCATTTCTTTTGCGTTTAATACAACCAAATGCAGAGGTGATGTGGCAGTCTCCAGTGTCAGGTCCTTCTGTTGCTAGAGGATGTCAAAAATTGAGGGTTGCAAGATGTAGAGGAGCTCTGAACTTCTGGATCTGAATGTCCCCCTAAGTGCAGGGAGGTGCTGATGGCGTGGAGCAATGTTCAGTGGTAGTCGTCTCTTAACTGCTGCTTTCCTGCATTTATCTTATTGTATACAATTAATTAGTGCAGATCATGGTTGGCATAATTCCTGTTGCCTTCTGCATGCTCTTACCATTAATCAGCAAGCTCTGCATTTGCTGTGCGCCTCATGCCAGCTCAGGATCACAGCGGAGTCAAACTGGTGTGGCCTAAATGGTTAACTCCTGATGTTAAACCTTCCCCTCCCCTGGGCAGATTTCCTTTTCAGCTGGAACCTCCCCTCTCCTTCATCAAAGTCCATCACAGCTCAGCACAGCAAACCCAAACCAGTGTTTTTAATCTTCAGAGCAGCCTTATGTTCAGGCCAGCCCAGCTCAGTCTCCTGCATTGGCACTGCCTGGGTTCAGCTGCTGCTGCCTTCCCTATCTCCTTGCAGGAGCACAATGTTTTGAAACTTGTTAGTTGTCCTGAAAGAAGAAAACACAAACAACCCACAGCTGCACTGCATATTTTGGAAATCATGGAAATGCCAATACTTTACAAGCAGTGTAGGGGTTTTTGCATACCATTTTTAATGTTTTTTTGCAAAGAATCATAGGAAATATTGGTTTAGGGATGAACAAACAGGTTTGACTAAAGTAAAAACACAATCCATGCTTTTTTACATCTTTCAAACTGATTGAGATTTATGGTTTTGGGATTTGTTGTCTTTGAATGGTTAGGAAGAGACAGGAATTGAAATCTCTCTCATTCTTTCTAAAATATTTCAGCATTTTCCTTTTATTTTTTATTTCTTAATCTAAAGTCTTGAGCCTTGATAGTTTGCTCCAGTTTTCTAGTGTAGACAGAAGAATTTCAGATTGCTCTCCTAGTTTTGCTAACTAGTTTAGAAACTTTTGTAAACTTTAAAGTTCCTTATTTGGTTTTAGAATAGGTTCTTTTTGGTCAGTTAACACAATTCAGAAATGGATCATAAACACAAAGACTCCTATTGCAAACAGCATTTAATTCTTACTGTATTTTTTATTTGCATAGGCAAAGTATTAGAAAATAATTAACTTGTTAAATTTACATAAGAAGCTTAAACTATTTTCTCTTTAGTTTCTTATAGAAGAGAGAATGTATGTTATGACAACTTGATAGGTTGAATCACTAATGTAAAGTGTTTTACAGTGCTGTTAACTAAAAAAGGCCTTGCTCAAGGAACAGAAAGAAGGGAAAAAGAGGATTTATCTTTCCTTCACAACATTGATTAGATTGTGGGTTTTGGGGTTTTTTCCTTGTATTTTGGGAATCACCTTCCTTCTCTATATATATGAAACCTGTTTAATTGGTGGGATGAAGCATAATTTTTGTAAAATTGTTCTCTCTGCCTGTAGAGTTTTATTCTGGCTTTGTTCCATTTACATTTTCTCATCTGTTGAGTCTGCTGAGCACTGACAAACACAGGCGAGACATGCAGCCTTTACTTGCAGTAACTCTGTCAGTGCAGGTCGCCTGCTTATTCTGTATTTATCTGTTCATTTCTCTTAGAGAGCTCATTAATCCCTCAGCATGACACAATCCTTCCAATGAGATTGTGCCAAATGTTACAGTAGCACACCAGCAGAAACCTGCGTGCCATTTATTTTTCCAGAGATTAAATAAGATCATTTTCCTGTCATCTAATATTTATGCCCAGTGCAGTCAAAATTCACCAATGTTTTGTTTTTTAAGGGGTAAAATAAAGTCTCATTAACTTAATTTACGGAAAGAGAAAAGGCTTCTGCTTGAAGTATGGGGCTTCCACAGTTTCGGGTGATGTATGAAAATAGCTGGGAACGTGGAGCATCCAGGGGAACCTCATGATCCAGTTTTGGCTTCTCAAAGCTGTCAAAGTCTCATAATTCTGCAGATGCATCTTGCTTTATGCTGGCCTCTGCAGCTGTGCCCCCAGATAGGCCTGAATTCCTTCTGATTGCTTACACTTTTTTTTTTCCTATGTGTTGTTCTTATTGTATGGTGTTTATTAAAAACAAAACAAAAAACATCCTTCTACACTGCTTAAAGTATTATGCTTACCTGTAAGGATCTGGAGCTTTGGTTTCATGTGCTGTATTTTTTTTGTGAGCATATGTTCAGAAAATAACTCAAGCAGAGTATTTTGATTAATTGTGAATCTCTCCATCTTGCTTTGAAAGCACCCCAGCATCATTTAAATGGTCATTTTATATGGTGCTGATACTTACTAAAACGGAGTCCGAAATACCAGCAATGTTTTCTTGCAACTGAGACAGGCAGATTAAAAAAGTCCTTTATTAATTTCAGGATTTACGCCCAAACAAGCAGCTGTTTGACTTCAGCTGAAAGTGTGAAATGCTTTGGTCACCTATTTCCTGGCATTGACAGAAAATTTGGACTTTTGCCAGAGAAATACAGCACAATTGAATGTATGAAGAAGGATACTGTGAAAAAGAAAATGTAGCAAAACAAACACCAGTAGTAATCATTTATGAGTCTGATTCTTTGCTCTTTATGCTGCCTGTCCTCTCTTTTTTTTTTTCTTTTTTCTAATCAGTGAGTTTGTGTTAGGTCTGTATTAAAAACTTCTCTTTTCCAGTGTTTTGGTTTTGTCTGTTTGCTCCGCTTTCTCCTGTGCTCTTGTTCTCTTGTGCACTTTTCCTATTCTTTCATTAACATGGATTTTCTTTTCCCACCCCTGCTCAGAGCTACAATTATTTTCTCCTGCTATTTCTGATGTTCTTCAAGCTGTATATTCATTCTTCTTTCTCTCCTTCCCTGCACATGTGCCTTCCCTCCTCTTCCATGTTCTTTTCCGAAACAGTCAACCTGCTAAAACAAAACCCAAAACAACACTCAAACAATAAAAATCCCAAACCTGGGGCATCCTACTGATCAGGTGCTTCAGGTTCTTGACAGAGCGGGAATGGCTGTACATGTGTAAAGCCTTTGACTTCCAACCTGAGTGAATACAATTACAGAAATCCTTTTTGTCAGGCTTCTACATACGTGAAATCTTAAGCTCCTAGGAACAGGTTAACAGGGGAGAATCAATGTATTACAGGAGTGTCACCTGTGCTGCTAGCTATAGCTGTGACTGTGTCAGCATTTCCATTATAAATTTTTGCTTTCAAGGGTTTATAACTCTGCCATTAAAATTCTGTGCCGACTGAAACTTGGCATACAAGGACTAAGCCTGGAGCAAACTTTTTCCTCCCCCTTTAAAATAACTTTTTAAGCCAAAGGAATGCAATGAAAATCATTAGTCTAATTATTAGAAAGGCAGCATTATTGCAACCAAAAAACTACTCAATTTACTTATTTTGTATGTTAGTCTTCAGTATGGAATTGTACTTTAGGTATTTTGGAAGAGGAGATTGAGTGGACTAGTAAAAAAAAAAAAATAAGAAATGAAAATACCTCTTTGATAACGGTTTCGTGGTGTCTCTTGGAATGGGTTTGCAGTTTCTACCACTGCAAAATAAGTGGCTTAAAAATTTTATACATTAAGCCAACTGAATATAGACAATCATATGCCTTAAGAAAAATAAAAGAGCATTGTATAGCAATCAGGTGACTGGATAGTCCAGGCTGTTGGGTGCAGGATGCCGAATGCCTCAAACACGCTGCAGTTGGACCAAGCAGGATGGAGCGTCCCTGGGCGAGCTGCAGCTGGCCACGGGGCTCGGCTCCGTCTCCGTCTGCTGTCCCTGAAGAGGCGTTTTCAGCTGGTGACCTGCGCCAGACGGACTGCCTTGCTCGTCTGTCATCGCTGGGGAGATGCCTCATTTCTGGGCAGATGAAGTTGAGACAAGCAGGCTCCTGTTCTTAATGAGGTAATTTAAGTCACCCAGCAACCACCTGATGTGGGGCACATTTCTCCTGTCTAATTGCCCATGGGCAAGTATCTGTCCGCACAGCCTGCTGCCAGAGCACTTGGTATTAATTGGCACCTTTTCTTATCGTCCTTGCAGGGAAGCCTTAATGGGAAAATAACCCTTTTCTCCTCCTCCTTCTCTTCCTCCTCCTCCAAGTCGATGGCAGGACTCAGGCTGCTGCAGTGTTTGGGAGTTAACCGTTTTAGCTGTTCTTGAGTAAGCCTGTACCTGTGTGGCTCATCTTGCCTGTCTCACCAACTCAGATGCCACGTGTAAGGTAAAAAATGCAAACAGAAAAGATGTTGGGAAGGAAAGATACTTTTTTTTTTTTAAAAAGTATTTAGTTACCAAAGCAGGTGTTTTGATCTGTCACAGTCATTTGCCTTTAAAGGGGTACTAAATAATGCTCAAGCTTTGAAGTGAGAGGGTCAAATATTTGACACCCAGCGTATGTAACTGTTGATTACAATAACAAAACATTGATTTGAATGGGAACAGGGAGATTCAGACCAGCAGAGTTGCCAGTGTTTCCTTTTGTAGGACCGAATTCCAGTAACGTCTAACAGCAAATTTGTATTTTGACCTTTTTTTTTTTTTTTTTTTTGAAGGCAGGGTGGTGAGAGAGCTGGCTGGTGAGCCACCTGGGCGGCAGGGGAGCAACGGGAGGTTTGGTGCATCTGCCCCTGTCGGTCTGAGCCCTAAGGGGGAATTGGTTGGAGGCTTTCCTTCCTCCTCTGGAGCGTCTGCCCAGTTATGCTGCCAACTTCTGGGTGCCTTATCTGGCTGCTGCGCAGTCAGCCTGGTGAGAAGCCGTGTGAGGGGTGCGAGTGTGTCACCAGCTTCTGGCAGCGCGGTCAGTGCCAGAGCGCACGTGCGATACTGAACTTTTGGCGTGGTGGAGAGGTTCTGGCTGCTGGCCTGCCTCCAGGAGGGCTTGCCAGCGCTTGTGCAGTAGCTGTACTTCAGGGGACGGTTATGAATAAACAGCTGGATAAATTGCTTATTTTTTTTTCTCCCTGTTTCTGAATGCTGATACTGTATCACATGCCCTCAAATTGGCCCAGCTAATAGTAGAAAGTGATTGGATAAAAGGATGAGAAGGTTTACTAATGCTTTTAAATGACCTCAGACATATTTTTCTAAGATTGGGAACAGCCTTCCTACCTTTTGTACTGCTTTCTGGTTTAGAGTGGGTGCTTATGATATAACCCAGAACTTCTCTTGTGCAGTCTTGCCCTTTCTCCTCCGACACAGCAAGCATTTGAAGCCACCATGGCTCCCCTCTTGCTGTGTTGGTGTCTTTGGGGTGTGTGCATGTGAGGGGGGGTGGTAAAGCAGGCTTGCCAGCAGAATCTGATTTTACCACGGGATTTAAATCGGACGCATTTTCAATAAAAGTTTATGAAAGCTGGTTCAACTCATTATAAGTAAATGATCTGAGAGTCTCCTCGGGTAGCGTAACTTAAAATAATAATGATCGTGATTCTTCATTCTTTCCAGTGTCAGAGGAACTGCCCAGCCTTATGGCCAGGCTTCCTGTCTCTTCTGAGAGCTTGTTCAGGAAATGGCAAAATGCACAAAAAGGGTCTTTGTCATTGAAAAAGTTTGTTATTGTGCAGTCAAAGGACAGCTGTTACATATTTCCTTACTTAAATTCTGACCCTTCCTGAGGTTTCAGTCTTCTAATTATTCTGCCCAGGTCACTGGTCTATAGTGTCTATATTTAGCACATTAGAAAAATTTTCTGGTCATCTGAAGACTGAAGAGCCTTTCTGTAAAAATCTGCTCCACCAAATATTAACTACCGATTTTCTCTTGGAGTAAATGATATGAAATGTGGAAACTGGAGGGTTTTACAGAGAAGTTTGAATGCATAAGCTACATCACTGTTCCCATATTTTGCAGATTCCTGCAGGTTCTGAGAACTGTAGAGCGCATTCTCAATCACTCTCTGAAAAAAAGAGATGCAGCGGCCCCAGTCAGGAAAACCATGCCCTCGTTATTGGGGGTTATCTTGTAGAATGCCTGTAATGACTGTATTAGCTAAAAGTCCTGTGTTTCAGCTAGTTACTAAGTTTATTTCACTCTTAGATAATGGTAGTCCAAATGTTCTAGTCTTAACTTACTGGATGTATTTGAGATTTGTAAAAGCTTTGACGGCTCTAGAAGAGACAGAAGTTGGAGGAATGAGTGCAAGACTGTGGCTTTCTGGTGGAAGTTATTCTGATCAGTAAGGCAGGGAAGCATGTTTATCTCTTTTTCTTTGTTTTAAGGTGTTACTTTTCTGTTCCCTTCTAAGAGTTATAACTACAGTGTACCTGCTATTCACCTTAGGAATAGTGATGTTTGCAGGTCACTTAACCATAAGAAAATTCTGGACTGGGATATAATGATTGACCCTATGTGAGGGATATTGTGAGGTTTTATGTACCAACATTTATAAGGTAGTATGAAGAATTATAACATGTTGTGGTAAAAGATGTTGGCCTTGGGTTGTAAACTGATTTTAGCTGTAAGTGCATACTGAACACAGTTCCAGTCACTGAAAATTTCTTTTCTCTTGTGAAAACCTGCAAAAGCTGGATAATTATAGTCCAATAGTGGTCAATGACAAGCAAAACAGTGTTTGCATCTTCATAATCTGGTTTTAGATATTTAGATGCCAAGTACAAGACTAGACGGGGTAGCGCTGTGAGTGTGATGAAAATAGGTATCTCTGGATGACGTTCTGCAACTGATCTCATAAACCATCTTGATCACTCAAGTTTAGCTCCTCCCTGTATGAGTGGACCAGACATGAGCTGGTGAATTCTGAGGAAGTAGCTGTATCTTTTGGAAATAGAGCCCATGATGGACAGCAGGCTTATACTATACTTCAGTGTACCTTTAGAAACAAAATCCCTTCTTCCAGAAAATTTACATGCTATATCAGATATCTAAGATCTTCCTCATGGGGGTTTAAGCTGTAACTGTAGGCTTACCACCTGACATGCATGTTGATTTTTTCCCCTCTACCCTTCTTTTGCAAAAGTATTCCTATTTATTCTGTAATACTTAGTGTATGGTGCTGAGTGGCCATCTGCGTTGGAAACACAGTTAAGCACAATTTCTATACCTTTATCCATGAATAGTTCCCACAAAGGATATATAGAGAATGCATGGCAAGAGGCTGGAATTTCCTTTCCTGCAGCAATAAAGCTATCTTGATGGGCTATAACGCAGGCTCCTTGACTGGCAGAGAATGTCTTGGACGAAAGAAGGCAAATACATCTTTGGGACTTACATATTAATTATAACATGATGCTGTTCAGTTGTATTTGGTTATAATCTGGTGCTATTTACATGTAACAAATATATATATTATCATAGCTGGAGAATAGGCGTAGCTGAAGAAAAAGTAGTTAAACGGCAGAGCCAGCTCACCAGGCTTTAGCTCTGAGCCATACAGTACAAGTAAAATGAGCTGGGTTTGGTTAAGTGGCACTGGGATACAGCACTAGCCAATGAAAACTGTGCTTTTGCATTATATGTGCTGCCTTTTAAGTCAGCTCATTAGCTTTATATCGTACCCTCTTCTCCTTTGAGCCATGTTAATTAAAGGTGGTGCATAATATAATTAGAATGCTTATGGATTTTGCACAAGCAGAGAAATGGTATGTTTCAAAGTACCTGGAAGAAATATGTTTAAAGTTAGCTTTGGCCATTTCTTTTTTTCTTTTGAAAATTTGCTAAGTATGTTGGTGAGAATGAAGAATTTGAAATATAGGAAGTTCCGTCTGAACATGAAGAGGAACTTCTTTTCTTTGAGGGTGGCAGAGTGCTGGAACAGGCTGCCCAGAGAGGTGGTGGAATCTCTGTCTCTGGAGACATTCCAAACCCGCCTGGACACCACCCTGTGCAACCTGCTGTAGGTGGACCTGCTCTGGCAGGGGGCTTGGACCAGGTGATCTTCAGAGGTCTCTTCCAACCCGTAACATTCTACGATTCTGTGAAAGGGACATCAGTCAGAGACGTGCCAGTTCGCCTCAAAGCCAGTGTGTCGAACTTGGACTTGTGTTTGCTTCCACCCAAGGCTCCTACATCAGAAATCCTCCTCCTGTGGTGAAGGTTTGGAAGTAAAAAATGGAGTCTGTTCCGAGACTTGTGTATACCTAGAGCTATCTGTGTGTGTGTGTCTATGTAGGTGCATTTGCACACACGCATGCCTTAGGGCAGTCAGTTCATGGGCTAAAGCATGTTTATGGGAAAGGACGGTGGCAGGTTGGTTTTGGTTTTGCTTGGCACCATGAGGCACTTCACAAACTTTTCTTTTGGATAGAATGCTACTGATGATTGGTGAGGGAAAAATCTTTGCATCCCCCCTGCTATACGCTGACCGCTTTTCCAGGGCAGCAAGCAGCTGAAGGCCCAACCTCTCGTGACACCCAGCTCAGGCGCCCGTAGCTCTGATGATTACAGA
Source organism: Chionis minor (assembly GCA_013398295.1). Taxonomy (NCBI): domain Eukaryota; kingdom Metazoa; phylum Chordata; class Aves; order Charadriiformes; family Chionidae; genus Chionis; species Chionis minor. Next base: position 142,520 of record VZSF01000519.1, read on the forward strand.
TGTGTGTGTCACTGGCCCTTTCCTCTGCCCCTAGGACCAGCTGTGAAAGCCTGGGACCTGGTATGGGGAGCCACAGCCTGTCCTCAACTGCCCGAACTGTTCATGCCACACCTGCCTGGAATTATGCGTCATGCCAGTGAGCAATAGGCTTCACTTCTTGCCTTAAAAAAGCTCTTCCCCCCAAAAAAAAGAAGGCGTCAGAAGAGACAGAGATATTGGAGGAAGAGGAACAGCACTTCACTTCTTCAAACTGTTTAAGATGCCTTAGATGGAAATAACAATTGTGTTCAGGTTTTTTTTTTTCGGTGACAACAAAAGCCTTGACCCAATGTTTGACCCTATGTGCTTTTTTCCCCTTGTTTCTTCATCTTCTAGCCAAGGAAGAGCTGAGCTGAAGCTCTGGGCTGCCGACGGGTTTTCAGGAAGCAGTGACACATTGCTCTAGCTGCTCTTCCCCCCCCTTTCCACATATTGTTTCTGGATTTGTCAGAGAACATGCTGAGATGAGGCTGCCTTTTTTTATTTCTTTTTTTTTTCTTTTTTTTTTTTTCTTTTTTGGTCAGGTCTGATGCTGAATGGAAGTAGCTGCTTTATTTAGAATATGATGGGGAAGAAAAACACATCTTAGGGTTAACACCCTCCTGGTGTTTATCCATAAATATGAAATAGTGCAAGAACACCAGATACATATGGAGGACTGTGATTGGCTGCTGCTGATGTCATACCGATATCACTCTACCCAGCAAATGAACAAATCAGCTTTCCTTATTTGTCTGTTTAAATTCCATTTCATAGCAGCACATTTTAGGGCATTATTGCACTTCTTAGAGGAGGGAGGACATCTATGCCTTTTCTTGAATCTGGCAATATTTTGTCTCACCATATGTAAATATGTTCACCTGTGCCCTCCCACTTTGCTTTTTTTCTTTTAACACTTGTATGTGAGCAGTTGGCTTTTCCCTGAATTAAATGCTAATGAAATAGGTGGGAGACTCAAACTAGCTTTTTAGCCTCATATGCTATGATTGCAAGTCTAGGAAACAGGAGAGTGTATTTGGGAGGACACATAGATGTGGATGAGTGGAATTGGGGAGAGAAATAAAAGGTAGCTTTGTCGAAATTATCATATTTCCATCCACCTGTTCTTCTTAAATCGAGGTTAATGTATGAGCACTACAGTGTTTTTCTCTGCAGTGCTGGTGTATTGTAAGATTATCAATGCCTTTCAAGGTTATTTTGTAACATACCACTATTCCATGACACGTATGTCGAATCAGTCAATATTTCTAATATTCTTAAGTGGAAATAGAATTTCTAAGAAGTAATAGTCTGCTTTTAATAAAGGACAGGGGAAGGGCACAAAAAAGAAAATATCTTGAAGTTTGGGATTAATTGGACTTTCTCACATTCTAAGACTCTCACTCTAATCTATTAATAACATTGTTTTCTTCTGAAAGTTGGGAAACACTATTTCCAAACAAAGCCTTTAAGTAGAATAAATTTGCTTGTATAAATAGAAACATATTGGAAAATGGTTATTGCAATATTTTTCTTCCATTTCTTTTTAATAAAAACTGTGTTTCTGTAATCCATCTCCTTCAGCTGACCAGAAGTGACTTTTAAACTGATGCAGTAGTCCTTTGCACAGTTGTAGGAGCTGTATTTCCAAGGGACCAAAAAAAATCATTGCTATCAGCTCATGCGCTTGCTCAGGAATATTTCAAATGCTGTAATCTCTCAGATTCTTTTTAGGATTAGCAAAATTTGAAGTGAGCAGCTTGACTGACACCTTAGAAACATTCTTAGTGCTAGATCTCCTGTGCCCATATACTTCTGAATTACAGCTGGCTGGTGACCATAAATTTGCTGATTCAAACGGATAGGAAAAAGCAATTACAAAATGCAGTGGGCTCTTAGGGGGCATTTCTGAGTTCTGGGCTAGACCCACCTCTCTGACAGGCTGTAATTATGGCTGAGCTGCAACCAACACTGATCCAAACATACATAAGAATTTCAGGCACAGATTTTTGCAGGTGGTGCCCTGGACAAGTCTAGCAACCTAAATCAATATTATTGCTTATTCTATCCAGGCAGGCACTGCTCTGCTGTTCCTTCTGGTGCTTTTTCTTCCTCCTCCTCCTTCTCTTCCTCCTCCTGCTGGTTGATCTGGTGAAAGCTGTTTCAGACTGATCAAGGCAAGGCTATCACTCACTCTCAGGGTACTTAATCCCACACAGGTGCAGTTTGAGCAACTACGGAGGGCCCCAAGGTCATGCCGGCTTGGAAGCTGGGCAGAGCTGGGCTCTTGCAGATGGCCCAGGTGGGAGGCGGGGTGGCCAGGAACGTTCCACATCTGGAGCTTCCATGCTCCTCTGTGCTGTTTCCTCCCCTCTTCCCCCTGCCCCTTCGTAGACTTTGACAAGGCTTTCCGACAGTGCTGGGGCAGCTCTGGAGAGCTGCAGAGGTGAATATTGCTTTGCGAGTAAGCAGTTAAGGGTTGTTTATACTTTTTATGTAAAAAATCTAGGCGACTGAAAGGAAACTGTAGGCAAGCAGACTTTTCTTTCATTGATGTTGGTGGTCTAACCTTCAAGCCAGTTCTTTTATTTGCTTCCTCTCTCTACCCTGTGATTTTAAGCGTACTTTAAAAAAAAAAAAAAAGGCAGGCGGTTTGTTGCCACTGGCTGAATCTGTGCTCCAAATCCAGCCCTTCACTTTCTGAAAGGTTGCGTTTTCCAGACTTCTCCACTTCATTCCAGTCCTAGTGATCCGTTCTTGTCCCATCCTTGTGTTAAAAGCTACCTAGATTTTTCCCCCCCCCCGCCCCCTACAAGAGGTCCTTTCTATTACGGTGCTGTTACAGTTCTGTGAACTGTTTAAACTGCCATGTCTCCTTTACCCTCCTCCCCTGAAAAACACACCCGAGACAGCTTTTGCAGGGTTAGTATCTTAGGAGAAAAGACCTGAGAGAGAGAATTTAGGAAGTGTTGGCAAGGGAATCAAATAAGCTGTGATTAAAGTGAATCTGGGCACTGAATAAAGGATTCTTGAACCCCTGTAAGTTTTAACTTAATACAAGTCTCCAAGAAAATTGGATGGGGTTTTGGGGGAGGATTTCTAACCTCAGTGTCATTGCTGCAAAGAACTGCTGCTTCCCTTGTGGATTCAGGATGGAGCATGGATTTCCACAATTATACTGAGAAACAGGAGCATGAGCTTCTATTTAGGATACAACACTTTGTGGTAAAAAGCTACATATGGCATATGAGCACCCACTTACAAGCTAAAAATACACATTGCAGCCTAGTTTGTCTTTGAATGAAGTCATGCTTAAAACTGCAGTGCTTAAGCATAGTTTGATTTCCCCCCCTAACTTCCCCCCCCATTATTATTATTATTATTATTATTGCATTTTAAAAGACTTTGAGTGAAAAATTGCCTACTCAGATTTTCAGCATGAGGCTGCCTCCACACTAGGCCATATGCAACCTGTACATCAATCTACGAAGGTTTTATGTGAATTTCCTTATGGCAGGGTTTTTTCTCTATTTTTAGGCCAAAGCTTACCCTTTTTTTCTCCCTAATCTCCAAACTTTGTTGTATGGTAAAAAAGGAGGGGGGAAAAAACCCCAAAGTGCTGTAGTATAGTGCTGTCCTTAAACTATTGTGTTACTGAGGTTGGAGGAGGGTAGCGCTTGCTGCGCTTGCCAGTTTTCATTGAGTTTTGAAAAGTTCCTTGGCTGGTGACAAAAATTAAAAGGAGTCTTCATGTCTTTATTTTTAAAGAGGAAGGGATTTTGCCAGTGGTCTAGGGTATCATGTAAAATTTAATGAAAGCTCTCAAATTAGCCCCTTACCAAGGGGCTTTCTGTGCCTCTGCCACCCCTCCGTGTGGTGGCACTGGCACAGTTGGAGGTGAGGAGATGGTCACATCTTCCGTGAGGGCGCGTAAGGCAGAGGAAAGACTAAGACATAAATTAAGCTCTCTGGTTACTGTGAAGTTTTGTACATGGTGTCTTGAAGGTGCAGTGTGAACATGTATTGCATGTGTTAAATCTTAATCATTGGATACCGTTACCTTCTTCTGCCAGCTCTTGTCCTTCAGATTTTTTTTTCCCTTCAAGAGCACAGAAAACAATTTTTTTATACACAGAACACTTACAGGATATTAACATGTTATCTTACGTCTTTCTTGCTTCAAAGCATTCTTGTTTAGATTCAGAGGGGGAACAATGGAATCTTAATTCCTTCAATTTGAAAATGTTAGGATTAAAAAAGAAGATACGCTGTTTGTTGATACTCTTTATTCTTTCAGAGCTGCCGTCAGCAGCATCTCTCCAACTTGATCCTCTTTAAGAGAAAGCTGTAAGTGAAATATCTGTAGGCTTTCCAAAATGAAGCTAGATTAAAGGAAAAAGGTGTTTTCCTTCTCTCTCTTTTTATCCATAAAGCAGAACATTCTGCCTGTTGTTTGAAACACTTATTCCAGTGATAAGGACATAATTATATACCTCCACAGTGCTTATGTAAATACATTCCGCAACAAATTTTGGAAACTGGTCTTCTGCTCTGTCGGTCTTCATTGTCTCGTGCATTTTGTTTAATCTAGAGATGCTTTTTTAACTTTGCTCTCCAAAAAGAGTAGGGGAGAAAAACTTTGTTTTTCACTGACAATATCACATATTGATGATGCTGATAGATCTTCCCCCCCCCCCCCAAAAAAAAAAAAAAAGGAAATCTTTTTACTGGAGAGACATGGAGGAAAAACAATCTAACCAAACATCATGGTAATATTGGGTCAGGGCCATACTCAAAAAGGAATATGTGCATTTTTTGAGGTTAGGCCAGAAGTTTCCAGGCACGCTTGGGGTGTGGATTATGGATGGCATAGGCCAGGTGCATTTGTTCCACTTTTTGCAAGGATGGGGGGCTCAGACCTTATTCCTTTGCAGGCCTGAGGTTAGTCGCCTGTAGCCCTCAGACCTGCATGCTGAGATGGCAGCTCTTGGAGAGCAAAAGTGAAGTGAGGTTCTTGCTTTGCATGTACGTTTGAGGTAGCTTGTGTAATATATTTTGGGAATTCCTTGGTTAGAAGAAAGCAGAGAGGAAATAAAATATTTGGACTTTGAATTTGAATTCAGGTTTTCATGAGATCTCTGTTGCTTTTAACCTACGTTTAAATATGTTGCAACTTTACAAAAGCTTTCCCTGTACCTCTTCCTGCTTTTGAGACCAGCTCTAACCATGCTGAGGCTCCAGGGATCTCTTGGCATGGCTGTTTCTGGCTCATCATTTACTGCGGTGCAAAGTTATCCTCAGGTACCCCATCTTCTTTGCTTGAATTGTACTTTGTTCATTTCTTTTCTGTATTCGTATTCAGAGCAAGATGAAAATTCCCTGCCCCAGTCAACTCTGGGCAGCTGGTCGTCTTATTTAAAGTGCTTCCATATTTCTAGAAGAGGTGCCCTTTTGCAGACTGTAAATTGTGGATACTTAATACCAGAATACCTGTTTTAGAGAAGTGTACATCACCATGTAGAAAAATAAGCTTATTCTAGTTATGAACTTCAGGTTGCAATGTTAAGAAGGTTTTGCTAAGAAAAAACATCCCAACTTCAAATGCTGTTATAGTCACTGTGAGTCCGCTTGCAGAATCACATGCTCTATGTTACATGAACACATTCAAACTTTCACTAGTACCAAAGGGACTATTGTGTACTTCAAAGTTGAATTTAGATTTGAATTTTGGGAACTTCTTTGGGGTAATAAAAAAACAATAGAAAAATCAATGTTCAGCTCATTGGTGAACTGAGTTGATAAAGGAGTTTGAAATCCAATGCCATCTGTTTTACTAGATCCTGCCTTAAAACAACATCAATGGACTGTGTCAGTCTTGAAGCGCTGCCTAATATATTTTTAGTTGCCACGGAACAATCCATTCTTGAATCCTTCTCTCTGTGTTTCCTGGGGAATACATTCTCATCCAAGACAAAGGAAAATGGAATAAAACTATGCTGGGATGTGATAGATCTTTGAATCTTCAACCATAATATTTTTGGGGATGTGATAGTATATCAAACAACAAATTAATTATGTAATGATTTTTCCTAACACCTGGAGCTCATGCTGTTGCTGCTTCTGCTGCTGGCTAGCTGTTTTTTTGCATAAATCACTCTGTAGGGAAAAAAATTAAATCCAGTGAAATGATGGAAAAAAGAAGTCATGGCTAGGAAGGAGGAAAGCAACATCTAAATATTTAACTACCACCCAACAAGTTCAGAATCTTCAGGAATTTCCATTTTCCTTGGCTTACAGCTCGGAAAAGAAACCTGCCTAGTAGATATCTGGGGTTGAAAAATAATAATCTCAGTCTATGTTGTGGATACCTTAAACCCAAACCAAAACACCCCCCCACTCCCCACCCCCCAAAACCTAGTAAATTAATTAAACCAGAAATGTCACCAATAATGTGCTTTGTGGTTTCATCTCAGACTTTAATGAAGGCCTTTTATCCACTCCAGGGACTTTTATTGATGTATGCAAATGAAGCCATTCAGTGAGATCTGGGATCAGGGTATTTTCTTTCCATTATATTTTGATCCTGCCAACTCTCATTTTGGCATTTGGTTATCACATGTAAATATACAGGTTCTGGGGAGCTACTGTTTGTGACGCCTTTTTTGAACAATGGTGTGAGATCAAAAAGAACAAGAGGGATTTTAATTCCTAAAAAGATGCCTCTTTCAGCCAGGTTCATGAGATATGAAGCAAGTGGCAGCATTATTTTGTACATATTTTTTTTTTCTGAGTCCAGAGATTGCAGAGTTTATATGAGCAGCAGTGCTGTCAGCTTTTACACCCATAATAACCACTGTTTACAAATTACTTTTGCATGCTGTGCTCTTTGATTTCTGAAAGAGTGGAAGAATCAAGGTCTAAGAAAGTAACAAAATAAAACTTCTAATACCATGTTTGTTTTCTCTGCTTAGGCTTTTCAGCAGATATTAATTTATTTGCTAGGATAGTAGTGCTGCCTCTAATACATTTTTGCGTCAATGCTAACCGAGTGATTAGTTGTTCGTGTTTCAAATATCTTTCAAGGAAAGTAAATGCAAACATCAGGGACTGTGATAGCTATTTAAGAGGTTCCTCTGTTGTCATCTTTTCAGTGACATTTTCTGCAACTAGATGTATTAGCTGACTTTGAGCATCACCAAAAAATGTAAAGGACAATCCTTGATTTTTACTATGTGCATTGCTGTTCCCCGAGATAGTACCACCATAAATGCACTCATTTATTTAAGTGTAGTCTTTGCTTGTATATAGAAAGAAAATGCTCACAAATGTGTTTTGTAGTGGAACATTGGGAGGTTTTTAAAATTTGTTATACTTGAGAGTGAGAAGGGAATGTTATGATTGTCACTCCCTGCTGCTAGAATAAACACCTGGATTTATCAAAGCATTAGATGAATCAAAAGTTGATAAATTTGATATCAGCCGGAGCTGTTTATCTATGGAAAAAGTTCTCTTGTCTTCTATATTGTCCATGAATTATATGTCTCTACCATGGGTCTAAGAAAAACCGTTCTTCTCCACTGCCTGAGATGAATGCCCAGTGCTTCATGCTCAGATTCCTGCGTAGGGATTATTCTGTGGTCACATGGGAGAAAAGTCAGAAAAAAGATAGGAATTTGCTGGTGTTCTTTGTGGACTAACTCCTTTCCTTTCTGTCTTTAGATAGCATTAAATTTGTAACCTTATGTTAAACTGTGAAATTCTTTGTGCTGGTATAAAAAAAAAAAAAAGGATCTGTCCTTCATCCTTCCAATCCATTTCCTACTGATGAATGCTATTCCATGAAGTTAGTTTTGTAGAAATGTTGAGGTAAGGGAATTGGATTCTTTAGAGTAAGGCATAAGATATATCATACGATGATATGAAACACAGTTAAGCTATGTTAATGTAATTGCTGTCTTCACAAATCATGCATGAGGTGTGATTAGAAAAAAAACTAAGCTAGTAAAATCGAGTATGTTACATCTCTATTTGCAGCCAGTGCAATTATACATTAGTTTCACTAATTATAAACTGACAACTTTAAATGTTGATGGGAAATCTCCTCATCCTAAACCCTACAGCTTTCTGCTTTTCTTGTGCTTCTAGTAGGAGATCCCTGATGGTTACTTAGAATTGTCTTGAAATTTGTGTCAACCTTCCTGCCTGCCCTCCTCACTCTTCAGATGTTGCTGTCATTGATCAGATTGTCTTGGTGCGATGCTGCTGATGTGAAAGTGCTGTTCTGTGGTGGTTCTCAAACTCTGTGCATTTTCCTATCTTGAACACACTGTGGAGTGGCTGGGCTGGGACAGGACTGCGGGAGATCACCTAGTCCACCCCGCCTCAAAGCAGGGAACCTACAGCAGGTTGCTCAGGGCTATGTCTTGTCACCCTTTGAATATATATGTAAGGATGGAGACTTCGCCACCTCTCTGGGAAAACTGTCCAAGTGTTCAATCACCCTTATAGTAAAAAAGGGGTTTCTTTTTGTGTTTAAGTGGAATTTCGTATCTTTCAGTTTATGCTTATTGTCTCTTGTTCTTTCAGTAGGCACCACTGAGAAGAATGTAGCTCTCTATTCTTCATACTCTCCCATCTGGTATTTACACACATTGATAAGATCCCCTTGAGTCATCTTTTCTCCAGGCTGAACAGTCCCAGGTCTCTTGGTCTCTCCTTATATGACAGAGTGCCTCGGATTATTCCTGCCCAGAGGCAGGACGTGGCATTTCCCTTTGAACTTCATGAGACTCCTGTCACCCTTTTCTCCAGCCTGCTGAGATCCCTCTGAAATGTTTTCTAGGATTACTTGCTCCATCACCTTCCTAGGGGTCAAAGTGAGGCCGACACTTCTAGTTGCTCAGATCGTCCTTCTTGAATTGACATTTGCTTTCTTCTGGTCCTTGAACCTCTCCCAGTTGCCATGACCTTTCATAGAATATTGTGAATGGCCTCAAAATAGTATTGGCCACCTCCCTCAGCACTTTTGTGTACATCCGCCAAGGACTTGACTATGTAAAGTTTGTTTATATCTGATCCTCACCTGACCCTTTTTGACCAACAGTAAGTCCTCCTTTCTCCAGTCTTTCCCATGGGTCTCAGGGACTTGGGATTTCTGAAGGCAAATCTTAACAGAAAAGTACCTTAGCCTTATCCGTGTCCTTTGTCACTAGATCCCCTAGCCTGTTCATGCAGGGGGCTCCCATTTCCCCTTGTTTTCCCTGTGTTGCTACTACATTTGTAGATGTTATTACTGTTCTCTTTGCTTCTTTTGCCAGATTAGAGTCCAGGTGGGCTTTGGCTTTTGTAACTTTTGGGAGAAGTGGAAAATGGAGAATAACTAGATGCTGCAGGTTGGCGCTTTCCTAGAAGCACTGGTGGGCAGAAGAATCCTGAAAGCTTCTGGGTAACTTGTGACAAAAAAAAATAAGGACTATGGATGCAGTAAACTGGCAAAGGGTAATTTGAATGCAGGGTCACCTGGAATAGCTTGATGAAAGGAGGAAGAATCTGGAGGTCCAACCTAAACCTGTGGTTTCTTTCTTATTTTTCATAACCATGTACTCTGCCCAAACATTTGGAAAAAATCAGGAGGTCATCTTTGGCTTATATTGGGCTGGAGAGCATAATGTACGCAGGACTTGGACAGGAGGATAAGATAGGAGTACTACTTGGATCTCATGACATAGTTGGGCAGGAAGGGGCAGCAGGTAGGGATAGCAACACCTAGTTTCCTCCAGCACTGTTCCAAGGGGCAGGAGGTGCACGGGGAGTCTGAAGAAGTTCATTGTGCTTTTCAAAGCAGGCAGCCTGCCTCATTTTGTGAGCATTTTAGATCTTAACAGGGCAGAGAGTTATAAGGCATGTTCCATAGACCATAGAGAGGTGTAGAGGAGGGGACTGCCTCTGCAGGAGGGAAGAGGTGACAGTAGCCCCTGCAAAGTCCCCACTATGCTTTGCAGGGTGTTCCTAGGCTGGGCAGACACGTGAATGCTATGCTGATTCAGTGAGGTCAGTTGTTTTTTGTCATCTTATTTTGCTGTTGCACAGGCTAAAACTTCCCTTGCTTTTGGCACACATTGAGAAAAATTTGGAGTGCAGCATGAGATCATGGAATATAGGCTGAGATGTCCATTACTGTACCTGAACTGCAATTAATTGTTACTGTGTTGTTCCTGACAGATGCTAACCTATTCTTAAAAACCTTTACTAACAGTAATTTGCCAGTCATCCTTGGCAAACTATTCCAGTACCCAACTATCTTTAAAAAAAGAGAGATTCTTTTTCTAAGGTTTAGTGTAGAAATGCTTTACCACAAGGCTAGAGTATGCATGGCTCTGAATGTTCCCTCTGTGTATGTAGTTGGTGTATGTTTTGTTTGGGTTTTTTGTGGTGGTTTTTTTCTTTTCTTTTTCTGGGAAACTCCTGAGTCTCTGCTCACCAGTCTACTGGTGAGATGCGTGATGCTGTCTTCTAAACCAGTTCCTGGATGCAGGCTTTTCTTTGGTGTGCAGTGTACACGTGCTCCTATGATTGCACGAGGTTTTATTTTTCTTACTTATCTTTCATCTTTCTTTAACGTACATTAAAATGGACACTTATTTGCTTGGGAATTTCTTGAGCCCATTTAATAAAGGTGAGGATTAATGTATATATGTGACTTTTCCAAAGACACTACGATGCCTTCTAAAATGATCTGTGGAAACCACGTTAGAACATACCCCAGATCTCTTCTGGTCCAGATACTTTTGCATTTCCTTTCCATGCAAGCCAGGTCAGGCAGGTCTAAGGTTTGGGGAACTGATATGTGCTTAGGGCTTGACCAGCCAGAAAGACTGCAGTTGTGGTGTGCAGGCAGCACTTGAAACTTAAATTGTTCTTGGTTCTCTAGTTTGGAGATAAACTGGAATTACAGATTGTCCATCTGCAGTCTTACTCCCTTTTTCTGGGCATTAGGTGCAGGGCATCTAGGGGATGGTGCAGAAGTTCTCTAATACCTATGGGCAGTGGACCTTGCTTATTGTAGAATGAAAACCACGCACTGTTGTGTAATGAAGTGCAGTATGCTACTGTTTTGCCTGGAGCCTGAATTACCTCATTGATATGATACCAGCTTGATAAGTGGAGACAGTGCATCACAGGATATGGAACTCTTTCCTGGGGAGTCTCTCTCTGAGGGGACAAAATACTTGAACACCACACCACAATTTTTGTGAGGTTTGCTGTGAATGCGCTCAGATTTTGAATGCTCTTTTCCTACCAAGAAGATCCCAGAGTGCTTCCCACATACCAGAATGACTGTGCTGGAAGCCCAATAGTCTGTTGCAAAATGGTTCGTGAACGGCAGCTGTTTCAAAAGCCTGCACTGGGCTCAACCTGCAAAAAGCCAACATAGAGTGTGTCCAGCTATGTACCACAGGTTTTGTTGTGAGAAAGTATACTGCACTGGATTGGTTATTACAGTGCATGGCATCAAGTGCTATCCACTCCTTACATAAGAGATTTTGTACATGGTTATTAGGCTTCATTACCTAGGTTTTAAGTAGATGTGTAGGGCATTTGGATCAGTTGTCACCGTCGAAGAACAACTCTTAAAATGAAGGCAAGCAATTTGTGCTTAATGTAGTAGAGAAAGGGGGAGTCAGTAGGAGGACTGGCAGGATGAAATAGGGGGAATGTGCTTGAGGCAGTAATCCAGAAAGATGATTTTTGCATTTGCATTTTGAATGGATTTCAGGGGGCAAGATTGCTTCTGTCACGGCCAGAAGGAAGGAGATTATCTCGCATCTCAGCAGCAATAATGAGGGCCTGGATGAATGTTTTGGTTTTATGAACAGAAGGGGAAGGCGAGGGGCTACAGATGCTAAAACAGGCAGGATTTTGAGCTAGTCCTGGGTGCACAGAGGTGGGCTGAGGAGGAAGCTGAAGGCGACACCCTGGCATCACGAGAAAGAAGTGATTGAAAGACAAGGTGAAGGGCAGCTGCGTGTTCCCCTCTCTACCAGGGTGCGTTTTGGTTGAGCTGCAGGAACTTTCCGTGGGGACTTCGCATTCAGATGTCTGTAACTTGACATTGTTTGCAGTGTCCTGTTATACTGTTATCTAAATTCTGCAGTATGTTTACAAACTCAGATTTGCAACTGGCTGCAGCTGTGCCCCGTGGGAGTGTAGCTCACTCTTTCTCTGTAGATTAGGATGCTGATCAGACTACCCCTTTGCTGAAGCATTGCGTTTTATCTCCCCAATAAGGGAAATGGTATGTTTGAAAATCTAACATACTAGAGCGGGGCTTAGGCTGTGAAAAAGAATGGGCTGCTACTGGGTAGAAGGACAAAAGCATGAACTTCTAAATGCATACATTTTGGGTTCTGGTTAAAATACTGTGGTTTGGTTGTTTTTTTTTTTTTTTTTAAATGTCTACAAGAAAACCTGAAAATTTTCATAGAAAGCAAATGTATTTTGTGAAAAGTATTGCTTACAAAGCTCATTTTTCTGTTAAAAAGAGTTAAAAGTCCTTTTCTGCCCATCCTATTTTAATCTCTATTTCCTGTTTGTTTTCACCATTTGTAGACTGGGAAGGAAGCTACTGTGTCTTATGGATTTTTCACACTCCTGTCTCTATTTCCGCTATGAGAAATTAGCCTTTAAAGTAGTGTTATAAAAGACCTTTTTGCAGTGTTTTTGGTGGGCTGCAAAGAAGTTAGAACCAACAGAGAAAATGAAGACAGAACAGTATTTTTTCTCACAAACTTAGTGACAAGTAGGAAATGGAATAGAAATTGTGTGTTATAGATGGCATTTCACTGTGTTGCAATTATGAAAAGCCCTGAACAAACACATGGTAAAGATGATGGCTCTGAAGGAACATTTCCACTAAAGCTGGTTCTTGTTTTGGGCAGGATACTTACGCTGATATAGCTTTAAATATTAAGATATATATTCAGTATTAAAATTCTTTGCTGAAAATTCTTTTGGCTTATTAAAAGGAAATATTTTCAAGTAATAGACTTAATAATTTTACCTGCTGGTTTACCTTTACCCTGTCAGGCAGCTTGGATTAAGAAATTCAACTGGTTCTGCTTTATGGCTTTTTTTTCCTGCCCTCTCAGAACAGTGCTCTTTTGTTTGGGCTCTTAGCACTTCAGGTGAAAGATTTTTAAATTCCTGCAAACCTGTCTTTCCACTTATTGAAGCAGTTTGTGAAAATATTATTTTTCACAGTAAGATTTTACAGTGAATTACAGTGTATTTGCTTTCTCTGTTTTCTCCCCACTTTCTCAAAGTATTCATTTCTTCTGGAGGGGAATGTTTTCAGTGCTAGATGCGCCGGGTTTTTGGTGTGGAAACAGGTCTTTGATCACCTTGACGATATGAGGAGCAGCTACAGCAGCACGTAGCCCAGTGCTGAAGTCTGTACGTAGGAGGCCTGCTGTATTTTTTCCGGTTTGGGGCTTAGTTAGGGCCTGTGAACTAGCAGAAAATCTGGGTGCCATCTGGACTTGCTCTCTCTGCTTAGGCGAGGTCTGGGAGACTGGGAATCCTGCATCCCTCCTAGAGGGAGTGTCGGCTTGCCTTTTTTTTTTTTTTTTTTAATTGCACTGTGGGACAACCCCAAGTTTTTCTCAGGATTGTGAAAACACACAGTCTGCTTTTCCCAAATCTTTTGAGGTTGCTTTTTTCTTTTTTTTCTTCTCGAGGAAGGCCATGAAAATCACTACATAATGGGCTTGTTTAAAACATTAATGTCAGATGTGACTTGAATAAACCTTGGAGCTAACCTCACATGAAGCCTACTTATTTACTTAAACTGAATGAAGAATTAATAAAATAAGTTGATTTCACTGAGGTTTTCTAATCAGTTGAAAATGTTTCTTGATTCTCTGCAATTATTCACTGTCATTCCAAGAATAATTATGAATACCTTTGTATTTTTTCCTCCCAAATACATGGACAGCACATACAGAAAAGAGACAGTGTCTAAGTACGTAATTAATAACATAAAAAACAGTAAAACCAATATTCACCTTTTCCTGAGTGTTTGATTTGGCTTCAGGATTGCAGTAGATCCTGTTGTATGTGTATGTCGACTGATTCTGTGTCACAAGCAGGAATATGCTAAATGCTTACCCTTGCTTTACCCAGTGCAGCCGAGGACTTCACTTCCTTGAGAAAATGATAAGAGTGTATCCCTTTTCTGTTGAAAGAAATCAGCATTTCTCATTTATATATGGGGATATTGTTATTCCAAACACTTTAAACCATAACTGTTTTCTGCAGAAGGCTGAGTAGCAGAGGTGTTGATTGAGAAAGCAAGACAGGGAGGACTGTGCCTTGCCTCTCCTTTCTTCTGCCCTCCCCGCTTCCCCAAAATACCACCAATTAATGGACGTGTATTTGTTAGTTGCTTGCAAAACCAGTGCTGATACAAAGCACTTAAGTTTTACGGTAAGGTAAATGAAGTGTGGATAGCAGTGGGTAAACTGTAGGCTTCATTGTACTACCTTATTACCATAAGTGTTCTCTGGATTTACAGTGGATTTTTAACTGATGACCCCCTCACGATAATCTGAATAACAAAAAAGCAAATTACTTTTCTATTGCTGAGGACAAAGCCGGAGAATTCCTGGCTCACCCCTAGGGGGAATATGTTGTGTTTTGCTTTCTCCTGAAGCTGGGGCATGGGGATGATCACAGCTTGGAGCAGCTGCCCTCTGGTAACGACAGTGCTGTTTCCTCTTACTCACGTTGGGAGTGGGGGTTGCTGGACTGAATTTCCTAGTCAATGAAAATTCATCAAAACTAGTTTTGGAAATACAGAAATATTTCATGCAGTCCAGGTACTTATGCAAGCCTTTGATACTGTGTTATAATTTACGATGATGAAAGTTTAAACAATTCAACTCTTAGAACATTCAAAACATGGTAATTATTTCTGGTGCTAAATTTCAATGACACTAGAGATTTGGAAGAGAACTGTTCAAGTGTCCGCTTCCAGCGTGCTAGTGTAGCACACTCATTCAGGTACAATAATCTTACCATACTGGTGTGTGAAGTGTCAAACTGATGGGTGAAGGTTTTCTTGTCATTTGAAGGGTTGGGCTTGTTTTTTGAATACATGTTTTTAAGAGGTACCTCTTTCTTTTCAAATGTCTGATGCTGTCTTTTAGTGGGATGATACTTTTGGCTTCCTTTTGCAGGAGAAAAGCTTTGTAAGTTGCCACCATTAACGTATTCCGCTGAGCAAGGCCATGAGTGTGAAGATGTGATCTGCTAACACACTCAGGCAGAAGGCTCTTCCCTATGTAGAATACTAACTGTCAAAATCAAAGACAGTGGGTTTTGCCTCCTATTTCTTAACACTCAACAGAATCTTTTGTGACCCTGACCATGCAATTATGCCCAAAGGAGAGATGTCCCAATTTGTCACTGAGGTAGCTTTGGCAATGGGGGCTGCTGCAGCAGTCACACTGGAAAAACGAGCATGCTGTAGCATTAAGGGTCATTTGATAAGTTTTAAGTGATGACTTTTAGTGATCTACCAGCTTTTTACCAAGACTTGGAATGTTTTGCAACATTGTAGCTTACATCAGCTTTCTTTCTTACTAAGATCTGATGTGGAAGAGTTGTCTATTTGCCAATATCTTGTTTTTTTAGGAGACTATTGCCTAAAATTGTGTTGTGTTGGTGGTTTTTTTTTCCCCTTCTTGCTGAAGGCTGAGGAGGGGTACTAACATCTTCAAGTAGGTGATTATTCAGTGTTCAAAGCTATTTTGGGTTGATGAGGCACTAGTAAATGTAAATGTCTTGCTAGCTTATCATGATAAGCTAGCAAAATGGTAAAAGGAATAGATCAGCCCATCTTCCTCTGGCTTCTATTTTTAGGACTAGAATTTTCATCTGCTTTACAAACTTCTGTTGCTGCTGATTTTTATTGATTGTCTTGCAAACTTATGCTGTTGCATGTTTAGCTTCCATGCTCATGAGTTAATTTCTCTTCCTTTACATTCTTCAGGTGCTTAAAGACAGTGAGTCAGTGTTTTGCTGGTGAAGGTTTAGACAAGTTATTGGTAAAATAATAATAAAGGCTCTGTCTAGATTTTTATCTCGGCACAGGAGAGGCAGATGGTTGAGAGATGAAGATGAATCTGGGTGGTCTTGATGTTGGAGACTGCCATGAGGATGGATGTTCGCAGCTGGGGGATAAGGAGAGAAAATGATTCTGAAATTCTGAAATAAGCATATTGGCCCTTAGTTTTGGTGTGCAAGAAACCTATCTTATTTGAAAAGTAATCCAGCTAGCTATTTTAGCACTGCTTATCTTAAAAGCAGCAGGTAACAGTAACGCAGTCAGGAGTACCTTGCTTACTGCAGGGATAGAAAAACTGTGGTGCAAGAGTAAAGACCTGCTGGAAGTCAAGCCACATCACCCTTCCCATACATTTATTTGTTTTTTTAACAAATTAGGTCTTTAACAAATAAGATTTGGAGCATTTCAGTGATGCAGAGAAGCTTATGGAAAAGTGCATTACTAGAGCTGTAACTGAAGTGATTTCATAGTTTATTTTTAGGCACTTTGGATTGAAGCTTGCTAATTGAGGGGCGGGGGTGAGAAGGGAAGGTTTGCTTGGAGTTGGGTTAAGCCAAGGTTATCTGTATTTGCCTCAAGCCTGGAAGAGTTGGCAGGAGAATTGACTAAACTTTGTGAACTTGCATAGGCCTGGCCCTTAACACACACACACACGCACACAGACACACACACACACTCTCTCTCTCTCTCACATGTGCGCGCGCACACACACATCCTTGATTGCTTTCTCAGCCTTCCACTCCAGCCAGCTTCTCTAACAAGCATACCACAACCCTTTCCAGCCCACACTGGGAGGATATTAAATACTTTTTAGCCTAAAACTCCTGCTCCCCCCCTCTTTAACTTTCCCATCCACCCTCTGTGCGCTCCCACTGCAGGGAAGGACGAGTGCCGTTTTCTCTTATCTCCTTGGCTATGACGGCAGTTTCACAACCGCTCTGTGTTTCAGTTTTTCACCTACCACAGACTTAATGTATTAAAGTGGGCCAAATCTGGCACTCCTTATTCCAGACAAAGGTTTTATTGAAGTCTTTGGGAACTGTGCCTGGGACTTGGTGAGATTGCAGGCAGTGGTATTTAAAAGAGGTTTCCACAGTCGCTTGATTTGATTGAAGTAATGTCTTTTTTTTTTTTTCAGTGGAGGTAGCTTAATCAAGACAGCACTTTCAAGTCTGGAATCGTCTCTTATGAACTTACCTGGGAAGAGGTTTGAAATATCTCACTTAATGTTTTCACGTCTCGTCGCATCAGTTCCCAGCCATCTCCACTCTTTGTCTTCTGTTTGAAGGCAAACCCTAATAGAGATGCCATTTATTTTACCTTCCCCCTTCAAGGTTAGGCTGGACAGTCTTGGAAGGAGTAATGACAAGACAAACCAGTATCCTTCTGAAAGGAGAAGTTATGACAGCTTGTTATCAGGTACAACTGACTGTCTGCAAGTGATGTGATGAAAGAAACAGCCTGGCTGATACTCTGACTTTACAGCAACAATAAAAGACTTGGAGGTGGGGGGAATTAAACTTCCTTTGCACACACATGCATTCTATCGCTCTGTGATTGATGAAACAGTAGCAGGGTAAAAATTACTTTTGGGGTATGTGTGTGGGAGTTTATACAGTTGCTGATTCACTGGAGGCAAAATAGTATCAGGGTGAATTGCCAGTGAAGAGGGAATTGATCCGTGGAGTTAGCACTGATAGCGCCACATGGGTTCAGGTGGGAAATATTTTCCTAACCATAGAGCATTAAGTTTGCTAGAAAACCCATAGCTGGGAGTCAACCTATCGAATAATTTGGGCTAGCTTTTCTATGTTTATGGTAAAAAGATGATAGATGTATTTCTTTTAAGACTTCAAAGGAAGAAAATTAAAGGGAAAAAGTTAAGTTCTCTGAAAACCCACCAAAATACCAACATGTCAGCTCCTGAACAGGGTGTGTAGTGTGTCCTGCAGAATTAGGTGCTGATGTAACCAAGGGAAATTTAGAGAACTGAAGTGAAGCAGATATACTGATTTCCCATTAATCAATTAGAAGAGAATATTAAAATAAAACATTCTGTATGAGAGAAGGAGATTGAGAAACGGTGCTTCTGCTTTCTCACTGATGCTGATGTCTTCTGTATCTTTGTAAGAGCCTCACACTCAGGTCAGAGCTGCAGATCCAGCCCTCCTGATCTGTTCCCACTTGTGGATTGCAGCAGGAGATTTACCATCTAGGGTGGGAGCCCCTTTTTTCTCAGACTCGAAGGCAGTCTAAAAATCTGGTGTACTGCTCATAGCTGGAGAGCAAATTATTTCTAGCTGGACTGCCATGAGGCCATGAACTCATCTAGCATTTAGCAAAAGGATTTTATGGTGGGAGGAGGTGGAGGCAAAAGCTGAGGATTCAGCCCAGTGAAGAGGCCACAACATTGCAGCTGTGGCAGGTTGGTGTAAAGGCTTCTGTAATTTACTGGTGCCGTATGAATGTGTCTTTTCCACTGAGTTTAAAAAAGGTTTGCCTCTAACTACTGGGTCTCCAGTAAAGAAACCGCTTTAGTACTCCGTGTTGTTTTTTCCTGTGGAAACCTTGTGTGAGCCTCTCTGCCTTGTTTGCTGACTCCACCGGTCCTCTTGGCATCGCTGCCTTCTCTCTGATTCTTCAGTGACTTATTCCCGGTAGGGCCTGTCCTCACAACTCGTGCAATGACTGTATGACTAGAATAACATTCTTGGCCACTTACATGTGTGTTTAACTGAAGTTCATGAAGGTCCGTTGAATGAAGTTACCAAAACTATACTATAAAAATATACCTTTTTTTTTTTCTTTAACAGAGACACATTTTAATTATTGAGTCATGCCTGGACATAGTTGTTGGGTGTTTTTTTGTTTTGATTTGGTTTTTTAACTAATGGGTCTTTCCATAGTGTGTACATGTAAGAAGGAATTGGGGCATATGCCTAATAGCACAAAAAAAACCCCATAAACCTTTTGTGTTAGGATGGGCTGTATTTTTGTGAAACTGTCTTTTGGAGTTTAATCTGTGCCAAGATTTCTGTCTGTGGTTTCCTCGTGTGCTTGCATTGTACCATTTCAACTCCACGTAAGTTTTTTGCTGTGTTCAGGTTTGTTTCAGTTGTGTTACATTTTTCCTTTTTTCCTACCAAAAAACAAAGCTTGTGGTTTGATTTGTCTTTCGTATTTTTCCAGTGATGGAAATGAAGATGAATGTGTTGGACTAGTGGTTGAGTTTCTGTTGCTCAGCTTTTTTTTTATGGCATTCATTTTTACAGTGTAATTTCTACAACAATTAACATTCTTCCAGGCTGAGAATAGCTCTAATGGAAGCCTGTCTGTGAGCTGAGAGAGCAGCAGAAGTGGTCTGGGAGTGGAAAGCTTAAACAGTGAGGTTAAGCAGGTCAAATGAGAAGAAACAGTCAGCTGAAAGGACTGAATAGTACAGAAGGGTTGAAGCTTAATGGCCTCACAGCTTTTGCAGTGAGGTTGTTACTTATGTGTAGGTAAATTCTCTTTGTTTTGACATCGATATTCAGCAGTCTGGTTTTGTCTCTGAAACTCAAAATGTTATTTTGTAGGAATAACAAAAAGTGTGATTTCTTGCATATTATCTTTCCCATATACCTCTGAGTTGGTGAGATTCTACCATCCTCTATAGACCTAGTTCTTTTCAGACTTCGTTCATTGAAAAAGAAAATACCTTCAATTGGCAAAGACGGGTAGTGGTTTGCAATCTGCCTGTTGCGCTCTCGCAGGTGCACGCAAACTCGTTTTCAATAGTAAGACACCACAAATGTTACCAGCTTGTTTTCCCTTTGCAATGTACAAGCAGAGTCTGATATCAGATAGAGGAAATGCCACATTGACCGGTGGGTTCTTTCTGAAATGTTTTTGACTCTTGACTTCATGAGTTAGTTCTCTCTATCTACTGAGAGGTTTTGTCTGTGATGGTGAAACCAAATTTTCCGTCGTGCATTAGTACAAATAAATGCTATGGGAGATCCCTATCCTTTTGGCTAAGAATTGTTCCTGCTGTCTGTGGCTTGAAAAAAACGACAATAAGCTAAATGTTTCTGGTATGCTTTGTGGCTGAAATACATTAGCAGTGGATTCCAGGAAGGAGCCAAGTAGGAATGTGTATTACGCTGATTTCTTTTATTCTTTGTAGATGACATCCCCATATTTAAATGTAACTGGGCAAACGGAGTATAGATGTGTGTTGTGTGTGACACAAGAGTGAGAACTGGAGGGTGCAGGCTGGATGGGAGTCCTTGGTTTCCCCCTGAGAGGAGCTCTGTTGAGTCAGGTGGAAGTTTCACACAGGATGTTCAGGGTTGTTGCTACAGATGACCTTCAGTGGGATGTAACGTTCTTTCTTTTCTCCAGTGAACAGAAGCAAGAATTGATTTCTCTTCTAAAATTCATTGAACTTTTGCTGATTTGTGGTTCTATGCTAAAGCTTTTCCATTTGTGCAGAAACATCTTTCCTTGTCTCGTTATGTGTAATGAGTAATGAGGAAATGGCTTCATAGGTGATAAAGGACATTACGGAAGTCCTGCTGTGAGTTAACTGTAAGCTAAATTGTGTTCAAATCATCAGCTTTGGGCACAGTTCTCCTGCTGTGTTTCGTCCTTCCTTCCTCCATTCTATGCTTTCTGATAGGCTTTGCAGCCTGGTCTTTGCCAAGAAAGCATAAAGCATTGGAAGGATAATGGGAGTTAATTGTATTTAATGGTGGGTCATGAAGGGGGGAAGGGAGATAAGGTTTTAATATCAAGAGACAGTGTCGATTCTGAATATACACATGCTTTTAAGCTTGTTTCATTAAAATGATTTCAAAAACAATTCCTTCAGAAATATTGGTCACCTTGGCAAAGTTCCATGATGCTTTTTTTTTAAAAAAAATGTGAACTCTGGAGGAGCTAACACTGGGCCCATTAAAAATACCCGTTTCGTCCCCCTTCCTTGTATCTCTGTCCTCCCTATGCCCCCTAAACAACCGACTGATAAGCAAAAAACCTCAGAACTAGCTGTTCCTGCCTTGGGAGTTGGAATAGCTTTTCCTGCTGTAGTATATGTTAAGCTCTGCCTGCACTGACCTGAGGAGGACATCTCTTGGGAATCTTTGTCTCTTCTGGTGCTCTGGAGGGGTGGCAGGTCTGTGCGCACCATGGTGGGGTGCTCATCTGCTCCCTTGGCTTTTTGGCAAGGCTGGTATGCTCTGGTCTGGACCCCATGCAGTGTCAGGACTGTGGCATGAGGTGCCTGCACGGACTCAGAAGCGCTCCCAAACCACAGATACGTACATCTAGTGGTGTTGGCAGGGTTTGCAAGGAAAGGTTTATGGAGAATTCAGGACATGTCTCCCCAGCACCTTCTTGCTTCAGAGCTTGCTGAGCCATCTCAGAGTAAATTGGTGCTTTTACGTAGTGTAAGGTAGAAATACCAACTAGGGCTACCAAAAGTGGGTCTGTACCGCAGCTCAGAGGCAGCGCAGGGTTGATGTGGCTGTTAGCAGCCCTGGAGCCAAGTCATTTACTGCCCACTCAAAAATTAAGTTGTGTTTGACACTAACCTCTAACCTGCTCTGCGCAGAGCTGCAGGCACGCTGCTGCTCCATCTCTCTTGGTAGTGGGCAGCTGTGGTTTCGGTGTACCACAGTCAGAAGCCCACTGCAGCCCACGCCACCTTTGAAACAAGCTGCTTGGCACACAATTCACGCCTGCAGCTCGTTGCATCTCGTAAACTAGGGGTCTCTGGCTCTAAATCACCTCAGTCATGTTGTCCCTGGACCTTGCACCAGCCTGGTTTGGGGAGCTGCCTGCTGCAGACCCAAGAGTTGATGGAAGCTTTCCAGACCGGGGAGGTTGGGTCCCTCTTCGGCTTGCCAGGAGAGTGGGTGGGAAACAGAGCAACTGGGTCTGTGTTTCCTCACCAGCTATTTGAATCTGTTACGTTTTCATGAAACGTTTTTGTTCAGCTGATGAGGATTTTCTTTTTGATGAATAAGATTCTTGTCAGAAAATACCAATCAGAGTTGGGAAAGGAGTTAAATAGAAATATATTGTTATAATAATACCAGAGAAAATTTCCAAGCATGATCTGAATGCAAGTCTTGATTTCTTTTGCTACGGGTCAGAGGAGTGTAAACTGCCCCTTTCATCTGTGTAGTGCTGGATTCTGAGACAGAAATGCTTGGTATTTAATCTTTGGTATTTTATTTTAAGTATTTTTCTGCTGAGAAGTAATGAAGATCCAAGTAGTGTCCATTTTTGTAGGAATATACTGGCTGGTCCAGCCCCAGAAGTTACAAGTCTTTCGGCGCAGCAAGCTTTTATCTCTGGGACCTTCTACTCTGGCTATGTAACTTATACCAGAAGGTTAGATTCAGGATGGCATAGGTTAAATAGAATTTGATATATTAAGTAATGCAAGACACATTGTAGAGAATTTGTTTCAATTGTTGTGGTTTTCAAAGGGAAGAAAGTGAAATTTACGTAGTTTTTAAGTCAATGGTGCACAAGGCCGGAGTCTTAGTATCCTGTGTTTTTACTGAATATTTTATATGAAATATTATACATAAATGATCTACTAAATAAACATTGGATAAGAAGTTTTGAGTAATGCAGGGCAACTTCCTTAAGAGTGTCAAAATGTGGAGCATATTCCTACTTGCATGTTGTCAACTTCTACTCCATATAATAGGTTGGCTATGGTAAAAGCTTATACCCAAAACTCATTTGTTCTACTGAAGCTGATGGTGTCTTCTTGAGTTCAGGATGTTTTAATATTTGGTGTGGGGTTTTTTTTTTTATGGTTTATGTTTTAAAAGAATGATAGGTGACAGCCAGATTTATTTGTCTTCCTCAAAAGAGTGCAATTTAAAGTCATCACTTTAGCTTATTTCTGAGTAGTTGCTAATTCTTTTTTTGAGGGCTGTGTGGGGAAAAAAACCGATTCCTTTTTGTAATCTGCTTGAAACCACCTATAATATCTGGAAACCTAGAAGCTGATGTGCCGTAGTTTTGGTCCAATGGTCATTGTATTTCTTGGTGCACATAATTAGTATTTTTTTAAAGAATGAAAACTGCAAAAGTACAATGGATTATTTTCATAATTAAGTTTTTGGTTTGGTTTCCTTTCAGTGCTGACTTAATGTAAAAGTTTAAAATATGTATGTTGTAAACAGGGCTCATTCTCTGAGCACTTTGGAGCAAGATGTTCTAGCGCTTGCTCAGAGTCATGGTTCAGCTACAACTTGATAGAATAAAGCAGAATCAAAGTAGTGTCAGTTTTGAGGCCATTTTAATGCTTGGTGATTAGTGGAAGGATTTCAGAGCATGGGCATTCTTGATATGTTATGCTATCAACTGCAAAGATAAAATGTTTCCTTTATCGTGGGCGTTATTCATTGACAGTCATTATTCAGAGTATACCTAGAATATTTTATAAAAAATTTAAAAACAGAACAAAAACCCCAACAGAAGTTTAGCTGGCAAGTTGTGGAGGCTATGCAGCTCTTCGACAGAGATGCTAGCTTTTAATTTGAAAGGCACAAACTCCTAAATTCTAGTCCCAGATTTCGATTTGGATGTATTTAGTGACCTGCACCCAGTGAACTTTCATGTGAAGATATATTTAAAATATTTTTCAATCTTTTTGTAATTTAAATGAAATTTCATACGGCAGCCTTGCTTTACAGTTAATAATTAGCTTTACAGCTACTGTTCAGGGAATGTGCGTGTTTTTATGTGTATTGTGGTTGTATTAAAAAAAGAAATGAGATTTTCATATCAAGAAGAAAATGAGCAAAAAGAAAATGATCACCTTTTTCCATTTTGAGTTCATTCTGATGCAAAGCTAATGAATCCAAAGCTTTTATGTCTTAAGACGTCGGATTGGCAATTCAAGGCTGTGACCAGCAATTAAGTGGCAGATAACCCAAGTTATGCACTTACTTATATCTGCATAACAGGTCACCTTAAAAACAGCGAACTAATAAGAAATGGTTTCTTCAACCTGCTTGGGCATGCATATCTATCTTTCAGCCCCAAGCTTCCTGTGGAGAAGCCCAGGAGAAGCAAAACTCCTCCTGCAGCAGTGGAGGGTTGAGTAAGTGGGACTGCAGCAGTGCCTGCCAGGAGATCCAGAGGGGCACCTGTGTGGGGTGGGGAGAGCCCCAGGACGGGATGATCTCAGGGCTGGGGTTTCACCTGCAGATGTTTGCAAGTAGGGCCCCCGGGTATCTGCTTCAGCTCCTTCAGGAGCTGCGGCTCTGTGCTTTGGGCTAGGTTAGGGTACAAGCAAGTGTGTAGAAATTCAATTTTGAAAGTTACGAGGTGTTGGTGGAATATATATATATTTTTTTTTTTCCCCCCCTTTGAAAGTGAGGGTGTGGGCAGGAGGGGGTAATGTTTTTGGATGCTGTGCTAAAAACCTGAGGCTAGTCAGGTGTAATGACTACATTACATTAGGATGTCTGCCTGAAGGTATTTGCAATCTACAGTGGCAGCTGTGAGGGGCAAATTACAGCTTTCATCTCACCTGCATGCAGGAGATGAGTTCAATGGGAGATAACTGCTGCAGCCCTGAATGGCTTGCTGAGGCAGAGGTGAGCCCCGCTCTGTATCAGCCCCTGTGCATTATCTTTCAACCGTAACCCTGCCTCTAACCTGAACTTCACACTGAGCCCTAGACCAGGTCCCTCAGCCATGACCAAGACAAGGAGTTTCTTGCAGCCCTGTTTTCTCAGCACCTTGCCTGGGGCAGCCCCTATCCAGCCCCACTCCTTGTGGGCCCTTGGCCTTTCTCATTCATCCCGAACCCTAATTTTATGTTGAGCTCTGAGCTCAGGGCATAAATAACAGGCATCTTCTCTTTGCTCCTATGGGAGAGGGCACAGCGCAGTAATCTTGATGCTATTCTTTCTCTGTGATAGGGGATGAAGGGATTCCTTCTGCTGTTGTTCCTCCTCTTCTTCCACTCCACTGGGGGATGATAGGGGTCACAGCGTGAAATAAGGCAGTGGGGGTGATTTGTCACAGTGTATATGGGCTTTGGGTTGATGTGACCCAGATTTGTATGGTTTTCCTCCTCCCCTATCGTGTTTCTTGATGGCGAGGTGAGAGGGGAGATTCAGATCATCTTCTCTCCTGAGGGTGCCCCTGGCTCGCATTACGAATAGTCTTTATTGAGAAAGCAAGCCCCAAAACCTCCCTCCCTGCCACCTCCAAAACAAGCCATGGCTGCATTGGATAGGATTGAAATAGGTATAAGCAAATATTAATTACTTTTCTAAGGTCCTGAGGCTGTATTTGCTGCTGCTTTGATAATATTCTTGGAAGCAATACAGCCAAACTCTAGGTCATATCAGCATTGTGTTGATAAACTGATATGATTTTACCTGTTAAAATAACAGTCAAAAGATCATTAGTAGTAGTGATGGTTGTGCCAAGTAATCTTTCAGGAAACCTTCTGGTTGTGGGGACAGGTATAACACTTTTTGGAGGAGGGAAGAACACCAAGACTGATTTTTAGAAGTTGATTTGCATTTCCAGGAAAACCTCACATCCAGTTGATCTTTAACTACTTGCACGGTGGTTTTAGAGTACAGCTAGTGCTCTGCACTGACACCCCTGCTCACCCCCCCTTTTGTATGTGTATGTGTGCATGCACACGGGCGTTTCTGCCAGGGTGCTGTGTTATAAAGCAATTGGCATTTACTGACTTTCTGCATCTGAAGCTGCTTCTTTTGGGCATTTGAACTGATTTCGTGTACCCTGGCATGTGCAGATCTCTAGCCTGGCCCCAGCCATCCCATGTCTGAGCACCTCGCTGCTCGGCGTGCCCCAGGGGGCAAAGGCAGCTCCGTGTCAAATGTGGTGCCGTGGGAGAAGGGTCAGGATGGAGGTTCCAACCCCTCTGCAGGCACTCCGGTCTCACTCCTGTGTGAAGCCTTCCTCCGTGACCCTGAAAGCGTGCTGCCCATCAACTGCTTACTGCCTTCAGCCCAGGGTGGTCAGGATCCTTACTTTCTGTGGTTTGCTTGCATTAAAAGCAGGGGAAAAAGGGGAATGTCACCATCTTGCCTGGCCAGTGGTATGATTGGTGGCCAGGTCTGTTCTGGCAGGGCTGGATCTCACCTCTTCGCAGGCGCACACCCATTTGTGTGTACACATGGTCACGGATGAATGTTTTGTAGGCAGATCCTGTGGAGGAAGATGTATGCATTTAAGTGGTCTGATTTATTCTGTTGTATTTCATCAGTTTCTCTTCTCCTCTCTTCCCTCATGTTCCCCCAAATGCTAGGAAGGGCCTGTATTTTTCTTTGCTATGTATGTTTGACAAATGTGTTTCAGATGACTTTGGCAGGCTTTTGAAAGGAAGGATTGAGCTTCTGTGACTATTCTATTTTTTTCCCCTTATAGATAAAAGCATTAAAAGATACTTACTGTTGGTTGCCTGGATAGTAGAGCTTATGCAGAGACGGGGATTTACACTTCAGTATCTTAGCCATGTATCTTGGTTTAATTATTCAGTTAGCTCCTTCATGAAATATAAGCATGTGGTTGCCTAAAAAATAAAGTGAAGTATTCTATCTGACCATCTTGAATCTTCAATAAAGATGGTATTGTTTTGAATGTATTAAAAATAACAGAATTTTCTTTTCTGATTTCCAGAGATTATGATAAACCTTAAAGCAGATCGTTCGGAATTAGATACCGGAAACCAGGCAGGCTTTCAAACCCAAATTTCTTAGATAAATGGAAAATACATTGCAATCTAATGTATTTTCCTGAACTTCTGTGTTCTCCCAGTCTTGTAAAAGTACATGGGGAAATGTAATATGGTGGATTTGTGTGTGCATGTTTGCTTCCACAAAAATGAGGCAAATACTGTGGCCTGTAGTTTGGTGTTAGAATTTAGGGCCAGTTCATGTAATCTAGGTACCCTTTGGTTTCTGTGGGTCCAAGCTTGAGAATGAACCTCAAAGCCTGCCTGTTTAACAACTCCATCTCTATTTTGGTGCCTGTCTATTTTTAACTCTTGAGCAACAAAGCATCCATTTCAAGTGATTCTTCCAGAGGCATCTGAGGCTTCTGGCTTTCCTTGTTCACACCAGCTGCTGGCAGATTTTAAGGTACGTGTGTGGTCTTGTGTTTGAAGAAGCTATCGTAGATATTGGTGACAGCTGGGCTTTGAAACATTCTTTGCAGCCAGCACAGAGTGCATAGGGAGAGAGTCATCGTGAACATTTACAGACCATACTTGCTTCATGTGTTAGTCTTGCTGTTTGAGCTGGGACTTCCTTGTAGTCCCGAAGAAGCGATCCAGTCATTAAAGTCAAGGATTCAAGCAACTTTTTTATGATGCTAGATTTGATTAATCACATTTAGGCTTCATCTCTTCTGTGATTGCCAGAGATGTCGAAACTCATGTGACTTCCATCCCCCAGAAGCTTCCATGGGTATCTGTCCTTTTTTGCAGTTTTAGTTGCTTAAGTTAGAAATCATGAGGCTGCACGTTTTGAAGGTAGGACTTTCCAATTAAGATGTTTAGTGATCTTTTCGTCATTACTAGTCGAATGTGCAGCACATTCCTGAGCAAGGTAATTGAATGCAGCATTTTATGTTTAGTCACATACAATCAAGGAAGTTTGTAATGGGAAGAGATTTGTGTTCGTAGATGCTGTATCTGCTCCAGGTGTAAACTGAACCACCAGAAGCCTGTGACGGCAAAGCTCTCCAAGCCCTGGACATGTTTCCAGCACGTGTGGAGAACATTACACTGTACATACATCATGATTATACAAAAACTGATCGCAAGTTCCCAATCTGGCTATTTGCATAAACCACAAACTGCTGGATTGTAAAGCCAGTGACCTCAGCTGTAACCCTTACAGCATTGTGTGCGCATGTGTAGCATGGGATCCTTCTGATGTACCACAGCAGTCAAAATGCTGGATCTGTGCTTTTGAGAGCATTTCTTACGATGTGCTACAGAACCTCTCCATATGAGCTGGTGACTGTTGGCTGCTTTGGCTGTGAAACCTTAATCCCAAACTGGGTGTTAATAATTGTCCCCCCTTTCTTGGGGGGTGGTGGTATTTGGGGTTTTTTTGTTTGTTTGTTTTGTGGTGGGTTTTGTTTTTTGTTTGTTTTACATGAAGCCTTGTCATTTCCTTTAGTTTAACTCTTATGCTTTTAATGTGGACAAGCCACCATCTAGGTGGATAAGACTTGAACTTTTCCTGACTTTGATCAACTGCAATGTTTTATTCATACTCTGTAAAAAAAAAAAAAAAAAAGCAACGGTGCACTTAACATTCTTAGATATAACAAAAGTTTATTGCTGACAGCATGTCCTTTCTTTTATCCTCCTCAGGATTTTCAGAAGGTTTTGAAGAAGTGAGCTTTTATTTGACTTTCTAAGTGTTGGAAGTATCTCTAATGCCGTTCATGAGGTTGAATCTCTGGATGCCGCAAATCTGCCAGGTTTCAGTGTCTTTAGTTCATGCTGCATGGTTCAGTGTTACAGGCGTGTACTTTAAAACTCTAATTTCAGACTGGAATGCCTGCTTATTTTGATTTTATTTCAAGGTTATGGAAGCAGATGCTACACACATGTGCATGCATATACACATGAGCACACAAATGCACGCAGTATAATTGAGAAAGCTGGTATTTATAATAATGCTATATAAAAATTAAATATAAATGTGGGAATAAGACAATAAATGGCATGAAAACATATTTTCTTGAGAATATGCTTGTATGAGTGATGTGCAAATACAGAGCTTTCAGTACCTAATCTTAGCTACTGTGTTGGATCTTTTATTACTGTTCACTTAGTAAGGCTTAAATCTTGGTCTTACCTTTTGACTGTTAAAACTGCAACTGCCGTCCCACTGTAGCCTGTGTTTCCAAGATGGGCAGGAGCTATTGTGTGTGCCTGGGGTAGTGGTGGAAGGGACAACGTGAGGGGCACGCTGCAAGGCTGCCTGCAGGGCTCTGCAGTGTTACGGGGACATCGCCCGCTGGTGCTGCCCAGCACCTTTGTCCTGCGTTTGGAGTTGATGTGGTAAAATGAATAAATAGAAGCCACTGAAAGCTAGTGACTGCAGAGGCTGCAGAGAACAAGAAAATACACTTCTGAAGGTTGATTTGTCTTCCGTTGACACAATCTGGCTTCCTTTTTTGCAGCATGAAAGTTCAATAAAATTTATTTCTCAAGGCTGTTTAAGTGCGCATTCCTGGTTGTCTTTCTGTTCGAGAAAGTTTCAGTAAGGAAGCATCCTGGCAGAAATTTTGGACTTCTTCCAGTAACTGAAGAGTTTGTGGTGCCTAACTGGGATTTATCGTAACTGAACAGGAAAAACGCTGGAATATAGGACTATGTAGTTGTATAAAAGCATTGTGTTTTCTGTTGTCTTACTCATTTGACCTTGAATTAGAGCAATGTCTTTGACTTGAGTGTCTGCAAGACATAATATAGTATGAACTAATTGTTTGGAATCACCTATTATTATAGGTCGTTTTTTTATCAGTGCATTACATAAAGTTACCAAGTTCCTGTCCTGTTTTTTTATTTTTTTTTATTTCAGGCTTGAATCACAGAGCACTGTGAGGATTTACACTTCTGAAGTAGGAGAGCGAATGGAACTGAAGGATTTACATAGAGGATTCTGTACTCCCCTCCTTCCTACTCCTGGAAAGACATGTGAGTTAATTATGGGCTAATTGGTAATTAACTCAGTCCTTACTTCAGATCTTTAGTCAAAACAGTAAGATACAACTCAGATGGCTATGTGTAAGAATGGAAGAAATTTCAGATACTACAGATACACCTCTTAATTACAAACATCAGCCTTCAGAGTTTTCTGTACCTGTTCAGTAATAAGAGGGTTTCCATAAAAAGTGGTGTGAGCTTTCTATAAATCTGCCCCTCCCCCAGCTCCCTCTGATGTAGAACGCTATATTGGAAGACTTTCGCCCAACGTCAAAGAAATCTGAACTGGCAAAATGAATTTCGCCTTTCCTGAAGCAGTTCTGAGTAAAGGCTGCCACCAGAGAAGAGCTCAAGGTGGAGCTTTATTAGAGCCCTGTATGTATTTACTAGTGAAACAGACAGGTAAGCAGCAGCACCAGATGTGTCCATGCCACATCTGGGCTGCTTGTGGGACCTGTTAGAGTGGAGGTGATGTGTGAGTTAGTTCCAGTGGCTGCAAACCCAGCTTGGGTACCTCCCTGCCTCCCTCCCTCGCCACTTCCCTGCCCTCAGAGAGGAAGAGAGAAGGTAGGGGCCAAACCCAGTAAAGGGGATAGATGGGAGTTCCCTTCAGGTTGTCTTTCTTTGGCTCTGACTGTAGATACATGGGGCCATCAGTAGAAAATAGCTTTTTGTGGAAAAAAACAGTGAATAGGATCTGTACTTCTTAGTACTATTGGTTCAAAGTAAGTAGATCCGATTCCTTTTGGAAAAGCACAAGGTGTTGGGAGCCCTGCATCTATACAGGCCCATCAGGAGTATGTAAATTGTCCTGTGTAGCCACCAATGCTGAGCAGTACATAACAGGATGAGCTTTCGATTGCAGGTATTGCTGACCAAGTTGTGACACAACAAGAAAAACTTAAAGTAAACTAGTAAAAATGAGCTCTAACACTGGCAGAGAAGCAGCAGTATGTTTGTATTAATTTAAACCTTCTTGTATTCTTGTAGCTTAGATTTATTTTGTCTATTTAAGCTGTGTTCAGGGCTGAAAATGGAGGCTGCACCACCCAAGGCAGCTTGAGATGATCTCCTGAGTTGTCCACTTACGCACATGGGGGCAGGCAATGCCAAAAAAAAAAAAAAAANCTGGACAGGACTCGGAAGCTGACAGAGGGCTGGAACTGGGATGTTGCCATGCTGCCTACAACCCTGCAGCCAAAGGGTTGTGCCTTGGATGGTGTAGGAAGAAAAGACAAGGACATTATTGCATCGAAGGTGTCAAGAAGGAAGGCTGAGGCTTTACCTGAATCAGGAATCTGCAGCTGGTCCGAGTATATGCTGGAGAGGAAGGGGGAGGTCCACGGTGAGGTGGAGCAGGCTGCAGCAAGGTACGGCAGTGTCCTGGCACTTGGAGGGGGAGAAGGGCAGGCAGCAGGGCAAAGTGGGTGTCAATGGTGTGTCGAAGCATCTGGAGCTCAGCGGGTGAAGGAGGGAAACAAATGGGAGTAGTAACTTGTGTGGCTTCTTCAGAACAAAGAGAGGGATGAAAGGATGCAGTAGAGAGTGAAGTGGGTGGGAATATTTCTGTTGAACCATGTACACCAAACATTTTTTTTCCTCCAGAGATGTTTCTTGGTGGGCTGTACTTGAGAGCAAGTATGAAAGAGTCTCCCCTGCAGTTGGTGAGAGAGAAAAGGTGAAGACAAAGTAGGGGAACCAGAAATAAGACATTTTTGAGTAAGAGGAAAGAACAAAGGGGTGAGAAATGTGCAGGCAGTAATGAAAAAACAAGGATTTTGAGGGGGAGTTTTGGAAGGTAATGTCAGAAAAGACACAGTGGTAAGATTCAATTTCCAGGTTTCTCATTTTTTTTACCAGTATAATGTGAACGACATCTCTTATTGGAGGGAGGAAAATTCAACTTTCCTGAGCAAGGAAATGAAAAAGCTCACTAGATTTGTTTGCGTGCACAAAGAATGCTTTAATGTAAGTGTGGGAAAGCAATAGAAACATTTTGATAGTACGTACTTTCGGTATTTTCTGTTTTTCAAAGAAGGGGGACTGCCTAGGGTCACACAACTTGAGTAACCATGAGCCTACAAACCCACAGCTGAGTGTTTTGTGGTACTTTCTAAAGGCGTGCTCTGTTTTTCCTATTTTTCTTATACTGACTTGCTTAGAAAAAACAACAGTTTTCAAATTTATTTTGAAGTCTGTCATAAGCAAGTCCAGTTATATGCTAGCCTGCATATTCACTGCTGAGGGTAAGATTAACATGGTTGTGAATGTTTTATGGATTTGGGCTCTGCATTTGTCCTGTAGTGGGTAGGTGAGCTGTCACTGAGATGTGGCTCCTGTCTGAAACCAGAGCAGGTCTGAAGCTGCCCTCATAACTCACAAATTGGCATAGTCTTTCAAACCAGCCATCAGCTTGGCAAGATATAGAGTGCTCTCTGCTTGTGATCTTACTCAGTTTTACCTTGTGCATGTCTTTTCTTGGCTACAACTCTGCTTCCAAATTGTTTGTGGTATATTGGTTTTATCAGGAGGAGACTGGAGGTGGCAAATATATGCCAGAAAAGTACTTGTTGCCCGCTTCTGTCCTCATGCAGCCCCTATGTCGTGTCATACGGAGCTGGAAGTCTTTTCCTTCAGCAGTTGCTTAAATATGTTGATAACATTTCCCTCCAGGCAGGGCATTACGTTTTTCTGGATGTCCCATCTTCTTCCTCTTTCAGCCTTGGTCTTAGGTCAGTCTCAGGGCTTTTTTGAACTTGTCTGGGTTTCCCAGGAACTTAGTAGTGCTGAGAGGGAGGTGCTGGTGACCAGAGTGTAGCATGGGCAGGCCCGGGATCCCTAGTGCCAGCGGAGGGTAGAGCTTGTCCAGCTGTAGCAATTCTGGCCTTTCAGGGAGCATCGCACTTAGTCTGTGTGTGCCTACCCTATTGCCATCCTCCCCTGTGTGGCAGGGCTGGTGCCCACGAGACCAGCACCAAAGCAATGTGGTGGTGTGTCTGCAGCCTTCCTCTGCTGGAAGCAGGTATGGGAAACCTCCCTTTATGCCTAGGAGCGTTTCCATTCCTGGACGTGCTAGTTAAGGAGCTTGTCCTCCATATAGATTGCCTGGCCTTGTTGCTCTGCGCCGGTTTCTAAACCTATACAGTCATTTTTTCTTTCCTCCCAAAACCTCACAAAATATAGGTAGAGCAGGCATTCCATTGTATCTGTAAAGATGCTGACCTAGCATCAAATGGAAGAGTATGATGAAGTGATAAATGCTTCAAGCCCCTGGCCTTTTATCTCTGGTCTTTTTTTTAATGCTTCTCAAACTTAAGTGATTGAAAAGCTTTCCAGATCTGATAACTGCAAAGATTTCAAGTGAAACTTTTGGCTCTTATCCCAGCATGAGATCATACAAAGTGATATTAGCTGAATTTGTACCAGAGTTTGAAAAGAAAATGAAAACACGTTACTGTTAGTCTCTAGCAGCTATTTTTCAGCTCTGCTGGGCAAGTGCTTTCCCATTGGTTAGATTCCGTGTGCCATTTTAAAGGTTTCCAAATACATTGTGTGTATATATACATTTTCTCCACTAATAATTTATTTAATTTTATACTACTTTGATCTTTTATCCTCGCTAGCAGGACCTATTGGATTTTTTTTAATAGAGGTTTTAAAATCTAGTGTTGCTGAGCAAACTCACTGCAACAGAAAGGATATACCGAAGCCCTGTTTCTGTTCCAAAATTACTTTGAAACAAAATAGAGCTGTGGTATCCCTTCTCTAACCTGTCTTTGTGCCTGGTTGCTGTGATAGGTCTCAGTGAAAGCACTGGTTTTGTACATATGTGTGTACCTAATAACGGTAAGTGTGTTAACTGCATGTGTTTTGTGGGTTTCCTGTACAGAAGTAAAATAAGATAAATAATGCCCTAAGTTAGGCCTTTAGATTACTGAACAGAGCCGAACTTCAAGGTTGTAAAACCAAGCAACTGGAGGCTAGAAAATTCTACAATTAAAGCTACTCATTCATCCTCTTGGTAAATATTCATTTTGATTGCCTTTAATTAGAGGATTGCGTACTGGGTTGGGGTGGGTTTTTTTTCTACAAGGCCTGCATATCGTTCAGCGCACAGCATGGCTAATGCTTAATGAGTGGGTAGGTTGTTGATATTTTGTTTCTCACCATTTCTTGTATGGCCTTATTTACTGTGTGGTTGGCAGATGGTACACTGAATACAGAACTACTCATTTCCTCATGGAGTTTTTCATGGCGTTAACACCATAAAGAGTTACTTTACTGCATATTTTTCAGGGAATCTTAATCAGGAGTGCAAAATAAGATACACATGTATATTTAACCAAACCCTGAGCCTTGACTGTTAATTTTCTGGGGGAGGTGGCTACAGCAGAGTCGCCTTGATGGAAGTCTTCAGTGGAGGAACTAGTGCGTTGTACCAACTGTCCCCCCACTCTTCTTTCTGTAGCAGCAGAAAACAGTGGGTCGAAGCTCACACTGGGGCATGAGGTATCTCCGAAACTGAAGAAATTTGGTGGAGATGTCATAAACAGCTATAGCTTCCCTCCATCCCACTAGCATTTGCGTATTCCTGTTGCTGATTGCACGTAGGAACATAGACTTGCCATATTGGACATCCTCTTCTGTAACTGAAGGTAGCCATGTAGTAGATATTTTGTCCAGCAAGCTTAGAATACTCACTCGGCAACCTGCTCTCCAGCATTCAGTGCATATGCAAGACCTGATGGAAACGAGCAGAGCTTCAAAACGTACAATAAGCTACAGGAAGAGAACACCCTTCATCTGGTTTCTGTCTTTGAGACTGTAAGCTCTTCAGGCTGGAGACTGTGCCTTCCCATATGTCGATAAAGCATTTCAAGCACTACATTAGTATAAACACCAGCGGATGAGGTCATCATATATCAAACAATATAATTAAATCAGTGCTTTATTCACTGTCTGTGTCTTATTATGGCTGCCTCCTAGGTCACACTGCAGCCTCGAGATCATGTAAGAACTTGAATGTTGTAACAGCCCTCACAGAAACACTTGCTTTGAAGTTGGTGCTATTCATTTAGAAACTAATCTTCAGAAAACTGTACTTTTGTAAAATGTGGTACTATTTTGAAAAAGTCATGTAAAAGGGAAACACTTATTATTGATTTTTGCCAGAAATTGCCATGCATGAATGTCAGCCCACGGCTGCTGATCACATGATTGTGATGGGATTTCTTGATTGATTAGAGGTCTGAAAGCAATCTAGTGGATGATGTATTAGGAATGACCCTGTTTCTTGGAGGGGGAACTGAGCTTGAAGTGGTGCCTGCCAAGTAACCAGACTTTGGGCATCAGCATGAAACTCTGGCAGTTTTAGAATTTGTGATGCTTACTTTTGCCTGCTACTTTAAAGTGCACTCACTTAAAAAAAAAAAAATAGGAAAAATATTTTAAGTAAGATCCTCCTTTCCGCTTTCACAGTTTTGGTACCCACACTTTAAATCTTGTGTTATATCAGCACCTATACTTGTTTTATAGCAATAGATCCTCATGTGTGTTTTACAAGGAAGTAGGCTACCAATTTTGTCTGAGCAATAAGGTACTTTGAAGTCTGAAGTCATAATTGTAGGGATGCAGGTAAGCCTCGTGCCTCACCAAGTATGATGCCTTGGGCATGTGTTATTGCTTACCTATGCCATAATTACTGTACACATGTAGCTACAGGAATATGCCCATATGGTTTTCCTACTGTAAACTTTCAGGTGACTTGCTAATCTAGGCCAGTACTCAGAAATAAGGGCTGGTCTGAGATCTTAATTATGAAGCTGGCATACAAACTTCAGCATTAAGGCTCTCCCAGATCCACTTGAAATCAGGTTACATTCATATTCTATCTTGCTTTTTGAATAGCAGCCCGCCAGCATGCAAAGTTGTGATGTTGTTGCTTGACCTGCTCTCTCCCAGTCTTGCTGGCAAGGAAAAAAGAGGGAAAGATATTTAGGGTTTATAGTCTCTTGGTTTTGCAATAAATGAATGAGATTTTTTCTCACCCCCACCCCACCCCCCACCTCCTCCACCCCGGGGATTTCCTGAATTAATTCATATTAACTGATGAATTTTCTGGAGTAATGCATGTTCTTCCTTCCTGTTATTTATTTATTTGTCTCTAGCGCTTTTCCTCAATACCAGTAATGATGGCACAGAACGATGAGTCGATGCCATGTGTGACTGCTATTTGCTAAATTTGAGTCTGAAAGCAGGAAAGTGAAGAGAGAGCAAAGGCAGCTCTTTAGCAGGACAGGCAGGCTCCAGAAATCAAAGATAAAAGCAAAGTTGTGCAGTTTACCCAAACAGCCACATTGGAAGTTGAGGGCATCTGTGAGCTGGGGCTGCCTCTGGGAACTAGTCTGCTCTGCAAAGCACTTCCATGAAGCAGCTGCTGCAAAGATGGGAGGTGGGGGATGATGATGAGGAATGACTTGCTGGATCCTGCTGGAGGTTGGAGTCAGTAGTTCCCGCTAGGTAGCTCCCCTTCTGGGAAAAGCAGCACTCCTGGCAGAGGTAGGAAAGCTGTGGGAGGGCAGGGAAGGCTACTTGCCCCCAGGCTAGAGCTGGAAATCACCTGGCTCCTGCTCAGCTAGTGAAACAACAGCAAGGAGAAAAGTCTGTTATCCTGCCTGAAGATGGGTGCCTTCATGTGGTTCTGGGGTGCTAGAGAGGAGTCAGCTTTCCGGGTTTAGTCTGCTCTTGAGAGCCCTGGTGTTCCTAGCCTTTTCTTGTTTTCCTTTTCAATAACATCATCTGAGCAGGCGTTAAAAAAAGATCACTGGCAGATAACAGAAATATAGGATGCTCGATACTAAAATTTCCCAGGGTTTTCAAAAAAATAACTTTCATTTTATTAGGTTGTCTTAGTGGCTTGATTGTTGACTGGTTATGCACTTGGTAAACCTCCTAATAAAGAGAATAGACACTTCTGTTGTTTTTACACCCTCTTTTTTATGTCCCTGTTCACGTTCCGTTATTTTGCTGTGATTCTTTTTTAAAATAGCCAGAGTAAAACAAAAGTGGTAAACCCTAAATTAGAGGTGTTAGCAAGAGCTGTCTCACTCTGATAAGGGTCAACCAGGCTTCGCTGGTTCTTTATTATAATCTACTACCCACTGTGGTTTATCCTCTCCGAATATTACTCTTGTGTTATACTTGCTATCATCTCTGTGCAGATGATAGCTTAATACTTGCAAGTGACCTAAATATAACGAACAGCAAGCCAGAAAAACTCTAAAAACATACCCCTATGAGAAGACAAGGGCAATACTGACAAACTTGTTTTTCTTAGGACAAGCGTGAACAAGTGTTGGATGTAGAGAAAAAAAATCTTTTTTTTTCTCTTTCTCTTTTCCCCCCACTTGCTACAGGGCCATAATTCTCGTTTCTGTTTGCAGTCATCTAGGCAAGCTTAGGTGTGTTGTGTGGCAGGGCTATTTGCTTGTGTGCAGCGTGCTGTGCCTGCAATACAAAGCGATGTACAGCTTTCAAGCGGGAGCCAGCTGGGAGCACAGGCAGAGCAAGCTCAGGTCTGTCTGTACCTGCCTGCGTACAGAGACCCCAAGAAGAAAGCAGAGACACCCAATTCCTCCTTATTACTGCATTACACCAGAGGCAAATGGTCTTAATTAAAACTCGCAGTTAGCAGCGGTTTGTTATAACTGCTGTAAACTTCAGTCATGTTAAGACTTCCTGGTGGTGGGAGGAGAGGCACAGGGAAGCCAGTTAGCGCAAACAAGGGCTCTGGCATAGCTGGCCGTAGCAGCCTGGCCCCTGTCTTCCATACTCTTTTGGGTTTTTTTTAAGCCGTCACCTATGTCACTTTGTACCAGGAAAATTACTAAATAGCTTAAAAGAAAATGTGACTAACTGCATAGCGGAGGAGCTAAGATCTGTCCTTTATTGTAAGGGGTTCTGGTCACACCCTGCTTTCTGCTGGGCTGGGAGGGGGAAGGGTGCTTGGCAGGGCTCAAAACAGCCTTCCCTGTTGCCTTTGCCCCCACTGCATTGCTTCCATCGGCCTGACACAGTGGGGGAAAAAAATGGGAATTCAGATAACAAGGATGGTAACATTAAAATAATATGCATTTTAATAAAAGTATTAGAGGATGGTTTTCTGTATCTTACAGCTAGAGAAACAGAAACTTCAAAAACTAAGAGTTTTCTGCATGATCCCAGTTTTTACCTTCTCGGTCACTGTGTTCATTTACTTTGGCTATCCTGAATGCTACTCAAGTGCTGTGCCAGGTTACTGTCTTCTGCTTGCTTTTATGAGCTGGATGGCTGGAAATGTCTTCCTTCCAAACATTTATTTGCTGTCTTGCACTGTGCTGTTTCCACCACCGCATCTAGACCAAGGAAGAATGGCCAATTCATTTCCTTTCTGGGGCAGGAGGACTTAGATCTTATGGGAGCTATCAAAAGAGGTGTAGTCTGGCATGTAAGCACCTTTTCCCTTCTACAAGGGTGCTTTTCTCTTGGGCAGGCTGTGGGTTTGGATGTGCTCTCTCCGTTGAGCGTCCTTTAGCAGTCTGTGTTTAGGATGGAGGGGCACCGAGTTGATGGGGTTGTATTCACATGGAGCCCCTGCTTCCTGTCGCACTGTATTTGACCTGACATAAGCAGCTGACATAACACCGCCGTGGGTGTTGCCAGCGTTTTCTTCTTTTAATATTAAATTTTGGAGACAAAAAAAATATTAATAAATCTTTCCTTTTTAAAAAGGAAAGAGAAAACCCCAAAGGATCTTGGCTGGTTCTGCATGCCCTATAGGTATGTCTGGTTGTTTTTGATGAGTGAGGTGCTGTCCTGCTGTTTACCTCTCTCAAAGGAAGTGTCTGTTGACATAGTCTCTGTTTCAATCATCTTTATTACATAGTGCTCTGGGAAACCTTTGGGGCAAGTCGAGCCAGCCCTAAAAGCAGCTTCTTGGTCACAAAGAGAGACGAGCCCGACCAGACACCCACAGGTTGTATTTCTTTATTGGCAGAGATCTGTGCCACGATAACCTCAGATCCTGCAGCAGCTGAGGTCGGCTTTAATTTGGAGCGGTGCAAGTGGGGCGGCAGGCAGGTCTCCCAGTGGCTGCCATGCCATGCATGGACCTGGCTGTGCCGCTGGTGCTGTCGGGGAGCCGGCCCTGCTGCCCGACCTGGCAGAGGCTGGGGTTTTCCTGCAGCGGGAGTGCTGGGTGGGCACTAGCAGGCACGGAGGCAGCTCACAGGCATCCTTCTCCCTTCCCCTCCCTCCATCTCACGCATTTTCCGTGCATGCTCTCACCGTGGGGTGCTGCTTTGCACTTGTTGCCCTTAGTGTGGCTCAAAAGTTCGCAAGACTTTCACCTGCCGTTACCCACAAGAAGTTCATTTGCTGAACGGCTTCCAAAGCACTGTGTGGTGCGGGTTTGTGTCCGGACGGTTGATCCCTGCGTTCATTAGAGAACTGCTGTTGTTAATGATTGGCCATATCATCAAAGCTGTCTGTTAATGTTTGCACCAGCTGAGAGTTTTTACTTCAGACTGAAGTTTGCGTGTCAGGGCTGAACCTCTCTGGGTAAGTGAACCGTGGGTGATTTGCATGACATTATGGAAGCATCTTGTGTTAATCCATGCTCTTGTAAGTCTTCTGGATAGGTGAAGTTAGCTTTGGTTTGCATCAATGTGGCATTTTCCTCTAGTGCTCAGTGATGAGGTCTAAATAGACGCTTATGAAAATGATGCTATATGAAGAGCATCCATCTTCTCGGTAGAAGGTGGGGCTCTGACTGGCCGCAATGTGCCCTCAAGGCCTCTTTTTCCAGGTCTCCGCAGCTGTCTGGCATCTCTGAGGGGGCGAAACTCATCCATCTTTCAAAGGAGGAATGGCTTTGTACTGTGCTAATAGAGAGTGAGTTATAAACTCAAGATGTCTGCAGTTTATTTTATCTTCAGTAGTTCATACCTTAAGACAGTTGTAGTCTCCATCAAAAATTGTTACCCAGGAAAGCTACAGGTAATTAAGAAACAAGGTATGAGTGACCCTGTTGTCAAGTGTAAAGCACTTCTTGTGGGGCATGGGGAGCTGCCTAACAGCTAAATATTCAAATATCAATTAAAATAATTTGGAGAGTCATGCACTAAAGATGGAAGCAGCTTGTGCCTTCATTGTAGCCAAAGATTTCAAGGGCCAAATTCACTGCAAATATAAACAGTGGTGCAAATTATATGTTAGAGCCCAGTTGTTCCCTGCAGGCTATAAATAACTCCCATTTTAAGTCACTGGGGGTTATTCGTCTCCTGTGGGAGAGACTGTAGTCTGTGGTGTAGCTGACCAGAAAATGGTTGTTAGTGATAAAGCGGTGTAATTTGCATTGATTTATTATTCATTGGCTGTACAGATCAAGTGCAGCTTACCTAGCGAGAGGGATTGACACAAAATTATTTTGTCGCTTAAACAAATGTCCCTGCTGAGGATAACTGAGAGATGATGTTGTAACAGAGCGGAGTTGTTCACACACCTTCTAGCTTGTAACTCTCTAAAATCTGAATCAGACTTCAGTAAGAGCAGACTCCAAACTTAGTTTTGCTCTATCTGTGTAAACTAGGGTTGGTAAGTATTAAAAGTAGATGTATATAAAGAAAAAGAAAAGACAATTCTGTAAATTTTTCTAAATTCCCTACATCTGATAACACACACATCCTGTTTTAGAAGCTCTAGTGCTTCCTTCTAGCATCAAGCATCCAAAGCAATAGGTCTTTATTGGCTGCAGAAAGGATGAATTTGTGTTTAGTGTGGACAAAATTAAGCTAGATAGCCCAAGATAATTTTTGTAAGGTTTTCTTCTGAAAGTGTTGACTTCAGAGCTTCCAGGTATTATGAGACACATTATGATTGACATGAACATGGTATTATCAGTGTCTACTTTGGTGTCCCTCTGAAAACTGTAGCTCTTGGGAGAAAACAACTGATAGAAAGAGAACTTGTGTTTCTTTTCTCTTGCTCCTCACTTTTTAAGTCAGCTTTCCATTTCCGGTGGTTGTGGAGGAAAACCTGGAAATATGAACCACATGTTTCTTCAAACTCAAAAATGAGACAGCAAAATAAAAAGGAAGACCCTATCTTTTAAGTGTTACTTTTAAGTCAGTCTTGGGAGGCGGGGTAGGGTGTTGAACCGTCCCGTCCCTTCCCTGGCACTGATTTCATGCCTGGCACACGTGCAGTTGGTACCTTACAAATGACGGCACTGGTCATTGCAAGCACAGGTACCAAACTTGGCCATGTGACGGTGCAGCCACGCTGGCTGCTCTATGGCTGGCTTTCTCCTGCCATGGTCCTTGAGATGTTGACACACCAGCCGGCTCTGCGTGAGCCTCCTGGTGGAGGCACAACTGTGGGTTGCGGACGGGTGCGTGCTGGGTGGGCTCGCAGCCCTGGGGTTTGAGGGGACCTCCTGGCAGCCATCTACTGGGACCCTCACAGCCCCTTGTGATGCTACTGGCGTGCACCATGTTTCACAGGCTGTTCTGCGACTCCACCACCATTTTGGCTGCAAAAAAGGGAGGGAAGGCGATGCTGGAGGAAACTCTTAGAGCTTTTCTGATGGGTTCATTTTGCTTTGTACATTGACTTAGCACTAGTCTCCCTCAAAGAATTCCCAGTTACAGTCTGCCTTTGAATAGATACTCTCTGTCCTACCATGGATCGTTGTTGTTCACAGCCTGGAATGACCTCGCGAAAAGGAGTGCTGTAACTATAAATTGCTCTTTTTGGGCCAATTTTTCTGGCAAAATATGAATAAAATAATAATCATGGAACTTGACTCTTCTCCTAAAAGGAGCATGTCCTATTCATTTAAAGCTGGACCATTTTGCAGCATATTCCTTCACATTTTTGTTAAAGGTTAACAAAATTGTTTAGACAGCTCTAGTGGCTGCACATCAATCTGCTATAACCAGCCGATTCATGTGACTGATTTCTGCAACGAATTTCTCTAATCACTTCTTATTTACAAACTGGGGTGGTTTTGTTTAAAGCAGCTATGCTGAGTGTTCATCCATCTTAAAAGTTCATTCCTTGACTGAAGTAAGTTTAGGAAACACAAGTCTAATGAACCTCTGTGGCAAATGGTGCCCATAAAAGAAGAGGTCGTATGCAAAGGCTCTGTTAGCGTTAATCCCTCTTGTCATCTCCTACAGATGAAATAAATTTTCCTTGAAGCAGAGAGAAGGGAAATCATAGTGAGTGTAGGCAAATAAGAGAGAAACCAGTACTCTGAAGCCTGCAAGGAAGTGTGCAGGAAGCCAGGAAACTGTGGATTTCTATTATCCAGGCTATTGGCTGACAGCTAGTGATTTGAAGTAATCCACAGCTTTTTTGGGGGGGGAACTTATTTAGACCTCGCGGACTCACTCTACTGGGAAAGACAGAAGTTTCCTCTTTAGAAATAAGGTAAAATTATGTAGTCTTTCTTCAAGTGGAGTTAGTCACAGAGCTGATGTCTCTGCGATGATACATCATGCTTTGTTATTACAGAGTGCAAGTGCTGAATCCTTCTGTGTGTTTATTCTGTTGGTAAATATCATTCTAACTGGTATTACACAAACTGTTTCCGCTGGTAAATATAAGAAATATTTAGCAGCTGTGTACCTATAGGGAACTCAGTTGCACAGATGTCCACAGGTATTGGGATGCAGGAGTATAAGAAAAATCTATGTACTTTATAGGCAAGTCAGTGTAAGTCCGTTGAATCGTAGCATGGCAGAAGTGAGTCTCCAAGGAGATTTCAAATGGTCAGACCTGTTATATAGGATTTCAGCAAAAGTTGTGGCATGCTAGGCACGGTTGATTGGGGGTGGGGTGGAATCATGTAAGTGGTTATATGAATATTTCATTCAATATCTAAGGTCCACTGAGAATCTGTTAGTCATCTTCAGCAGTCACCATGCTTTTTATTTTTAAAGCAGGCATATTTTCCCTACACTTAATGACTTCTTTATTTTATTTCCTTCTAACACTTTGTATGCCTGGGAGGATATTCTACACATGGCTTTCAGAGTAAGAAGAATTCTGCAGGTTTCCCTTTACGCTCTGTACCTTCTATTGTGATGACTCAGATATGTTTGTACTGGAGTCCTGTCTGAGGAAAATATGTGATATTTCCTAGTGGTCTTCTCACCATTTTTTCTACAGTTGTGTTACAGATTGGAATTCTGTCCAATTTCACCTTTGGATTGACTTTTCTTTTAGCTTCTCTCGCAGAAAGCTATCTGACATTTTCGGATACTTGTAGACTTCTGAAGAAAAGGCACTTCCCATCTCTATGTACTGCTAAATCTCTTGCCCAGTCTCTCATCACCTTATGATTCTCTCTCTCTGCTATGTTACTTTTCTCCTGGTTTTGAGATGGGCTCTCTTGTCCTGTTAATATGCCTTTAGGCTGCTTTTACAAAAGTTCTTACAGTTATATCACCTCTATATCCTTTTTTCTCTAGATTTCCTTTACTTTCCACTACCTTAAAGAAAAATCAGCTTTATTTTAAAATGACCTAACAATCTACCTCTATTCTATCTGTAATTCATACAGTTTCTTGAGACTTGACCCTTCCTTTCCATCAGACCATGGCACCTACCCCTCTCACTTGTTTGCTACATTTTAAAGCGCCATTTCAGTGCTTTTGTTCGTTTTTAGGAGAAATCCAGCTGCATATGCGGATCTCTTCACAGTTCTACTTTTGCTGTGATTTCTGCAGAAAATTTGGACTCTGATCAGAAATCATCCAGTTCCTTGAGAAGGCCCATAGGTGAGGTGGGCAGATGGGAGGAAGCCTGGGCTGTGTTTCTACTGGAACCCATTCAGGAAAGGAGGATATTTCTTAAGGGATGGTCTACGTCGCTGTGTGGAGTAGTAGTCTTTGACACTGAGTCCATTACAGCAGTTGAGTACGTCAAAAAATTATGGGAAAAGGTTTGAAGTTGCTCATGCAATATTCATGCTTGGCTTTAGTGTGCAGGAAGTGAAAGAGGGAGAAGATACAATAATGGATAATGGAAAGACAGCAAAAAAAAGGAAAGTGATAGAAATGATAGGGAACATGACAGTTAAAAAAAATATTTGTGCTTGACCTGGCAAGGGAATTGGTTGTGGTCAGTTAGAAACAAGGAAAAGATTTGCACTTAAATATATTTAGTATATTTACTTAATATTAATACTTAAATACCAGGTTAATAGGATAGAGGAATCTAAAATACGTGAGAAGACAAATG
Organism: Chionis minor; assembly: GCA_013398295.1. Lineage (NCBI taxonomy): Eukaryota > Metazoa > Chordata > Aves > Charadriiformes > Chionidae > Chionis > Chionis minor. The sequence continues at coordinate 186,676 of VZSF01000519.1, forward strand.
TTGTAGAGAACAATAGATGCATAGCAGAATAATCTTGCTGGAAAAGTAGTACTCAGTTGCTGTGTTCAGGAAGAACACAAAAGAAGGTAGTAGGCTGTCCATGAGTGTTAACAATGTGAAAGATGATTAAAAAAAAACCAGCCTACCCACCAAACCCAAAACACACACAGAAAAAAAATCCAAAAACACAAGAGGAAAAGGCATACTGAATTAAAGAGTATCTCTTCTGGTTGTAACAGCTAATGATGAGATCATAGAAGAGCTAGATGAGGAAAGTAACTTCAGATCAAGTGTTCAGGAATTGATTTAATTAAAATGAAGGGAGGATTAAAAGTATGTCCTTAATTAAAAATTGTCTTTGAAAGATAGCAAACTTGAGTTTGTCAAACTGCTAGCAAGGCAAGTTATAGCTGCACTGGAGACCTCGGGGAGCTGAATAGTGCAGACGTGGGGAGTTTTTGTAAGTAGGCCAACAGTCTGGATTCTGTGTTGCAAGGAAGGAGGAAAAAGTTACTAGGAAAGGGTCAAAGTTAGAGTTGCCAGAACTCAGGCTGGATGGGAGCTAGCAAGTAATGTTTAGACACATAGAAAAAGGACATTGAGCTATATAAATAACTTCCTAACAGTAGGTGGACTACTATGTAATGGCGTCGCTTGTGCAGGAGTTCAGCATAATTTAGATGTAGCCTCAGTGTAAAAAAAATCCAATCCCACTGCAGATCCCCCCCAAAAACCCTGGTGGTGACCATCAGGAGAAAAAAATCTGAATGTGATGGAAGCAAGGCTTTGAATATTGCAGTGCTCCTGAGTTGCACAGACATAGCTAACCTTTGTAACTGTTCACTTGGAAATTGAAGGTATGACTGCAAGCATTTTTAAAAAAATCTTTCAACAGCCACTGTCCACCTCTGGACTTTGTGCTTAATTGTGTCAGCTGTCTGGAACAGAAGTAGTTTTGCATTGTCACACTGCTTGGCATTGTGGTTCTTAAGGATTGTTTTGTCAATTCAGGAACGTTTAATGTAATAAACCTTAGAAAAAAGTTAAAGAGGAGGGTGTAAAAAGAACTTTAAATGTAGTGCCATATTAGGAAACTATCTGAAGGGTTTATTTGGAGGTTTTCTGATTGAACAGAGCAGGGAAGATGAATTCAGCAGTTGTACCTTTTGTGCCCTGTCAGAAGGCAGTGGTATTTTTGGGAAACGAAAGAGGAGAATATTGTCAGACTAGTTAGGATCAAGTACGGAGTGAGAGACTTAAGCTCCTGAGACTGGAAGAAAGGGGCTGAAAGGGAGTGGCTGGACTTGATACTCAAAAGGAGAGAAGAAAATGTCACAAGCGACTTTGAATTTGCTCTTGTAAGCATTGAAATCCCAGTGTTGGCATGAGTTGCAGGGAGAGGGAAGAAGTTTTGTAGGGAAGGCATTTAGTATTAGGGCAAGTTAATTTATGTTGGTAACAAAACATAAAATTTGAATATTTGGTAGGTAAAATCAAGCATGTGTATAAGTGCAAAGGATGGCTTAGAAGGGGAAAAGATGCGCCTGACAACATAGTTTCATGAGCTGCTTAATCTGATCTAACGCTCCTGGCCTATACCCCTCTCCTGTCCCTCACCATGTGTTCCTGCTGTCACCTTTGTGCCACATCACCTCAGACTGCTTTGGCAATCTTGAAAAGGCATCTGAACTGTGAATGCAGGGGTGAGTGTTAAAATCATGAGCTAAAAAGATTACCCAAATGTGTTGAACTGAGAAGAAGAGTGTGCCAGTGGCAGAGCTTTCAGATGCGCCCATCGATACGGTGGGCTGCCCAGAACAGAGAATACTCAGTGCCAGGAAAAATAGTGACTGATTTGAAACCTCAGTGGGGATGAGGTGTCAGAAGAAGCACGATGATCAGCCGTATCAAAAGAACCCGAAGGACCAAGCAGAAGGGGAAGAGAGGGAAGGTCCTTGAGATTTTCCTGGGAAGAGATCATCAGTGACCCTTGTGAGAGCACTTTCATTCAAAGGGAAACAGCGGAAGCTGGGCTGGACATGATCCAGTATAGAGTTGGAAGAGAAGAAGCGAGTGCATTGGCTTCAGCCTACGCTTGCAACAAGTTTATAGATAAGGGAAAGCAGGAACTGCTGAAATCGGTAGAGCTGTTGTCTTGTCAATAGTGGGAAGGGGAGACAGAGTGAGAAGATAGAAGGGTAAGTGGGGACTAAGCTTGGCTGAAACAGAAATGTGCAGTTGAAAACAAGTGGAACAGGTTAAAGAATTTCAGATGAAGAAAGGTAAATAGTCTACAGGCTCTGCATGGTGATATATTAACAAACTGGGTTTTGGGGTTTTTTTTTGGTAGGAATTGGCAAAGACCAAGGAGAGAATTCAGTTGGAAAAATGAGCAGCTTTACGCCTAATGAAAATCATCCAAATGAACTTTCCCCCCCCCCCCCCC
>VZSF01000519.1:189185-416638 GCA_013398295.1 Chionis minor
AACATCCCAAAAAACTTTCCCCCCCCCCCCCCACTGGTCACTTGTAGCTGATTTGAAGCAGCAGTGTGCTGCTGCTTTCCTTTTCCTCTGTCCACCCCCATGGCCACAGGAGACAGCAGGGCACGGTGCCGACGTGTGCTGCTGTTACGGTGGCTGCCACAGAGTTCGCTTGGAAGCAGATCGAGGCATCCAGACTTCAGGGGCCACACAACCTAATTGTCTGGCTCTGGTCCAGCTGCTGATTGACCCAATAAACTCTAATGAATCTGGATTCCTGCAGTCTGATTTGCTTCCTCTACCCGTTATATGCCTTTCCCTGTCCGTAAAGAGCTGAAACCTGAGTGCTGGCTTTGACAAAGGGAGTGAGAGAGGGGGGAAGGAGGGGAAGAAAAGGCAGATAACAGCCGAATGTAATCAGTGTTTTATTACCATCCTCAGGAAGTGGGAATGGCTTTAAAAAAAAAAAAAGTAAAAAAAAAAGAAAAAGTAGTACATTGGAGCAAGGAAAGTTAATTATGGCGAGGTTATTTGACAGGAAATTACAAAATACAAACAGACAGAAGAAACACATTTTAAAACAGGGTAGGAAATCTCAAGTTACTTCACTGTGTATATTCAAAACCCCCAAAGCAAAGCCTGAAAATAGCAGTTTAAACAAAAGCTATCTTATCTGATAAAGGCATTTCAAGCACAAAAGGAAATTTATATATTGGGTTGACAGTCTTAAAATAAACTGATTGTCTTGATAACACCATAGATTTAATTGTGGGAAAAAATTGGGTTCGTTTGTATGATCTGCAAACACAGTGAATTCCCATGTAAATTCATTCCTTTTCTTTCTTTGTACGTTTCTTGTCTCCTAAGCAGTGTTTATCAGTGTTTTCGAGAAATTGTAAAGGTAGATTTATGCATGTAGGACGAGACTGATAAATATGTGCATATTTTAAAGACTTCCATGAAGACCAGATATGATTAATTTCCTATGCTACTGTATGGAAGCTTATTAACAGTACTTCAGCAAGTACCATTCAGATTCAGAAAGATTTTGGCAGAAATACATTGTTTTGGGATGAGGATAGAATTTCCAGTAGTAGTCATTAGAATTATTATTTTATTCATTTTACTGTTAGCATACTTGTGATATGCTCTTGAATACTTTGTGTGTATTCACTTTCTGTGCAGAAAGGAAACTATTCTGTTACCTCAACACCTTTATCCTGAGTCTGTAAAGTGTTTATGAGTGCGAGGAGAGCAGAATTCACTAGCGTGGTTCTCTTAGCCCTGTTGTAGGTACCAAAGCTGCAAAGAACAGCAAGGAGGACATTTCTGGTACCTGGACTGTCACAGAGTCTTTTGTTGTCAACAAAGTCATCTTCAAAGAAAGGTGCTGTTGTTTGTTTGGTTTGGGTTTTTTTTAAGCAAATGTTGCTCAATTGCCAGGATTCTCCATACCATTTTTCTTTGAAGTTTACTGCTGAGATTTTGAATAAACATTACATCTATATAGATACGTGTCCTTCTCGTGAGATAGGATATGTATTATAGGGTTGATACAATTTGATTTGCTGGGAGGGAGGGAACAAGGAGAAGGAGAGGGAATAACTCAGTTGTGCAAATTACATATTAGATATCTCTGTTCAAATGAAAGACTTGGGACAGGTATCTTGCTTGCTTTTGCCTCAAGCAGTAAAAAGAAGCATTGAGCTGTATAGGTACACCTGCCTGGCTGTTTCTACTTGGAACTTTGTATTAATCCCCTCTTCGTACTCATCAGGCTGCATGTCTAAAAGTGTATTATAGTGCAGCAAGCACATCTGCAACTCAGCACCTCGTCATACCTGCTCAGTCCCGGGAGACTTAATAAGTTTGGGGGTTTCCCCCCCCAATTAACTTGCCCACTGTGCCTGTGGCTCCCTATTGCTAACACTGTTGAGCCTTATTCTATGAAAGCAGTAACATAAAGTCCGATAGGAAGGCCCTCGCTTCCTGAGTGTTACATTGGAAGTTAGTGGCAGGTAATGGTTCTTGGCTGAGGTGCAGTGTGGCATCCTTATGGCTGAGTCAGGTAAGTGGCTGGTTTTGTCAGCGCCCTCTTATAGGTGATCCAGGTATGCCTGGAGATCTCCTAAAGACCAGAGTGCTCAGAATTATCTGACTTCACGAGGCTCAGGAGAGTATCCCTGAAGTATAACAGAAAAATAAAAAAAGAGTTCACATCAGCTTTCATTGAGGAGCACAAGACTACAGGGCCCAGTAGCGTCCTGTTGCTAGAAAGTCTTGCTAGGAGTCCTGTAAAACTATCAAGATCTGATAGGTCCATAAGGGTGTTTGCTGTCTTTTTTAACAAATTCTCTATTTAACAAAGAAATATCAGTTGTCAAAGGACTGTGAGGATTGGGTTGCAATATAAATATTCTGAACTTGTGATCGCTGGGTTTGGCACTCAAAATAAATACAAAGGACACCTGTCCAGGAAAGGTACCTTTTTTTCTATTGATTTATGCCTTATTTAAATGACCTCCTAATTTAACAGGATTTCCTAACTCTACTAGGGGACTTTGTGAGGGAAAGTTGTGGGAGAAAAGTAGCTTCTTCCCTGAAAGGGGATAGTGTCGATGTCAATATGAATCACCAATCTAAAGCAGTGAGTATTTAAAAAAAAAAAAAGGCAAAAAGAGAAAGAAACTGAAAGAAAACAAAATTAGAAATGGAGCTAAAATATCTTTCCAAAAAGGCACATATTGAGGCTATGGTAAAAATTGAGAATAGAATAATTATTCTAGAATGAATAAATTTTTGTTGTTGTTGCTTTTTTTTTTTTCTGAAACCCTGTACTGTTACTCCCTCATACAATTCTGAAATGTAGATATGGTTCTGTTGTAAAAGGAGATCAATAAAATGTAGATGGTGTAGCCAGTATTGGGAACTTATGTTATTCTCATCCATTTTTTCAGCAATGATACAGATGATAGAAGATTTTCTTAGTGTTATATGAAAAGCTTCAAAATTAGCATCTCTGAAGAACCCCATGATGATTTAAAAAATAAAGTTGTCTGTTACTGTGAAGTATCTTTTATAATCAACTTTCTTTTTTCTTTTAAAAAATTGAGATGTGTATGAACGAGATTTAAGGAGATGCCTTCATCACAGGTGATCATGGTGATACATCATTTTGATTCTGTCTTACTCCTATTTTATAGCTATTATTTTATATATGCTGAAAATGGAAAACTAAATTCTGGAGATGCAAAGATGTCTTAAAACAATCCTTAACACAGGCTAATATTGTGACTAGGTAGCAAGCATGTCCTTTGTTGAGTATGTGTTAATGTTAGCTTTAACTTCTTAGATAAATAAAAAGAAGTAGCCGAAGTTAGGACACACAAGCATTTTGAAAGTTTGCTTTAACACTGTTTTCACCTTCATAATGATGATAAAATACATGGACTTCTTTTGAAAAACAAGAGAACATTATTTTACATTAAACTGAAAAGTCGTGAGACTACTTTGCGAAAATTCTGCTTGCTGATTTTTGAAAGGGGTGTACATGAAGCTCATCGTGACTACTGGGTGGAAATAAAGGCTCGGTCAAGAACCACAGCGTTAGTCTTGTCTCCTGGCTTTGGTTATGTGAGTTAATTAAGCAAGCCATCAAGAGCAGGTTTTCCTGGTGACAGAACTCAGGCTGTGTGTGTCGGTGACTGACTGGAGGTAAGAACAAACTGATGAGAACTGGCGTTAGGACCGAGCTCCCCCGACAGTGTTGTTCATGCCTAATCCACTGAGAAGTGCCCCAACCAAGAAAGGTGCTTCTGCAAGGCTGAAAGACCTACCAGTTGGATTTTGGGATTTTTAGGCCTTCTTGGCATTCTAAAATACGGCTCACTTACATAACTCGTGTCCCTGCATCTTCAAAACTCCTCTGCGGGTAAAGTTTGAACTAATTAACCAGTAACAGATGTAAACCACATTCATATCCAAATCATATGTTATCCTTGTAGTTTATCTGTACTTGTTTCCTTTGAAAACAATGAAGGCTGAATGTATATTTTGCATGTATATGGTTTTGGTTTTGCAACTTTTTTATGGTTTCCAAATATAGACAGTAGTGCAGTTTGTTTCAAGGTGTTTTGAATAGAGTACCTGGCATATTTCCAGCTTTTTAATCAGCCACTGGTTGGCTTTTTTAAAAATGTAATTTAAAATATGAAGTGAGTGTTCTGCAGAAGCACTTAAATATAGCTTTGGTCTAGAACCGGAGTCTCTAGAGATTGGGTGATATTTGTGATATTTATTACCAGAGAAGAATAATTCTGTGAAATCTTGTTACTCCCTGTTACAAAAAGCAAAGCTTCTTTTGAACACTGCCAGTTTTAGGGGGAGGGGTAACAAAAAGGTTGACAAAAAGATTGACTTTTATTTTGAAGCTTCAAGAGACACAAGATTAAAAAATGCAGGATTTTCAGACCAGTCTCATTCCTGTCGTCTTGGTGTGGCTTGAATGTTATAGATTAGCAGTGTTACTACACAGTCACCATGACGAAAAGGTTCTTCCTCCAGGGGCTTACACAGTAGGGCTACAGTCTTGCAACTTGTGACGGGGCAGGGAGGTGTTTTTCTCTGTTGTGGGACAATAGCAATTCATTTTATTTATTGTGCAAGGCAGGCATACTTCTAAAAGTCTCCTTTTTATTCCCTTCCCCGCTTCACGTGAAAGCTCCGTGGGAAATAGGCCACAAAAGAAGGTATCAAATTTTGCAGCCGTTCCTATAGCGTGTTGATGTTGCTCCTGAACCCAGCCTGGGGGAGCCATTAGAGTGATCTTCTAGCAGCTGAAAAGGGGAAGGGGAAGAGTAAAGTTTCCATAGCTCTCTAAATCTCTAATAGCCATGGGAGATGGGCTCCATATTAAAATGCAGTTTTAGAATTATTGTATTGAAACTCAGTAACACTTAATATATGTATTTATGTAATACTATGGAAGAATTTTCCAAGTAGTTTATTAAAAATCATGAGATATTACTTATAATATTTTAACTGCCCATTTTTTTCAGTTAATAGCCCAGTTATTTTCTTATGGGTCAGTTGAAATGAAAAAGGAGAAAATAAATGGACTAATTTTTTTCCCCAAGCCGATTTTTAATTGAAGTAGATAAAAAAGGATTTTTTCTTTGTATTCCTATATTCTCTGGTTATCTCAATACATGCACAGATTTGTGTTATATGATGGTATAACATAAATCATAACCTGAACAACACAGGCATATCAAATTCATATTAAATGGAAAATACAGATATGTGTTTTAATTGGGATGAATGCTATAGTCAGGGTAGGACTCCGTTAGAAAATTATTCTTTTAGTGCTGTATACCAATGCATTACAGGACAATGAACTATCCTCAGTATTTACAAAATTATGAATTATCCCAGCATACCAGATATTTGACATCTTTTAAGCACTCTTGTTTTGTGTACAAATGTTGTAATGCAGGTGGTCCTGAAGTAACAGCAAATGCAGATTTCAGCACAGATGCAAACAACTTTTATGTGACTTACAGCTATCAAATGCCTGTACCTGATTTTCTGTCCGAATGTACTAAACTGGCTGGTGTTTCATACAAAGCTACAGTGGAACTGATATTTGCTGACGTGCTTTCTGTCTGTGCCCTCTTTTGTTCGAGTTAAAACTACTTACCAGTGACCCTTGTGTTACCAGTTTATGCTCTAGAAATACTTCACCTTTCTCTTCTGTCTCAAACTTAAGCACAGGCTTTAGTCTTTGGGATCTCAGTCTTACCATAACATCCCCGTCTAATTTTTGCTGCTTTAGCTTCCACACTGTTCCTCTGGGTGGGAGATCCTCAGACTTGCGTTTTTTCCTGAGTTTATTCACAGGTAATGCATGTCAATTTTACTCTGTTTCTGAAACAGTCAAACATAAAAAGCAGATAGCGTTTGAAATATCCCCATGCTAACAAGCCTAAAGCTTGTAGAGGGGTCAGACTTGAGTGTTATATTAAAATCAGGCAGACCTGAATTTTTGCGATAAGTTTATTTCCACAAGCAAATACTCTTTTTTTTTTTTTTTTTAATCTGCTTAAGCCAAAGCGTCTTTTAGTTTAGTGTAATATGTAACGGGAAGAAACAGAGTAGAACACTATATATGAAGACACAGCTACTATGAGTGGTATGAGTTATTAGGACTTGAATTTCTCTTCTACGTGGTCTATTCTCCAGCAGCTTCGACGTCCGTGTAATCTGACGGCTGGTCTGTAAGCTTAACAGTGGCTAGTATTTTAAATCCAGCTTCTTTAAAAGCCGTGACTGCTAGAAATTGAAGCATCAAAGTCAAGCAAATGATAACAAATAAAGATCAGGAGACTGGTTTTGTGGCTGTCTGAGGACGACTCTTGAAAATGCCTGGAGTGTTTGTCATATAGCTGACAGTACCAGTGGATGTACATATGGCATAAGCCTGAATTAAGGTGTGGTGGGAGGTGTTTTCCCCTGTGAGTAGGCAGAATGCCTGGGAGAAGACATAAGGAATTGAGCAGGGATGCACGTAAGCCAAAGTAACCTGGTTTTGGTATGGTAGCACCTTGGGAATGAGAAAGGAAGACTGAGCTTCACTGTACCACTGCTGTTAGCGATGAACCCCGTTTTCCCGAATTATTAGTATGGGAAATCCTGCAAAGACCACAGGAGCAATTGGGTTGGCAACCAACACAGAGGGATTACTGTGAATTCAGAGGGTGCTTTTCCAAACTGCCTAGAAGGACATGAATTAAAACTGGAATCAAGGAATAAAAGACTGGGAGTCTGAGTATGGGATGGACCTAGCTTGTCCTTGCCGTGTAATTTGAATTGGGTTGTGGCAACTGAATTTTTTGAAGGAATGCAGGAAGGCATCTTCCCATAACATGTTCACAGTCTGTAAGAGACGCTTGCAGAACTGGGAACAGATTCTGGGTCACTTTGGAAAAATAGACCAGTGTTGGACTATAACGAGCAGCCTGTTTGGTTACAGCTGCCGAACAAAACGTGTGCTGCTGTGCATATGGTAAGGGTGTATCCAGCTGTATTTCTCATGAAAATACTGTGGATATTGAAGTGGAAGCAGAAACTGCTTTATTTTTGTAGTACTCTAATTCTGAAAGGATTTTTTCCACCATGGAAGCTTTCTCCATGCCTGCTTAGGAAAGTTTAACACAGTTTGGAACTGTTTTCACTTATAGTCAAGAAAGGTAAACCCCGTGTAAGGATAGCCACATATTGGAAGGTGAAGTTAGATGCCAGACAGTCTACATGTACAATTTTGTCAGGTTTAGACACTGGGGAAATGATCAAACTGTGGAAGAAGCTGTTATAATAGAAACTGTATAAATGCATACAACTAGTGTGTAGAGGTTTTTAATTATTTTTAAATGAGCTCAGATGTATTTGAGTGAATTACATCTAACAGGGAAAGATTAGAGGTGGTCTCCATTGCTTAAATGCACAGTCCCAAGCCTTTTTTAGTCTCTGATGGCATGGTGTCTAGGTGCACCCCTGGCTCTGCACTAGAGGAGGGTCCCTGGAGCATGCTGCCCTTCAGCCATCTACTGTTGCTTTGCGTTCTGCCCCTTCTGAGCTTCTGGGATCTCTCCTACTTGGATTGAGGTGTGAAATGAGCACGTGGTGTTCTTTCTTCTTCCTTTGACCGCACCAGCTCACCTAGCTGAGGAAGATGAGAGATATAAGCCAAGAATTCTTAGCAGTGTACTAGTGGTAGACAGGAAACCATAGAGTCATTTATGTTGCAAAAGACCCTTAAGATTGAGTCCAGCCATTAACCTAACACTACCAGGTCCACCACTAAATCATGTTCTAGGTGCCACACCTCCCCATCTTTTAAATATCTCCAGGGATGGTGACTCCACCACTTCCCTGAGCAGCTTGTTCCAATGTTTGATAACCCTTTCAGTAAAAATGTTTTTTTCCTAATATCCAATCTAAACCTCCCCTGGCACAACATGGGGCCTTTTCCCTCTTGTTCTATTGCTTGTTACTTGGGAGAAAAGACCTGACAGCCACCTGGCTACAACCTCCTTTCGGGTAGCTGTAGAGAGCAATAAAGTCTCCCCTCAGCCTCCTCTTCTCCAGGCTAAGCAGTCCCAGTTCCTTCAGCCGCTCCTCATAAGACTTGTTCTCTAGACCCCTCACCAGCTTTGTTGCCCTTCTCTGGACACGCTCCAGCACCTCAATGTCTTTCTTGTAGTGAGGGGCCCAAAACCAAGTACAGTATTTGAGGTGGGGCCTCACCAGTGCCGAGTACAGGGCGACAGTCACTCCCCTAGTCCTGCTGGACACACTATTCCTGATACAAGCCAGGATGCTGCTGGCCCTCTTGGCCACCTGGTCACACTGCTGGTTCATATTTAGACAGCTGTCAACCAGGACGTCCACATCTTTTTCTGCCGGGCAGCTTTCCAGCTGCTCTTCCCCAAGCCTGTAGTGCTGCATGGGGTTGTTGTGACCCAAGTGCAGGACACAGCACTTGGTCTTGTTGAACCTCACACCATTGGCCTCATCCCATCGATCCAGCCTGTCCAGATCCCTCTGTNTCTCCAGATCCTCCTTCCGGCCCTTCTTGTAGACGGGCATCACCTTTGCTAACCTCCAGTCAAGTGGGACCTCCCCGGTTAGCCAGGACTGCTGATAAATGATGGAAAGTGTCTTGGTGAGCACTTCTGCCATCTCCCTCAGTACCCTTGGGTGGATCCCATCCAGCCCTGTAGACTTGTGTGCATCTAAGTGGTGTAGCATCTCCCTCACCATTTCCCCTTTGGTAATGGGGGCTTCATTCTGCTCCCCGCCCCTGTCTACTACCTCAGGGGGCAGGTTACTCAGGGAACAACTGGTCTTACTGTTAGAAGACTGAGGCAAAGGTGGCGTTAAGTACCTCAGCCTTTTCCTCATCCTTTGTCACTGTGTTTCTCTCTGTATCCAAGAAAGGATGGGTGTTCTCTGAAAGCAGCGTGGCACAAATCCTTATTGTGCTTCAGTGCCTCTGCTGTTGTATCTGATTTCTTGCTGTTTACCTTCTTTTATACCTCTGTAATGTAACTGCTCGTTCTGAGATTTTCTTTCCTTCCGCTGTCAACATTTTTGTCTCATCACATCTTAAACATAGTTTAAAAACAAAATGTTTTCAGGTGATCAAGGGATCGTGATTGTACTCCTCACTTTCTAGGGGCCTGCACTGAGACCGGTGGGTATGATCCATGTGTGCTACTGAAGCTGACTCTAATGGTGTGACAGATGTAAGTACTTGGAAGAAACTTGGCCCTACGAGCCTCCATTTGCGTACTTGGAATTAACAGATGCTTTAATATCCCTGTGTCATGCCCCCCCTACTGTAATGTGCACACAATGATATCATTCACTTCATCACACAAGGATGTGAAAATGAATCGCTTAATGTTTGTAACGCATTCAGATGTTGTTGTGATGAGCACTGTAGGAAAACCCACAAGCAAATGAATAATTCATTGTTCAAATCACGCTCTGAATAGTATACAGTAAACAAGACATGGGACTTCACACTGTATAGTAGGAGTAAGGACAAATAAATAATGATCGCTTGTTCAATTATCACTGTCCATTCAGAGCATTGAAAGGGAATGGGATCCTGTGGAAAGAGTGTGGTCATATCCTAAGGGATTGTATGTTAGTGTATGATTGGAAAGGCTAATAAAAATAAAACAGCTTTTCTTTTTCTTTTTTTTTTTTTCCTTTTTCCCAGTATGAGTTAGGATGTGTGTTTTGAAACAAAAAAGAAGTGTGTTAGGCTCTCTAAATTGCCTGATTTTAAGTCCGTAGGTCTCCACTTAAAATCTTGCGACAGTATTTGGGAATCCTAATCTCTTCTTTAATTCCTTTTTCATAGTTTCCTGTCACCTAGTGAATCCTTTCGGTAGTTGGTGTTTAAGCATCAAATGAAGGGTGTAAGGCTTTCTCTGATCACTGTGGAACAGTCTCTGGATATAATGTTTAGTTTGGATTTTGTCTCTTGATATGAAGTGATCTTAAGGGAAGCTAATGGAAGAGGAGAGTTAAACTTTTCCCTGCATACCAGCTGCAAGATAAGAGTTTAGTTTTGATGGAATCACAGGTACTGGAATAGCTTGTTCCTGTGTTCAACTTTATGACCTTTTGGATGCTAGCTCTGAGTGTTTACATTTTAAGGGTGAAAAAGAAATCTGAGGGAGATAGTTGAAGCTACACTACACACAAATATGTCAATAATTCAGGCTGATTGATAGTTCTTCTAGTAAACAAAGTCACCTGCAATTTTTTGTAGTCCTAGAGCATAAGCCATCCATAACATATAATCAATTCCACTCTGCAGATGGAACTGATAGTTTTTTCCCAGGCATCCCCTCCCTAATTCTCTAAGCTGAATCTTTAAAAATCAATTCACGTAATTTGATCAATTTAAAATGCTGAATACACTGAGGTAATTATACCAAACTTCTTGCATTTCACTGCTTCCAGTGACAAAGCTATTGACAGTGTAGCATTAAAGATAAACCGTCATTTTCATGAAAACTGTTGTGATTTGCATTTGCCACTTCTTAAACGTTTTAAGTGTTTTTGAAGTAGCTTGTGCAGAATGGTGATTTATAGTTTAAAATTGAGGGCTTCATCTTTCTCTCTTGAAGTGAATGGTCTTTAGTCTGTTTATCAGTCCCTAAAGATGAATTTTGTATTAAAAACCCACCAAGATGAGCTGTTGGTTTAGTTTAGCAAAAGTATGTGTCAGCTCAGGTTTCTTTTTATTTCCAGTAAAAATCTTGTTCCAGTTCTTGAATGTACATGTTTAAGAGGATGTGGCTAGTCATTACATTGATGATGAGTTCAAAATGTGGATGTGACTGACATACATTGGGTGCTTCCATAAAATTATTCATCCAGAGATCGTGGCTAGTATCAAAGCACCTAAAGAGCACTTTGTAATTGGGAGAAAGTTTCTTAGGGTCCAGTTTTTCCGAAATACTGAAGCCTGACCGTGCCATAATGTCTTTGGGCCATGTGTAGCAGTCACCTTTGGGGGCAGACTGAGTTTTGTAGCTTTTTCTTGAGACTACTTACCCCTTAGGAAATTATTGGCATTCCCAAGGAAGTTTGTAAATATATTCTATCTATTTCTGTTTTAAGACATCCTTTCTATTTAGGCAAGTATTAATGTAAGCTGCATGTGTATTAAAAACAATCCAGTACAATCATGTACTCCAATGTAGATATGCTTTAAGAACGTTGTGTATTTGTGTGAAATTCATGAATCAGGAATCACTGTTGTACAAAACCTCACAAAAGCAGATAGCTTTTCTTCTTTTGTGGTCTCTGCCCCCATGCTCTTTCCCTCTTTGGCTTCACAATTTAAGTGCAAGACACTGAGCACAAACATGTCCAACAGACAGTTACAGCCCATGGTGATACAATACCACTACTAAGTACGATAAATAGCAGTTATGGCACACCCATGTTTAAAAACAAAACTCAATCATGTTTGAATAGCAATTCTGTATTTGACAGTTCCGGAACAGTTTAACAAAATGCTGGTACTTCCGAATATGGGGGCAAATTTTGATGAACAGCCCTGCAAAATAGCTGGGTGATTGGAAGCAAATACAGGATCCAATATAAAAGCATACATTTGCATTTTAAGATTGTGGAGAAATACGCACCTTAAGTACATTAGGAAGTTGAGAAATGCAGTGAAAGGAAGAGACTTTCTTTCCTAGATTCCAAAGCTGGCAAAGAACAGCAAACATACCTCTAATGGGGTTTTTTTTGCATCAAAGTATGTAATCCTTTCTATTCTACATCAAATAGAGAACTTGAAAATTATTAAGTCATCCTTCCAAAAGATGGACCAAATTATTACAGCTGAAGGTTGTTACACCTAGGGAGTTGTGAGTGTAGTTTCACTGGTCTCCTACAGAAGATGCATTTTGGATGTTAATATTTGCTTCTGTCTTTGTGAGCATTTTCTTAGGGCCTACATGATTTTTAACCTGAGTTCATAGTGATTCTAATACTTAGGGCCTGAATAATTTTTAACCTGAGCTCATAGTGAATCTAATACTTCATCAACCTCACAGCCAAAGGTGGATTTCAAAAGTTGGAGCCAGAAGTTTGGAGGTACTGGAAACAACTTAGGATGAGATCTGAAATGGCGAGGCAGAAAGTAGTGAATTTAGAAGCCCAAAGTAGGGCATGCACCTTTATCTTTTGATTCAAGTTAGCACCTGTGTTAGAAACTGCAAACGTAGAGTTCTTTGCGTTTTTACCCAGGGATCTCAAAGCATATTTTAGCTAACGAATTGATCTTGGCCACAACGTGAGAGATATATGTAAGCTACTTTGTGCTTATTTTAGGCCTGCATGAGCGGAAACATAAATCAAGTTGGCCTGTGCTGCATGCAGAAGTAGTGTCAGGAACAGAAACCAAAGGTCTCCTTTCTGCTCTTGTTTGGCTGACCCAACAGTGCGAGAAAGCTCATTCACGCATGCAGGATTCTGCCAGCTGTCAAAAGTACTTCTGCTTTAGCCAGCTTCCAAAGAAAAGAAGAGCTTTTCTTTTTCCTTTCTTTTTTTTTTCCGTTTGTTTGTTTGTTTTCTTCACCTCCCCTGCCTCATCTTTTCACCCAATAACCTTTCATTGTCTTGGCCAGTTACAGGAGGGTTGGGCAAGGCTAGAAGCGGAAGCACTAAAAATGTTATGAAATAAGGGACAGTCAAGAGGAGGAAGATAAATTAGTCTTTTCTGAGAGACACGTGAGCTTATGAGCTCTGTACTCTGGCCTGAGAGCTTCACTGAACCTCTTGAACATGGCTCAGGGCTTGCCATAGCAGGGGCTGTCTCTGTGCCCAGCCGGGGCTTAACTGATGGGGGAGGGCTGTGGGGAACACTTCTGAAATGGTGTCACTGGGCTAAGGGTGGCTGGGAAGTATAATTGTCCATAAATAAGAATGAAACTTAGGTTTTATTACTGACACTGTTTAGTGAATAACCTGGAGCTATTCTGTCTGCTTGTAATAATATATCTAGCCTACTTGGGAATGTATTGTTACAATTCTCATTATCTTGGCAATTAAAAAAAAATTATTTCCTACTAGAGTTGGTAAAAGCAGGAACTTATTTAAAATATTGAGGTCTAAGCCCCTTCAAGGGAGTGTTTCTTTAAATACATAACAGCATCTCAAACTCCAAGAGGTTGTTGTGTTGGTTTTTTTTTTCTTGTTCAATCTTCTAAGTAAGCGTCCTTTGCAGTTATGTCTTTCATCTCATGGGAACTGCCTGCTCCTTGTTTTAATCTCAAAACATCATCAAAGTCAGTGGGGAAAAAAGGAAAACAAAAAAAATATTTGCAACCTCCAAAATAAAAGCCCAGTGTATTGTGATTGAGCTGGGCAGTGTCCTATCCTGGTATATTTACTTTTTTGTATAAACAAAGATGGAGTGTTAGAATATTTTCAGACTTGGACATTTTAATGCATTTTTAAACGGATCTAGAATTCTTATTCTTTTCGCCAAGAATCACACGTAGATTATGTGGGGTGATGTCTAATTTTGCTCTCTACAGGAATACAGCTCTTTGGTGTAGAAGGAAATCCAGAGTGCATATCAGAAACATCTCCCCAGTCCAACTGGAAAAGAAAAATCCCGACTGTCCTCCTTCCACCCCCTAGGAAAATCTGCTGACTTGATGTTCTTTAGTCTGAGCGAGCTCTCAAGGTCATCAAAGTTTTTTTCAAAGCCTGTGGCCTTAGTATTCTTATAGATAATAGCATCAGGCGCATTATCTCCTACTCCTCAATTTTCTTTTGGCTTCCTGTAATTTACATCCTATTGTCCACTAATATTTTCTGCGTTCTTTTAAAATAAATCAAATAGCACTTCATGTGTTGGCTCTGGACTTAATAAAAATCAGACATGTAGCATTTGGGACTTTTAAAATAACATGTTTTAAGACAAAGATGTGAGATATCTTTTGAAATCTGTGGTGGATTTTTGTTTCCTGCTAGGCTTAATTTAGGAATCTAGTGCTAGCGTTAAACCAAGGGGAAAAATGTTTGCTCTTTCATCTGTGTGCCACATCCCATCCGAAATAGCAAACAGCTCCTTTAAATTTCTGATCTTTGTCCCCTGCTGGATGTGCATAATACACATGCCTGTCTGACATATAAGACAACCAGAACCTTTAATAAATAAATAAATAAATTGCTAAGCCCTGCTTATGCTTCTTGTCCTAGGCCTTATAATCATCTGCAGCTTGGGAGAATGACAAGTGTGTGAATCTGTTTCAATTTAATAAAGATGCACCTTTTCCTTTTTCTGGAGAAAATTCTTTCTTACCAAGTCAAAACTTCCGATTTTATGGGTAAACCAAAACACAGTTAAAAATGCTTGCGGAATAATTACCTTCCTCATAGCAGGGGACCATTTTCCTTGTTTTCGTATTGCCTTTGAATACAAAATTAGGTATGTTCAGACATGTCACCTTAAAATTACAAAATTTACTAAGGTCAAGCTCAAATGTGATTCTTAGTCTTTAACACCTGCAAGCTTGTATGAAACTATGCGGCTTCAGATGTTTGTCTGCTTGGATTACACCAAATAGCTGGGATCAGAGTTGAAAGAAACTTTCCGCTTTTTGTTTGAAAGAAGTCCATCTTTGTTTGGAAAAATCATCTTGGGCCCATTGTGCTCTAACAGAGATTACACATGAAAAGCACATTTAGAAAGAAAGCTATTAAATTGTAAAGTGTAACACTGAACAGTTAGATGCTAGAATCAATACTGGTCCTGTAATCTCAGTTGGTACCTTGTATGTATGCATTATGATACAGATTTTAATTATATGCTTGCATCTTTTATCTCTGTAGTTTCTCTGCCTCATTTACATAAACATCCCTTCTCACCTCTCCCTCCCCTTAAACAGAAGGCACTCTTTAAACCGATAAGCTATTTGATGTTTTGTTTTCTCTTTATGTAGCATACGAGTAAGTTGCACTAACTGTATGCTGTTCCAGCCTTGATATGAGGGCAAAATAATTAATTTTTTTCCTGCAGTTCTCTGTGGTACTTCACCAGTTGCCGAGCAGAGATCCTGTTTAACCTAACAACAGCTTTTTAGTTGCAATTGCAAGGGAAGCTCTGTTGGCATAAACTTAAGTAAATTTATGTATTTCAATTTAAATTATTTTTACAAGGTGTGTGTGCACAGATTTTTATTTTCTACTGGGTAGACAGATTTGTGAAAATTCTGAGTTAAAAAATGAGACATGTTCACAACTGATAGACCTTTCATCAATACATTGCCAGTTCCTGATCCAAAGCAAGTGTGTTCTAAATCTTCCCAAAGGAAAGGCCACCAGGATTTTATGGTGTATATTCTTCAATTCATTTGTATGTAAAAATTAAAGTTTGTGTTTATAGGAAAGGAAAATTTTGGACCGAACAGTTTAATTTTGCTGGAAACTGGGTCTTTCTAACTAAAAATATCTGGCCCATTTGGTAATTGGGGATACTGTTTTGATAAATGTATTGCTTCGGCTGAGAAAGTGTGTAAAAACTTAGATTTTCTTCAAAATAGCATGTTGTTAGTATGTTCAATATATTCTGCATGTAATGGACAGTAATCAGCTGTGCTGTCTTGGTTAGAATATGCTGGCCATAAGCATCAGTTATGGCAGGATGGGACAGAAGGAATGAGACTGTGCTGTGAAGCCTGGTTTGTGTTGCGCTGGGTCCTGAGCTCTCCATCCTGGTGGAAGATTTTGTGGATATGCCTTGGGTCTGACCCGATCTGACCCAATGAATCTGCATTTCAGATTCCTGTGTGTGAAAATGTGTCTGCGTGGCTCTCCTAGTTATTTTTACTCTAGTATTTCCTATGTTTAGAATGGGAAATATGCAGGCAAATTTAGCTCCTGTAAATAAAAAATGTTTAGTTTTTAATGAGTGCTTTCTAGAATTTTGTTCATACCTGACTTTTTTTGTCGCACATTTTCTTAACCTAAAAAAACCCCAGACAATGAATTCTTAGTTTCAGTTTCTCAAATGGTTGTATTTTTATCCTGGTAAGGTAATTTCTTTTCTTGTGCACTAGCAGTTGTTATGACACATTTTCTCTTTTCCAGGACTTCACTACTCATTGCTTTGATGTGTCTTATAAAAGTCCAGAGAGAGAAGAGAACACACTCGACTATGATATAATGATATACACAGCCAAATATGACCAAAATGAAACTGGCAATGGTCATAGAATCATAGAATGGTTAGAATTGGAAGGGACCTTAAAGATCATCTAGTTCCAACCCACCTGCCATGGGCATGGGTCATGTTTCTGTATTTTACTGTAATATTTATGTAACACTTCTTGGGACATTGTGCTAACGTTTCAGATATTTCAGTTTCTTGTCATCACTAATATCCTTAAAATTGTTCCCGTAGACAGTGGGCCAGCAAGAAAGAGACGCGATAAAGCTTTTTCTGTAATGTATGTATCAGGGATCTTCTGGATTAGGTCTCTACCGAACGGTGTTTGGATTTCAGCCCTGTACTTTTAAAGAAAGTACATCTAAATTTAATTAATTAAATTTAAAGAGTGTAGAGCTCATGTTCATTCTTTGTCTATTATGTCTATAATCTATAACTCAATTCAAATTTCACAGTTCATGTGCACAAACTGTCCATGTAGGTGTCTTTGATACTTCATGGCTGGCTAGGCATAGATTTGTGTTTGGTTGTTTCCCAGATTGATAGAAATAGGGAAGGGGCCTGTAGCTAAGTATTGGCACTTGTGCAGCAGGGCAAAATAATCCTGAAGATGGATTTCCACGGACCTGTAAAGAAACATCATGGCAAGCTAGAGGCAGTGTGAAGAGTTCAATATGCAGCACTGCGAAGGCCCAGATTTCCATTATCATGAGCAGAGACTGTGCTGGATGAGCAGTGAACTTTTGGGTGCACGTAATCTGTAGGAAATGGGGAAACTTAACAAGGTCTGCAGAGACGACTTTGCTCTGGGGCTAAAGGCAGGCTTTTGGAAGAGCTCTTACTCTGAGCTAGTTGGCATGGGGGAGTTTTGAGATGAAGACGCTGTTCTTCAGTTCTCAAGGTGTTTTGCTGGTGTGTTTATAGTGCAAAGCAGTTTTAACTTGGATGCAGATGAATTTAGAAGGCTTTTTCTTCAAAGCAGCCTGTCAATGGAAGAAATAGTGCAGAGGTAGAAAACTGAATCATACTATGCTAAGCCCCATAGGAAACAATGCGTGCTTTGAGATAATATATTTTACCTATAAATGTGTGTGACTTACTTATAAATATCACTTTTCAGCTGGACAGTGTCCCATAGATTCAAAGAAAATCACTGGTAACTTATAAAACCTGGTAACTTACTTCTTCCCCCCCACTGCAAATAAAAAGAGGAAGGATATGCAACTTCTACTCTGGTGTGCTAAAGGAGAACAGGGTGGGAATCAGAAATGACTCTGCTTATCTAGGATGACTGTGTTAAATCCTCTTAATTACACCTTAACTTGATTCAGCTGCTCCTATTCTTTTCTACATTAATGTGCTCTTATGTTGGCCTTCAAGCAGTAGGAAGAAAAAAGTTCAATGAAACATTGTTATTAATTAGTAACTGTACGCTTTTGCTTTTGGCATCTTTTGTCCATTAAAAAAAGAATTTACTAATTTTTAAAAAAACCTCTTTTGCCACATATCATTTGCATGAAAATTTTGGAATACCACAAATTTGGCCATGAATTTGGAATTCTCCATGCTAAAAATTCCAGATGCTTCAAGTAGAATGTGCTACTGGAAGTAGAAGTGCCTATGCTGGGTTTGCTATGTGCTTTCTAGGATATGACATTGGAGAACAAATAAAAGTCATCTCCAGGTGTGCGGAGTTACTGTTGTGAGCAAAGAAACTAAATTGGTAGATTTTTGGGCAACTTTTAGTCGTGTGCATGGTTTGTCTGGTGCTTCTTAAGCCTTTGCTTTGAAAATACAGAGGTTGCATATTTTGACTGAATAATGTACAGATTTCTGCTTAAACATGGTTTAATGGATTTTTGTTTTTCATTGCTGTAAGTTTACCCTGTCTTGATTTCCAAAGCATCATTCATTTTTTGTGTTCTTTATGCGTTTTCAATGAAAAAAAGGTTTAAAAAAAGAGAAAAGTTTGGTTATCACAAAATCACACACAGAAAAAAAAAACCCTAATGAAAAATTTGATTGAGGCCTTTTTGACCTACCTGTGTAAACAGTATTTTTAAAAGTATCATGCAAATACAAAGTGAGTCTGGCTGCAACATATTTTTCAATGGATATGAGAAAGTCTTTAGGTTCAGTGTCATTAAACAGTTTTCTTAATCGGGGATGTGGTTTGGAATCATTGTTTATAAATATGCAGATGTACTTAAGCCCAAGTATTTGCATGCTAATGAAGTGTTACTGCTCTAAGCAGTGGATAGCCAGCCGGAACTGTGGAGATAGTATTTATCATGAGGATCTCAAGGAAAGTGCCATGCAATGTAAACAGAAAGTACCGCTCCTATTGACTGGAAGGGATGTTGCTCAGTATCGACAGTTATTTTCTTGTATTCTGTCAGATGCATAGTAAAACTAAGTTCTTGCTGTCTCCAACCCTTACGTTTTTTCACGAAAATAAATCAGTTTTGAGGACAAGTGAATACCCTTCTTTCTCAGATAGACAGCAGAAGTCATAAGGGAATAATTACAAGTCTAATTCAGCCCTTTTAATGACATCAGCTGAATGATTCTTGGATTCAGAGTCCCAGATGAGTTCCTAAGCTTTTTAACTCTAAGCTTCTAGGCTGAAATAGTATGACTTTTACATTTTGTTTTCATTAGAAGATCAAAGAAATTACTGCAGTATTAATTAACTGTGTGTATTTCTGTTTGCGTAGCCTGCTGAAAGAAATTTGTGTATTTAATAGTGTCCATTTGCTGGGCGAGATAAGGAAGGGAAAGACGGCTGGTAGGTTGGACCTATAGGAAGAATTGTCTGTAGGGCTGACAAAAGCTTCTAGAAATTGGTCATCCATGTATGCATTTTCTAGAAGATTTTTCAGTCAGATCTAATCTGATAATACCTGCCATGAGCTTTCCTCATGGGCTGGATTCCAGATGGTTTACTTGGTGTCACTGTTGTTCAGATTTTGACCACTTGCGGTGCTTTGGTTGGGGTTTTTTTTTGGTTTTTGTTTATTTTTGTTCAAAAATTACAAATATATAGTTGCGAATGTGGAGGGAATGGCATGTGTCTACATGGTTTTCTTTTTGGTAATATAACAGCATCCATAGCTTCCCTTTGTGTAACCACACAGCAAAGGAGTGCTCGTGCCCTGTTGGTATGATACAAACTGCACGCCTGTGGTCAGGGCGGGCCAGCCCGCTCTTCTACCTGCACTTCATTATTAAAGAGAAAACACGCAAAGGGTAAATACAGGAGGCATTCAGCACCGATTTAGTTTTTGTCTTAGTCCTTTATCTGGATTGAGGCTGCAAGTTTTGAATGGCCTGCTCTTTAAGTTATTTGTCCAACAGAAACATTGATTTCACCCTTGAAAAGTCCCAGTTAATAAGGACTGAAAGTGAAAGATGTGTTTTAAAACTGTATCTGGAAAGGCAGGGAAAGTAAATGAATGTTGAATGTAAGAAGCAAATGGATATCATATCCTCTGAGTGGAATGTACCTAACTTTCACTTCAGACAAATGCATGTGGGGAAAAACTGCAGAAATCTGTCATGTAGAAGACCTAAATGTGCAGGTCTGGCACAGCTCCTCGAGGCTGAGGTTGCAGCAGATGGGTTCATTGCAACAAAAGGTGTAGTTGCAGAACATGTAGCTATATTTCATTTAGCAAGCACGGATTCTCATAGCAGCATGGGTTATCGTGGTGCTGGTAACCCAGAGGAGCAGGCTTTCCAGGAACCTTGCACTGTATGGAAGGCGGCTATGCCAGATCTCTGCCATGCGTGTAGCTGGAGTCAAGTGGTGTTAACAACATGCCATTATTGGCTTGATTATTTAATTGCTAATCCAGGCCAGAAGTGTGAATGTTGAAAAGTGTTCTTTACATCTAAAGGTACCACCGAGACCTGTTTGGTTGTAAAACAGGAACTTTTGAAGGGGTGCCCTGGCAGAAGGGGACCAAGTGGGTGCTGAACTCTCACTATGAGAAGTGATAACCTATGCAGTGGCAAAGTCTGGGCTTGGTAGCTTACTGCTGTCTTGGACGTTTAAGCAAAGGAGAATTGCATCATAGATCAGTCCAGCTTTCTGCTCAAAGCAGGGACGGCTATGGGATCAGGCCAGTTTGCCCAGGGCTTTATGCAGCTGGGTCTTGAAAAGCTGCAAGGACGGAGACAGCACCTTATCTCTGGGCTTCTGTTACACTGCTTGTCTGCCCTCTTGGGGAAACAATGTCTCCATGGAGCTGGTCTGAAAACCTCTCCTTTCAACTTATGCCCATTGTCTCTTATTCTCCTAATGTGTACGAATACGAAATGCCTGGCTCGTAACCACCTTGTAGGCACTGGGGAGCTGCTGTTACAGCCCTGAAGCTGTCTCCTCTCCAGGCTAAACAAATCTTGGTTGCTCACCCTCTCCTCACAAGGCAAGTGCTCCAGCGCCTGACCATCATGGTGGCCCTGTTCTGACTTGCTGCTGGTCATCAATTTCTGTCTTGCATTGGTGGGGCCAAAACTGGGCACAGTATGTGACCTAATGAATAGTAGAAGAGGGATAATTGCTACCCTTGATCTCCTGGCCATGCTCCTGGTCATACAGCCCAGGAAGCTGTGGCTCTCTCTGCTGCCAGAGCACACTGCTAGTTCATGCTCAGCTCGCTGACCACCGGGATCTCCAGGGCCTTTTCCACACAGCTGCTCCCCAGCCAGTCTGTCCCCAGCCTGTGTCACTGCAAGGACTGCCTCTGAGCCCAATCATCCACCTGGTGGTTTCCTCATCAGATGTCCACCCATTCAAACCATAATGTCCCAACTTTGATGCAAGCATATTGTGGGAGACAATGTTGAAAGCCTTCCTAAAGTTGAGGTAAATGACGTCTGCTGCTCTGCCTTTGTCCTCAACTCCAGTTATCTCATCACAGAAGACAGTCAGGTCAGTCAGACGTGATTTACCCTTGGTCAGTTTATGCTAACTGTTCCCAACCAGCTTCTCCATATGCGCAGAGATGTGCTCCAAGAGGACTCCCTCTGTGCGCTTCCCACAGAGTGAAGTGAGACTGAGCAGATGGCAGCTCCCTGTATTGCCCTTTTCTGGAGATGGGTGCAACACTTGTCTTTCTCCAGGTGTGAGACATCTCTGCTGGTCTCTGTGACTTTTCAAAGACAGGAGAGAGTGGGCACACACTGACAGCAAGCACTTCTCTCAGTACCCAGGGATGCCACCCATCTCAGATATCCTCACAGCAGCAACTCTGCTGTGCCAAAATGATGACTGCTTCTGCTACACTGAGGTAGAGCAGAAATGAACCGCTTGTTTGTGTGCCATCAGAAAACGTCCTTGCTTTCCTCCTAGTTTCCTTTTCCCTGCTGCACTGTAGGGGAAGGGAACCTCTGTGCTGATCATGTACTAAGATGGTACTTCTTGGTCTGGTTTGCTCAGAAATAGGACAGCGGGGTTATGCAAAGCAGCTGCAGCATGCTGGAGAGAGAGAACCCTGATATTTTGCTGAGGAGGAGAAATGTTAGAGGAAAGTGTGCCCTCTTCTACTAGTTCTTTTTTTAATGTAAATATATTGCTTGTTAGTTCAAAAAAGTCCTCTGCCTGCTTGTTGAAGGCAGCGTGCCCATACTCTAGCTCTGGGTCAGGAGCTGGGCTCCAGGGGGAGCAGGCTGTGCTTGCCTGCTGGCTGCCGGCGGCCTCTCTGATCCTGTTTCTGCGGGAACAAGTGTTGGATCAGCAAATGGGATGTATGTGAGAATAATAACACACGAGTATTGATTTACTGGATACCCGAGCTACTTCTGTGGTTGCAAGCTGTCTGCCTTCAGCTGCATGCCTTACGTTGCACCCAAGGCATAGCTCTCCTGCTCTGCCGCCTTCTGCTTTTTGTTTGCAGAGGACTCAGGAGTGCTTTAATGCGTGGCAGGTGAGGTAGCGCACTGTGGAGTGCTACTGTGGGAGATGCTGGTCAACCAGAGCTTAGTCCAGCCTGTCTGTTGTCTGTTCCACTACTGTGACTGTGTGTTGTGTTTGTTAACTCCGCAACCTCAGGACAAGGACTGCTGTTGTGCCTGGTATCTCCCAGGGGGGTGAGGAGGAGAAAGCAGGGGGCTGCTACGGACCTGGGGAGGGGGTTATTTTGTAGTTTTCCTCCTCCTGTCCCTTTCTTTCTCCCTCCCTTCAAAATAAAAAATCCTAACCCCTCCATAATTAGTGCTGAGCAAAAGGCTGAATTCAGCCTGTCCCAGTCTGGGCAAAAAGCAGCGGGGGCGGGGAGGGGAACCCCACCATGACAACAAAATTATGTTCTGTGTAATTTTAGATGTCAGGCTGAAAATCTGCTGATCAGGGATCATTTTCCCATAAGTCCAGGCCTACAATTAGAGTGGCAGTTTTGCTTAAAAATCCTGACTTTACTGTCCCACAAATGTGTATTTAACTCTTATTACTATCTAGATAACACCAGAATTGTTGGCTTTGATCTTACTATATAGGATGCTAAGCAACAACCTGGTTCTTTTTCATTGACCCCTTACTAGATGGACCTTCTTTAAAAAACCTAGGCAGCTTTTTGTTTCTAGATAGTTTTGCATTTTGTGGTTTAATTATATTATGAATAGAAAGGAATTTAATTTTCCAGGAGAAAGGGTTAAAACAGAGTTTTAACCTGAGAAAGGGAACTTAATGTTATGCCTATTAAGCAGCACTAGGATGAAAATCCCAGAGTGCCTGACAGTGATGTATTCTGTTGCCCTCACTGTCCCATTAGGAAGCCTTTCCAGGGCTCAGTGGGCTCCTGAGATCTGTGTTTGTTTGCATAATCGTTTCTTCCACCCTTTCTCCCCTTTCCGCTTTTTTATTTGTATTTTATTAATTACTCTCTGGATCCTCAGGCTGTTAAATACAGCTTGTCAAACTATGAGTATATGCCAGAGAAGCCTTTGGCTTCTTCAGTTTGGCCAGCTTCAAATTGGCCCCCGTTGTCCGAACCTGCAGTCAGCCGTTGATGTGGTGTGGGAAAGCCTTGACGATGTGTCCTTTCCTTGTGAGCACACCGCAGGTACAGCAAGTGTCACGGAGACCTTTGGGCTATTTCCACAATGTGGAAGAGTTGCTTCTACAGTCTGGGATCCCTCTATGGCTTGGTACCTTCCTGCGTTGCCCTCCAGCTTCTGCTGCAGTGTTTTATTGCAGTGTGCTATGGAAATTACTCTTGCTTGGGAGAACTTGCTGACTGTGATTTTTTTAATAAGGTTCGTGGGCGCTACCGAAAGAGCCATCAGACATGTGCTGTACTGAAAACTTCCTTGCAAATATCAGACATCTTGTCTTTTGGAGGAGTTCTGCAGTTTAAAAAAGTAAATGTGGTCTCTAGTATAAACTTTTCTAGAAAATTAAGTCCTGACTGACTTCTACATTTACCAACTCAAATCCTTTTCAGAGCAGTGGTAACAGCCAGAATGTAATTTCTGTAGTTGGAGCATATCACCGTTGTCAGCAGAGGACAACACCTTAGTTTTAGTTTGTGTAGTTTGGAAAAAAAAAAAAATTTGCCTTGACTCTTACTTCTTGTTGTCAGTTGTACTCATGTCCCCATACCAACCAGTGATGGCTTCAGTTGTCTGTTTTGCTTAAAAACCGGCTGTGTGTCAAAACTAAAGGAATCCTTTTTCCCTTCAGCACGCTGATACTTCCTGGCAATTGTGAGCAGGACATAAACTCATTAAAAGCCCCGAATTAGTTCTTAACCAATGTTTACACAATAGCTCAATACAAATTATGTTTACACAATAGCATAATGCAAAACTGTGCTATTTTCATTTCAACAAATTTGTATATGCTGTGAAACCACAGAATTTGTGGGAGAAGGAGGAGGAGGATGCCTTGGAGAAGAATCCAGCACTAACTGGCTATTGGCTGCTGAGATGGTACAGAAACCTTGGGGTCAGATTGGCTTTGTTTGTGGCTCCAGGAGGCATGGACCGCTGAATGCTTTTTAAGGAACACTTTTCTCAGTTGCACGCTTGCCTAGGGGTGGCCTCCTCCACCATAAACACCTTATTCTTGTGAGTCATCCCTTCAGGCTCAGCACACTGGTGTTTGGCAAAGCCAGCAAACGCATTCACAGACCACAAGCACAGCGTGTCGCACCTGATCAGCAGTGGCCAGCAAACAAGCTCTCAAGTCAGCCCTAATTTGTAAAAAAATCTTACCAAGCTAGGATTAGAATCCTCAGGAGACAAATAGCCTCTTTCTTACCAACTGAAAAGATGAGATACACCAGGGGCTGCTGCCCTGGATCGATTGGATTTTCTGATGCCCTGACACCCTTTGCAGACTCCAGACATATTTAGCACTTGGGGCATGTCTCCACGCTGCTTTGCTTATCCTGAGCCTCCTGGAAACCAGATGTCTGACTCATGGGGCATCGAGCCTGGGCTAATCAGCTGGGTTGATGGGCAGGGTATATTTTATTGGGCTTAATGCCACCTTAATGTGGTCGTGCAGTTTCCAGCATACTTTGTGGGGATATGCCCATAATCAGAGGAGCTTAAAGTGACTGAATTTGTCTCTGTCTGCTTCAGGCTACATGACCTTTAAAGAGACTGTAAAGCAATATCTCTTCGTTTTTCCTCTGTGACCCAAAGGCCAATCCAGGATAAGGAGGTTTTGAAGGGACACAAGAAAAATAGAGCCAAACTAAGCACCAGGAGGGAGTGAGGAGAGGAAAGGAAGAAACAGAAATAGCAATGGGAATCTGTCAGGTACAGAGAAGGCCCTTTTTGATATACTCTACTTCTTATAGCACTTGGCATACATTTAGGTAAAACAGTAAAAAGAGCCTTTCTGACCACGAGAGATGTTATGTTTGCATTTGCAGTACACTCCTGTGGTCATATTCTGCATATGAGCTATGGCAAACTGGAATTGTTTTGTAGGAACCATACTTTTTAATAAAGGTGTTTTTTAAACTCTGAAGCATCTTACTGCTTGTTCTCACCTAGGTTCCTGTATTAAAAAAAGGCAGCGTGAGCATGCTGCAGGTGTGTGACAGGGTTGCCTGGATGACTACCACTCCCTATTTGGCGGGCTACTTCCTGAAAGCATACTGAACACATGCTCTGGTGCTGTTCAAAGGCCCCGTGAGAGGCAGGAGCTGATTGAAAGCTCTCAGTTATGCTGAAGTGGGTGGCCAAAGTGCAGGAATTGAACAGCTGCTATAAACCTGGTGAACTTCGTTGTTTATGAATTATTTTGCATGCCATCTGGAACAAGAGTGGTGCCACAGTTTACAAAAGATGTAGCTGAGGTTCATGTTGAACAGTAAGTGTGAAATATTATTATGTGATTATCAGATTTTAAAGGCTTCTCTGAGTGACTTCAAGACAGATTCTTAGGTTAGAGATGTTTTAATTGGAACATGTTGCCAGCTTTTCTTCCCTTGAAATGTGTTTTTCTGAGTTACATTTGGGTCTCCCATTAAGTCTCTAACAATACCCAAGAATCATGCTGTGACTGAACCTAGGACAAAGCATCCATTAGATATTAGGTTAATCTTCTTCATGGGCAGGAGGTCCCTGCCCTGCTGTCCCTGACAAACTCTCCCACAGAAAACCTTCTCCATGTGCATGGGCGATGTCAGATGTTACTGACCAACAGATTACTTAGGTTTCAGATGGAATAAAGCAACTTAATACATGAGCCCATTTCCTAAATCTTGCTGAGACAACCCAGCAACTCTTCTTCAGACAAGGGCGAAAGGACCATGCAACATGGCCAGGCTGTGACCTTCTGGCTGCCTCCTGCTTACTTGGCTTGCTCTGTTTTTTGTGTACTTTTGCCTTGGTAGCAGAATAGTGTCCATAGGTGCCGCTACAGCTGAACAAGTATGGGCTGGATGAGGAGACCCGACCACTTTGGGGCAACTTGGAGAAGTCTCTCTCCCACATAAAGCCATAATTTTGCCATCCCCAGCGATGGCCTCATTTGAATCCATGAGACTGGGAATCTTTGAACTTTCAAACTCTTTCTGATGAGTATGAAGGGGATTTTTGCCTATTTTCTTTACAAATTTCTATTTAAAAGGCATAGGATGAATGTGCTATGATGGTGACTTATACCTTACTCTGTGAGCAAATGGGGATGTAACTGAAGTGGCTCAACGTGTGGGTGCTCAATGTACACTGGCTGGGCATTTAATAGGAAATGTGACAGGAAAGAGACTGTAACCCAGAAACCTTTGATATTTCTGTGTTTTGTGTGGGGACCAGCTGATGTGCTGACATACACCTTTTTAGTTAGGCGCATTGCAGCTTAAGCTCTTTCTGGAAAGTTGGTAGTGAAGGCAGGTGGAATTGAAAGGCTCACGGGTATTTGTCAGGTATAAAGCATGGATTGACAAACAGGGCAGTTGTTAATAACAAAAATAGTACAATAAACTGTTGCGTAGTTGTAGGGAGTACTTTTCTGTTGAAGTTAGGTGGAAAGCTTATATGCTTGTTAATGTGAAGCAGGTGGATATCACTGGAAAGCAGTAATAAAGAAGGCTTTCTGGTCAATTGTTTTATAATGCTGAACAGGCAATTCTGTGATATGACTCTATACCTCTTTTGTTGGCATTATGTGCAAGGAATTAAATATAACTTCCCTTACCTTGTGCTGGCTGCTTAAAATGTGGTCTCAAAATATGATGGTATTTGTACTTTGAGTGTATGATGACTTCAATATGTTCTTATTAGAGATTCAAAATATTAACAGCCTATGAAAGAGTTGCCTAAGTATTATAGCTACTCCTTAGACTTGAGTTTGTACTTTCCTCTGAAAATTCAAATTCGTGTGCAGAGTTTTCTGTTCAGCATAAGATTCTAAGGAGAAGATGGGAACCTTAAACCTAGAAGCATTAAAACCAATGAAACTTGGGTTTCTGAGAAGAGATAGTGATTGACACGTGAGTTCTAACTACTACTTTTTCACCTCACTGGGAACCTACAAACCCCAGGGGGTGTGTGTTTGGGGGGATGTCTGCCTTCCAGTCTCCTTGGCTATCTCTTATTTCCCCCATATGGGTGTAATTCTCAAGTGTCTAATGTGCAGAGCTTGTTCTGCAACCTGCTGCTCCGTCAGGGTACCAAATAGTTCTCACTTGCGTGTACCGAGCTGCATATTTTCACAAAATCTGTAGGAAATTACTAGCTTTGAGACCCGTAGCGTAGTCCTCTGTCAAACATGTCTGAATGTAGTCAACAGTCCCATGACTGGGAACATGGATGGACAGACTACCTGTGTACACATCTGCACGCAGGTAATGAACCCATAGGCTTTGCATGTGTAGGAACCCATGTACCAAGTACTGCACGAGCTTTTTTTCTCTGCACACCTGATGAAATTTCACCAGGTCTGAAAATTAAATCCCACTTTAAGAAATGATTGATTTGCCTTTGGTTTTTTTCCCAGGCCATGTGATTTGTTTATTAATTTTGTCCTATCTCTAATCTATCCTTATAAGAGGTATAAGAGAAATGCTGACACACTCTTGCCTCTGCCATCACCAGTGGGTGCTGCTCTAGAAGTACCTAATGATTTTAATGAATTTTGTGGCTGAAAGTTGGACACTGAGGCTGATTTGAAGGCATTCACCAGTGAAAAAAGGATAGGCTTTTATTGATAGCTAGTCAAAAGTGAAGACTTAGCTGTAATTATTTACAAATCAATTAATGGACCTTTTCTCTAACACCCTATCAGTCAAAGACTGGCTAAGAGCAGAGGAGAGCATTGATAAGAATACACCATGAAACAAAATCAATTGTCTTTTGTCATTCTGACAGAAGTGAGCCGTACACGTGGATTAACCCAGAATGCAATAGGAAAATGTCCACAGGCTGGAAGATAACCCAATTTTGTAAAATCAAGGTTGTCATAAGAATCTTTCATAATTGATGGTGAGATTAGAACTTATCTAGTATCCCAGTGGTAAGAATCAAAACAGCTTCTGGTGCAGTGTTGCAACTCTTTAAAGCTAGATTAGTTTCCTCAGCCCTGGAATTTGTCCTTAATGTCAGCTAAATTAAAGAAACTACATTTGTGGCATATACTTTGAGTTCATACTTTTATGATTGAGGTCATATGTTTATGATTGTAGCTGGCAGTTGCATCGTTAGCCATTATGTGGTTCTTGGGAAGTATTGGTACAAGTGTGTTTCTGATGCTGTAGGAAAGCTGTCAATACTTTTTCTATTATCTTTTTGAAAGAAGTCTTTTTAATGAATATGTTATTGTGTACAAAATCTGTGGTTCAGTTTTGTTTGTCTGAATGTGAAGTTATGATATTCAGATCGTAATCTTGGCTACAGTATGATTCTGCAAAAGGAGAATAGAAAAAATCTTAATATTTTCTCCAAACGGCTTTGGAAAAAGTCTAACATATTTCTATAATTATCAGTAAAGTCCTAAAATAGTACTGGGGCAATTTATTTAGATGAGAAAATTTATGTCTACCAATTTTAGCAAATGTTAGTTCTTCATGTGATTGCATGATGTAAAATTTTCAAGAAAACTTCAGAATCATACCTAGGTTTTTCCTCTTTGCACTCAGATCAGTAACAGGAGTACTCTGATTTCTGCTTCCAGCTGGGCAGTACATATTTCACAGCCTTACGATTAGCATAACTTCATTCCACTCGAGCATTCCTCATCAGCGCGCTCCAGCTTCAGCTCCCCAAACTGGGCCTTCCCCAAGCTGCTTTTGGGAAATTCTAGTGAAGGAGACCACTATGTGCACACTCCCCTTTCTCTCCGTTCCTCTGACATGTTTTGTTGATCCCAGCTGTAACGTTCTTTTCTGGATTTCTGCAGGTTATTTTGTAAATCATCCAAGGAGCGTAGCAGTTGCTCTGCTTGTCTATTCAATTAATTTTTCAGCCTAAGATAACTCTAAAGATTGTATCTCCTCTAAGATTTACTGCAATAAGTCTCGTTCACCAAACAGTACAAATAGGCGGTGGTGAGTACAAGAGCATGAATACCTGAGAATTATTTAAATAAGCACCAGGCCAAAGTTAAAAGCATAACCCAAACAAAAAATATTAATCAAACTGAGGATTACCAGTAATGTTTTGTGACTGAGACCAAAGGTCAGCACAATAACCTTTCAGTAATGCATGGTGCAGTCATGCGAAAGAAAACCAAAAGAAACCAAACCCCGGGTTCTGTTCCCAGGCTTGGTCTGAACAAACTCGCGTGGTTTGCTTAACTTCCACAGGGAGAAAGCTTTGCATTGCTCACTGATTTCATGGGTGACCATACGGGTGGAAATATGTGCCCTTCTGTCAGATGTTTGGGTCCTGAAATGGCGTGATTCTTGAGAGAGCAAGTTGCTAGGGACTTTCAAATGCCTACAAGTATGTGATGAATGTTAGAAAGAAAGATAGGGAGTTCTAGCTTTTAAAACATTTTAACGTTGTAAAACCATGAGAAGGCAAAAGTGTATGCAGTGAGTCTGACAACTCCATGCTGAACTTACACAATTCCCGAAGAAGCCTTCTGGGCTCCAGGGTCCTCTGTCTGTACCTATAGAGATACTAAAGTGTTTGAGTTACTACAATTTGTCAGCGCAAAAATAAATATATTAAAAGAACAAAAGTTTGGGGAGCTATGGTGGCCCTGGTAACCACAGCTCTGATATTAATTAGTATGTCAGTTGGTTTTAGCTGCTGACCTCTTATTGTTCCCCTCTACTTAATTGCAGTAATAACTTCTAAATTCTATGTTCTTTGTTTCTACTTTTTCAGTTTTATTTGTCTTTGGTAGGTTTTTTTCCCCCAGTCTCACGGAGTTGTTCAAAGACAAACTTTTTTGCTTCTTTTCCCCACAAGCTCATCTTTGCTCAAGTGGGGCAGAGTGAAAGACGCAGATGATGAATTGCAGAACTGAAGTCAACATCCTAGCATCTTCCCTGGAACAAATTCTACCTAAGAAAATCATTGTCTTGTCTGCAAAAACCAGAACTCTTCATTTAAAATTATTATACTTCTCATGTATCAAAATGACACAATGATGTGACAGTGATGTAGACAAGTAGTAACATGAGAAAAATAACTGTTGTTTTCAGCACATTTCACACAAACTATTTTTTTAAATATCAAAAGAACTTTACGTATGTTTTCTGACATATGTCATAACCTTGGCATTGGTTCAGGAACACATTGACATTAGTTGGGATTGTGAGATGCTTTCTGTTCTTTCTCCTTCTGATTTGGCTCATGGTCATGGACTGACATATCCTCTTTGGAAAAGCCTTTTTGCAATATGTTTTCTAGGCAAGAACCAGTTTTCTTCAGGGAAAATTTGACTTTGGGTGAAAACAAGGTGAGTAGAGGAAAAGGAGGTGAAGTACAAGTCGGCTTCAAATCACTGTCTGCCACCATCTTGAGCTGCTATTTTTTTTCACTTGCCTTTGGGAGAGGAACATTTCGGAATAGCACAGCAGCAGTAATCAGCAATGACTATCTTGTATAGCAGAATTTTCCTTGGAGGTATACATGTTCTCGGTGATTTACTTCTTGCAGCTTAAAAACATGCTATTCTTAACATATTTAATCTTCTTTTGCCTGTTGCTCCATAGTAAATATTGTGGAAAAAACCTCATGTTTCTGCAAAATAGTTCTTTGAAGTACGTTTTCAAATCTTTCTACTTAGATACTGTTCCTCTGTTTTCTGGTAATTTCTAAACTACAAAACACAATGAAGGGTGCTCTTACTGGCTGCTGTAGATATTAGATGTAGCTGTTATTTCTGAAGTCCAAACTTAAAGTCCTAAGTCAGTGAAAAAAGGCTGGTATCACAAGCTTTAACTGAGGTTAAAATGGCCTCAAAATAAATGGTATCAGTGCTTAAGGAACCCCACTAAAAGCAATTTCAAAGTACTAAAAGGCAGTTCACTGAATGTATACGTATGGAATATAGTACTATTTAAGTAAGTGCAACACCCTTCCTTCCTTCTTCTGAAGCAAATCTCATTTACTGATGATTTTATTTAACTTTTTTTTCTGATTTAGAACTGTTTTGCAATAAAGATCTTCTATTTGCACTGCCCTCATACAGAATCGTAGACCCATAGAACAGCCCAAGTTGGAGGGCACCGTGAAACATCATCTGGTTCAACCTTTTGTGGGAAAGGGAGCCTAGATGAGGTTATCTATCAACCTGTCCACTTGCATCTTGAAAACCTGCAGCAATGGGGACTTTACCGTGTCCCTGGGGAGGTTGTGCTAGTGAAGATTGTTCTTGCTGTAAAAAATTATTTCTTGCATCTAGGAGCAATACACTGTTACATAGATAAGATTGAACTTCTGTTTTGAGAAGAGGGGATTACAAGAGCTTTGTGTGTTTGAGAGAGAGGTGGAGGAATTGCAGTGTAAGTAGACATGCATTTGAGCAAAGTTTTGGTAAGGGGGTTTTGTCCTTTGAGTCGGGGGGGATGGAGGGTTGAGGGGGGAAGGGAATCTGAAGACCATTTCTAAATGTGACTTTGTTGCTTCAGAAATAGTTGGACTGAGATAATTTTGTGATAGCTTCGCTATTTGTGAAATTAATCCTTAAGCTTTCAACCCAAAGCATTACATACTTAGACATCAAAAGTACATGTGTATGGAGCACATCTAGTTCTACCTCAGATCTGTATCCTTATGATGCATCAGGCTGAGCAGTCTAATAATATCACAGCACATCATGACAACATGAAATCCAGTTGAGCAGATGGTTCTCTGTCTCCAAGAAGTACATTTGGCATCTGCAAGTGAACAGTCTTTTTTTATCATAATTTTCCCAGGAATTTCCTCCAAATTACTGTGGGAATATAAGACTTCCAAAGAAACTCTAAGCAGCTTGTCTGCCAACAACCGTCTTACTCCATAGTTGAGTACCTTTATAAAATATTTTGTTATCCAAATTTGCAGATGAAGTCAACATTTTGACATTTCTGTATATTTCTGATGCAGAGTGTACAGGGAATCCAGACACAGGTGTTGTTTGCTGTTCATGCAGCAGGTCACCATCTGACAGACTTCTATGTTTCTGTTTTAGATCTGTGCTTACTTAATGCCCTTGATTTGTCAAAAACATTAAACATTTTTATAAATAGTGGTATTTCACATGGAACGCCGTGGAGATCCAGCATCTTGCTTTAACAGCCCAAGGAAGAAATATTGGTGGCAGCAGACCAGGAAATTGAAATATAAACTTGCATCTCAAATTGCATATAAGTGCAAATGGTATTAGGTGATATAACACCTTACTTTTCCTATTAAATGAAGGAAGGAGGAAAAACATTACACACGTGACACACATGATTAAGAATAGGTAGTTTTCTATGAATTCGCTTTGAGATTATTTGTAATATGTCAATATTCACTTAAAAGTATAATCTAACTTAAGGATGGCTTCTACACAAAGGAAACCAACTTTTTTTCCTCTGACAAAATTTCTTAATTGTAAGTATATACTAATCTATTAGTGATAGAGAAATTGTTTTGCTTTATCCAAAACCCATTTGGACAGTGTTGGTTTTGTCTGCTCAGCCATGCTTGGTAAGAAGGACACTAATACAAATGTGGGAGACGGGAACAGAGGACAAGTTTCTGAAAAAAGAACAAAAATATTGTGGGAGGGGAAAAAGAGCAGAAAGCCAAAAAACAAAGTAAAATAAACAGGGGAGAGCAAAAATCAAATTTGGAAGTTCTAATAAAATGAAGTATTCTGTGGGCTGCACTAACTCCGTCATTTGGAGAAAGAAGAATGTTTGTGTTGCTTATATATGGACTAATAGTCAATGTTATGAACTCTGATATTTCAAAAATTTTAATCAAATGAAGAAATGTGGAACAGATCTTAATCTTTGAATTCAGGGAAGCATTACAAACTTAAAACAGAGTTTAAGGATTACAGATCCTCAGACTTGCCGAGTGTTATATAGAAGTCACTTCACAGTTTGTATAGCAATCCCAATTGTCAATATTACAGGTTTGTTTATTGTTGGTTTAAACTTTAGGGAGCAGTCTCATCAAGCAAGGGCGGTTGCTTTTACTGTCGCTCATTGTAGCCTTGCACGAGGGTAAGGATGCTGGCAGATCTCTGTGTGGTTAGTACGATGGTAGGATTTGCTATGTAGGGTTATTCCATGCTGTTGCACTGTTAAAATACAAGAAGGCAAATGTGACAAAGTTTCCCTGCAACTGTGCAATACGTTTTCATCCCACAGGACAAATATGAGTGGGTGGAAGGACATTAACGGTAAAATAACAGAAGGTAAGGAGTCAGCACAGGTCTGGTAGCCATAACCATGGCTGTGGGTATTCAAACAAATTACTGTGGGGTGTCTTCATTGTAAATTCATAGCGTCTGGTTACTGCCTCAGTACACGCTTTTTGACCTATGGTTAACGTGAAGTAGCGTCAGGTAGTTCCTGTGCACCAGAAGTGTGTATCTAGGCAACTCCCAAGAGTACCTGCTGGCCCATGAATTCACACACTCCTCTACTTTGTGCATGTGCTCTTATTGTGGCAGATAGCATAATGAACCTGGCGTCTTAATATGTTGCGTGACTTGATTAAGCAGATATGTTTCAAATTATATTTAACTTGATAAAGACATAATTCTGTCATTGCTGCACGATTTTATTTTATTTTTTTAAATCAGGAATCAACACTAAATTTCAAATGCAAAATAGACAATGAGGTTAGTTGGAGTATACTCAGTTGTCAAAAACTTGTTGAGCTGGCTTTGGTCTAGCTCTTGTTTTGTGCCCAGAAGTAAATTTGTAGACATAAATTAAAGCATGCAAATACCTGCTTGATCTGAGGCTGCAGTAGGCAATAAGATATCTTCTCTGGAAAAATTTTAGCTGTAACTATTTCCTTGAGGAGAGGAATAAAAGAAGGGAGAGGGGTTTAGAAAGTAAGCAGCTAGTGCTTTAAATTGTGCTATGGCACTGTGCCAGTTGAAGCAGTTTTATCAGCAGTCACTGCATTCAGAAAATTGATTCACGTTGGTAGCTGGACCTGCACAAGGGGCGTGATCAGAAGATCTCCCATTTCGCCCCTGGAGAAGTAGATAATGTTGCCTCATGACTTTCAGCGTTTTCTGTCCTTTCTGATGGTTTACCTAGGGAAGAGTGGTGGTGTGATCTAGTTACCTAAAGCAAATTATAAGGTCTTAAATGCAATCATTGTAAGTTTTTGACAAATGTCATTATTTAAATATAAAGGCATGAAGGAATAAATTTTCAAAGCATTGCCTGGAGGATTGGGTGTATTTCTTTCTTTGTAGTGAGAGGAGTGTAGTACGTTTTAGGCTTTGTCCTGTATTTGAAAGAGCTCAGTAGATGAGATCTGAGGGCCTGTGAGTTTAGAAAACTTTGCTTTAGGAGGTTCAAACTGAACCTTAAAAGCTGTGTATAGCCCTCAAAGCCTGGCCTGCATATTCACTTTCCTTGTCATTTCTAGGTGAGGAGAATGTTGTTTGCTCTCAGGCTTTTCATTAATGTTAAAGGAAAATCACAAGAACAATCAGCTCTCATGATGGTTTGAATTTCTTTTTGTAACAATTCATGTAAATAGGTGTGTATATGCAAGCTAGACATAGCTTCAGGGCTACTGTGAAATTGCCAGCATATATGCCATTTGCATTAAAATTGGACAGCTCTGGGTTATGTGCAGCTCTTTCAGTTGTAGGAGTAGCATTTAGAAATGCCACTTACTCTTTCTGGGAGTAAGGCCTAGATGCCAAGTGGATCGAGTAAGTTTGGATTTGGGGTTAGGGAAGCTGTGGAAGCCATAGAAACCCCATCTTTATTTCTTACGAACTCTTTTCACCTGAGGATTATTGCTCTTATATGCTTATGCAAACAACTGAGCAATGTCTTTTAGCCAGCTGCCAGCCATTCTCTTTGAAGCAGGTGTGCCATGCAAGTCTGTTGTGGTTTGACCCCAGCCAAATAGGACCACACCGCTTTTCACTCACCCCCCCTGCACATATGTCCCCATCGCCCACTGCTTACCCCCACCCCTGTGGGGTAGGGAGAAGAGGGAGAAAAAGGAGGAAAAAAAAAACCCCTTGTGGGTTGAGATAAAGACAATTTAATAAAACAGCAATGGAAGAGAAAAATAATAAATAATAACGGTAGAAGAGTATACAAAATTAAGTGATGCAATACAATTGCTCTCACTGCCCAATGATCGATTGCCCAGCCCATGCTGAGCCGTGATCTTGGATCCCCGCCCCTCGGCCAACCCCCGTTTGTATACTGAGCGTGACGTCTATGGTATGGAATATTCCTTTGGCCGGCTTATCCCGTCTGCTCCCTCTCAGCCTTTTTGGGAAACTGAAGAAGTCCTTGACTTAATATAAACATCACTTAGCAACAACTCAACTGTGTTATCAACATTATTCCCATACTAAATCCAAAACACAGCAGCTACTTGGAAGAGAATTAACTCTATCCCAGTTGAAACCAGGACAGTTTGTCAGCACTTTCAGACATCAGCAAGCTCTCTCCGTGTGCCTTTGATGAGGAGCAGTGCTTGATACTGACTCTTTTCATTCTGTTTAAAGCAGAGGTAATATAATGCAGGTACTTTTTATCTGCTAAGACAGAAATACAAAATAAGCTGAGCTCCTTTTACCTGAATATAGGGGACAACAATAAAGCAGGACGTTTCCCCATCCAACAAACCAAGTGCAAGAGCTACTTGCAGGTTCTTAAAGGGATCAAGGGCTTCCCAGGTTGAATGCTGTTGGGTATTAGGAACCTCTGGTAAGTGACCATGGCTGATGAGATATAAATTTCCACTTTATTTGATCACTGTTTGCTATAAATGATGGACCTCAGTCATCTCATGTGATGTGGTTACCCAGCTATGAGTCTGGCTGAGCAGGCTTCGTATCTACTCTGCTTGCTGGTGCCCAGTGCAACGAACTGTGGTGATTCTGCTGTGTTTTTGGCTGGCAACAGGAGAAGTGACAAGTTCAGGTGGAAAAGTGGTTTCTAATGGAAAGAATGCTTTGTTCATGGTGACAAGTGGGGATGCTGGGGCATTTCATCTAAGGAACTGGTAGCATGGGAGCAGCAGCTTTCTGTCAAGCACTGAGGCAGGCACTGATGTTACTGGGACAGCTGAGCGGCTGTAAATCACATTACCAGAGTTTAGAGGTCAGTTGTAGCTGGGACACAAGGAAACTTGGCTGTATGTCCTTGCCACCAGTAGAGCCATGAGGTGCTGATGACATGATATAACCAGCCCTATCTGTAGGTAGATGCCCACAGTACACATACAGTGTGGAGAAACTGCTGTTGCAATGAGGTGGTGAAAAATGCCTATTGGTTGCTCAAAATGAACTTTACTAAGCAGCAGTCAGGGTCCCTGTTTACCATGGTGGTTTCTTTACAGTGGAAATGCAAATTTCACAGTATTTTAAGAGAAGGGGAGACTGTCGTGCCTCCCCCCACCCCATTCATGCATTGAAGCTGTTTTTAAGGCGGGGGAGGGGGTGGTAGGAGTGGTGTAATTACATAGGCCAGTAATAAGCACCTAAGCTGGTGATAGGAAACAGACCTGCTGCAGCAGACTTGGTGGGAAGTGGAGAGCCAGTGTCGTTCCCAGGAAGGGGAAAGGGAACTCACTCATGATAGCTGGGAGTGGTGCAGCTGCTGCTGGGGAGGCTGGGACAGGAAGGTGACAGAGGGCATGAAAAGGGATGAGGAGGCAGGGGACACCTCCCCAGAGATGTTCAGGGGAGTGTGGAGGCAGAACTGAGAGCTGTAGTGGTCTGGAGGAGGAAGGAAATCCTGTGCAACCTGCAGGGAGGAAAGAAGCAAAAGACAGGATGTAAAGAAGTGGTGGGATAGGGTCTCCTGCCCAAAGGAGAGGCATGAAGGTATGCAGATGCTTCCCAGACAAATATGGAAGCCCTAGTGGAGAGTTGCATTATGCTCTAAAACAAAAGGCAAAATCTCAATAAAGTGTAAAACCTTGTAAATAAATACCCTGGACTGAATGTGTGCTATTTAGTGTTGGTATTGACCTGATAGGCAGTTGCAGCTCACTGTTTTCAGCCATCACAGTGCTGTTATCCCACTTCCAACATAGTTGCTGCGCTATCCATGCCAAGTCTCTGCCTTCTCCTAATATTTTCAGGGCCATTTTTGCTTCCAGCAGCAATCAGTACAGTGCGGTGTAGCTTCAAGCCACACAGAAGTCCAGCTCGATTTGTTTGGTGTGGCTAGAAGCCAGCAACAACTTGGGCGTGAGTGCTGCGTGGGAAGGATATACCCGCTCGCTCCTAGCAAAGGCCGCGAGGACATTTGTTCTGTGTGGAAGAAGGGTGCTAGACGTTTCTGCTGGGGAGTAAGACAGGTGAACCTTGTGTGCACAGTCCCTATGCTTGGCTTTAATTAACACGTAATGCTACAACGTATAATTGGCTATTCTTTCAAGATGCAGATAGTAGGATTTTAAGAACATATGAATAAAAAAGGTCCTTTAACAGTGCTTTCAGATGCATAAGGTCTCTGTACTTATCTGCTGAAAATCTGTTACGGAGAGTCAGGGTAAAAGAGGTGTTGAAATCCTTGGGAGTAAACAAATAAAAGACTGTCTAGTCCTATGTAGTCCTGTCTGTAAATCAGAGATTGTTTACTTCGAGATTATATCCTTAAAGCAGCTGTTCACAATAGCTTGTTGTACCAGTTCTACAAGATTTTCTGAAAGAAAATCAAGATACGAAGCTTGCTGTTCGCTTGCCAACATTTGTTTCACACAAGAGTCCTGCATCTTTGCGCCCTGTGTTGGAAGTCCTTTTGCTTTGAGGAGCTCTTTCGCTCTCTGAGATCCAGCTCAAGTCCAAAATAAAGGGAAAACAAAACAAAACAAAAATCTTTCTTGACATTTTTATTTTCCTTTCAGAAGCTGTGAGTTAGGAGGCAGGGAGAAATGCTAGAAATTGAGAGATGTTAAGAGTGGGCTTTAGAGCACATGTTTAGCTATAATCGTTCTTATACACCCATGCGTGTCTCTCCTTTTATTACCAGCCCTTCATGAAATGTGGAGATTAGCACTAGTCATGCGGAAGTGTTTAAAAATTCAAGCAGTGACAATAGGAAGTGTCAGACAGTAATGGAATAAGTACAGCAAAATTACAAAGACAGCAGCTATTCATTAATAAATTAGAACCTAGTAGGGTTTTTTTTTAAACTGAAGGCGTCTAACTTGGAAATGATATTCTTCTGGATGCAACTTCATAATTTCCCTCTCACACTGTTTGGGGAAAAAAAATAATCCCTTTTTAATCATAGACCAAATCCTGTGTTAATACTCCCTACTCCACATTCAGAAGTAAATTTAGTGTGAGGAATTAGAGCCACAGCTGCCTCCGAGGGGCAGGTGGATAGATGCGAGGTGTAACCCTGGACATGGGTGTATGAAGAAGGGGTGAGAAAGAGGGCGCAGAGCAAGCCCTGGCACGCAGCTCCTCTCTCACCCTCTCAGCTTAATGAAAACACTAGTGTCGTATATTAAATAGCCAAAACATGATATAAGAAAGGTCTAGCTAAAGCATATGTTACACTCGGGTAATTTTGGTGGTGTTACTGGGAGGTTCAGGGTGGTGTTTCCTTGATGCACAGCCCAGCTCAGCTCTGCACCTCAGCGTAGGGTGCTCTGCATGGGATTCCCTGGCATAGGGCTGTGATTCAGTGTTTGGCAGGGGACAGCCGCACCTCCCCCTTCTTTTCAGGCCACTGCACTCAGAACACCACCCAGATCTCTGCGCTCATGTTTTCCATTTAAAAGCATTCAGGGCGGCTGAAGTGAAGGGCCACCCAGCACTTTTAGCGAGCAGCTGCAGTAGTGGGTCTGGTATTGGCCAGAGCGGAGCATGTTCTCACTTATCCGCATTAAATATGGGTGGCCACGGGTCTCTCGGGAAAGCGCGCTTTCTCACTATCTGGAAGTGGCAACTATTGTCTGCTTTCCCAGCTTTGCTGCTCGAAATAGTTTTCTTCTGCTTCCTGCATCTGCGGAGTTGCATGTGTTCAATGGTCTTGAGAAACACCACATAGGAGAAAACCTTTTGAATCTGCTGCTCTGGTATAGAGGGACCAGCTTAATGAGAAATGCTTCTCTTTGAGAAGTTTTTATTAAATAAAATCCCTTGTTCCTTTCCCCATTCCCTGCCCCTTTTGCTCCCTCCTGTTTCCCAGCTGAGGACTACAGGTGACTGACTCTTGCATGTAATGTATTTTTCTGATTAGCCCTCTGAAGGCTAAGTCCCCTGATCTTCTATACAAAAAATGCCATTTCTTAATATTTTTTTATGAACTGAGCTTATTAACCTGCCTTTCATTTTGTGTAAAGTGTAATTAAAAATGTACGAAGAATTTGACTTGCAGTGTGCACTTCTGGGTCTGTTGTAGGGCCTGCCTTAGCAACATGCATCAAGAGTGCGCTGAAACGTTGATGTTTATTTTTTTAAAAGAAGATTCAGGTCATTTCACAGGGAGCAATCACAGCCTTTGAACGAGGAACTCAGCAATGCCTTTTCCTTTGGGCAAGATTTGTGCAGCCATGGCAGGTACTGGTGTAGACCTCTGGCTGGAAATGCAAATGAGCTCAGATCACAGTCAGCTCTAGCAAAGTCAACACATTCCTGGTCTCCAAATAGCTGTTTTATTAGGTGCTGTTTTAAATTTCCTTCCTGTCTTTTTTGGGGATATCGATGAAGAGGGTACAGGGGGGTGACATCATTTGTGACCCTACTTCACAGAATCATAGAATAGTTTGGTTTGGAAGGGACATTTAAAGATCATCTAGTCCAATCTTCCTGCAATGAACAGGGACATCTTCAACTAGCTCAGGTTGCTCCGAGCCCCGTCCAACCTGACCTTGAATGTTGCCAGGGATGGGGCATCTACCACCTCTCTGGGCAACCTGCTCCAGGCTTTCACCAACCTCATTATAAAAATTTCTTCCTTCTGTCCTAGTCTAAATCTTTAAAACCATTACCCTTTGTTCTATCGCTACAGGACCTGCTAGAAGGTTTGTCCCATCTTTCCCCTTTAAGTACTGAAAGGCCAGAATAAGGTCTTTGTGTAGAGTCTTCTCTTCTCCCAGCTGAATAACCCCAACTCTCTCAGCCTGTCTTCATAGGAGAGGT
This sequence comes from Chionis minor, assembly GCA_013398295.1. Taxonomy (NCBI): domain Eukaryota; kingdom Metazoa; phylum Chordata; class Aves; order Charadriiformes; family Chionidae; genus Chionis; species Chionis minor. The sequence goes on from VZSF01000519.1 coordinate 229,664, forward strand.
GCTCCATCCCTCTGATCATTTCTGTGGACCTCCTCTGGACCCGATCCAACAGGTCCATGTCTTTCCTATGCTGAGGACTCCAAAGCTGGATGTAGGACTCCAGGTGGGCTCTCACAAGAGCAGAGTAGAGGGGTAGAATCCCCTCCCTCAGTCTGCTGGCCACACTTCTCTTGATGCAGCCCAGGATATGGTTGGTCTTCTCGGCTGTGGGTGTATATTGTTGGCTCATGTCCCGCTTTTCATCCACAAATACTTTGGCAGGGCTGCTGCTCTCAATCCCTTCATCCCCAGCCTGTATTGATACCAGGGATTGCCCTGACCCAGGTTCAGGACCCTGCACTTGGCCTTATTGAACCTCATGAGGTTCACATGGGCCCACTTCTTGAACTTGTCCAGGTCCCTCCGGACGGCATCCTGTCCCTCGAGCATGTCAACTGCACCACTCAGCTTGGTGTCATCTGCAAACTTGGTGAGGGTGTACTCGATCCCACTGTCTATGTCATTGATGAAGGCAATGAACAGTACTGGTCCTAATATGGACCCCTGAGGGACACTGCTAGTCACATATCTCTATCTGGACATGGAGCTGTTGACCACTACCCTCTGGATGTGACCACCCAACCAATTGCTCATTCATTGAACAGTCCACCCGTCGAATCCAGACCTCTCCAATTTGGGGAAGAATGTTGTGGGGGACTGTGTCAAAGGCCTTGCAGGAGTCCAGATAGATGACATCCATAGCTCTTCCCTTGTCCACTAATGTAGTCACTCCATCATAGAAGGCTACTAGGTTGGTCAGACAGGACTTGCCCCTTGCCCTTGAGAGCCTGTGCTGGCTGTCTCGAACCACCTTTCTGTCCTCCATGGGCCTTAGCATAGCTCCTAGGAGGATCTGTTCCGTGATCTTCCTAGGCACAGAGGTGAGGCTGACACCTCAGTAGTTCTCATGGTCCTCCTTTCTACCCCTTTTAAAAATAGGTGCAATGTTCTGCTTTTCCAAGTCGCCAGGGACTTCCTCTGACTGCTGTGACTTTTCATCTATCATGGAAAGTGGCTTGGCAACTACATCAACTAATTCCCTCAAGACTCTGGGATGTGCCTTGTCAGGTCTCATAGACTTTGGTAAGTTCAGGTTCCTCAGGTGGTCACGAACCTAATCTTCTCTTACAGTGGGAGGACTTTGCTCCTCCAGTCCCCATCTTGTGTTCCATCCACTCAAGAGGTGTGGGAAGAGAGGTTGCCAGAGAAGACTGAGGCAAAAAAGCTGTTGAGTACCTCAGCCTTCTCATCCATTGTTACCAGTTTGCCAGTCTTGCTCATCAGGGAGGTACGCTTTCTTTGACCTTCCTTTTCTGGCTGACATACCTGTAGAAGCCCTTCTTCTTATTCTTTGCGTCCCTTGCCAAATTCATCTCCAGCTTACCCTATCCCTACACAACTGGGCACCATCCCTATACTCCTCCCAGGATACCTGTCCCTGCTTCCACTGCCTGTGCATCTCTTGCTCGCCCTTTAGTTTGACCAGCAGGTCTCAACTCAGCCAGGCTGGTGTCTTGCCTTTCTCTCCTGATTTCTTACACCTGGGGATCGAGAGCTCTTGTGCTCTATGGAAAGAGTCCTTAAACGTCTGCCAGCTCTGTTCTGCTCCCTTGTTCCTGAACTAAGTTTGTAGCCATTTTTTTTGAAGGAAAATGCTGCAAGTAGGATCTGTGTGTACTATGTGGCTGAACCCTCCTCCAACACAAACAAGGAGTTGACAGAATTATTTCAAATGACACAAGTTTTAAGCAATTGCATAAGTTGATAGCTGTGACGGTGATACAGACAGATCAGAAGATGAAAATTTCCACTATTTTAATTTAGTCTTTCAGAGGTGGGGTGTCCGTCCCCCCTCACCCCCCTGGCTTTTTGGTGACCTGTCTGATTATCTGTGCTTCTGCCTTTTTACACTTTGGTGCCCACAGTCTGCTTTTTGCAACCCAGAATTCATATACTGAATGGTAAGGCTCAGTGTAATTGCCCTTGTAATCTCCCAATTACCCAGGTTTTAAAAGCAAGGCTGATGTTTTGTTGATTAGGGGTGGAGGAGGAGATATATAGAGAGATATATATATATGAGATACTTATATATGATATATAGGCTCCAGAGTGGCCTGCCCATACATGCAAAGCACCAATTCATCTGCTTTTGGGGGTTGGAGTTAGGGGAGAGCTGGGTGGGAGCCGATGTTTTTATTGATACCCTTTGGCTGTTGCACTGCTCTGTGGCTGAGGGTATCGTGAGGCAATGCAGAGTTTAATGGAAGATGTCTGCTTTTTCCACAGCAGACTGAAGACCTCCTTTCACGATATTTTACCAGATGTGACCAAACAGAGTCTGGCATGGGGCTCTGGACCAGCATTCCAGCCGAGTCATGTCTTTGCACTCGAATTGCTTCTGATATGTGCCTTAATTAAATAGTATAATCTGTTTCTAAATAAACCTTCTCCTCTTTCCTCAGTGTGGCTTGGTCAGATGATTTCTCAGTTTAAAACCCCCAGTAAGACTGTTTCTTTTGATGCTATTCTCTTTCTTTCCCTTGTGTGGGGGTAAGCCAGCTTCATTATGAAGGCAGTGGAGCCGAGCAGTTTCTTAGCTGTGGATAAATAGCAGGACCTTTGAGCCGAGCCATTCCAGGCGACTCAGGATGAATCGGGCTGCGTGACTAGCCGAGGGCACCCCTTTTTCTAAACAGATGAAAAGCCGCCTTTTAAGCACACCCGCATATAACTTGTTTGGGGGCACATGTTTTTCAGCGTTGCCTTTTGCTTTCCCAAGAATATAGCGTAAGGTTAGCAAAATATTTAAACTGTAACATAGTCTCAGGCTGAGTGCACAAGGTTTATTTAAGGGAGGAGAGTGCTATTTATAGAAAGCATGTGGTTTATGAATATTCCCCCCCTCCCCCCAAGTGGGAATGTTTCTTTGGGGTTTTGCATGGCTTTTCCATACAGTATATGAAGGAAGAGAGGAAGGTTTTTGGAAACTTTCCATACATTCATGTCTACTTTCTCACCCTAGGTGTGAAAGTTTACCAATTATTGTATCTTGTGCATTCATATTTCACCTGTTAAGATTTTAAGCAGCATTTTTAATCTTTTATGTTCAAATGATGCAATTTTTCCTCCTTTGTAGTAGAGGTACATTGATAATCTGAATTAAGTGCAAATTATGGTTGCCGATTAGGAGTGATACGAGAAAAAGACATTACAGCTCTTGCAAATGCTTCATTATACTAAACTGCCAATTTAAAAGTTCATTTCATTGCATTTGAAGTGAAATGTTTAAAGGAAGTGTGGATAGCTGGAAAGGTTGCCACACTGCTTAAAAAAAGATTATATGATGATATGAGATATTTGATTGTCATTGTGTCAATTATGGCTCGTCAGGCAACATTAGTCTTTGATGTCTGGCATTTGTGGAAGACAGTTATATGACAGTGCTAAAAAGCCCTGAAAAGTGTGTTTGTTAGTTGCAGGTTTGAGTAAGATACTTGGCTCTGCCAAAGGGTCTTTACGGTGCAATATTGGCAAGACAGGTAAATTTTTCTTATGGCTCAAGAAAATGTTGTATCAATTCTTTGCCTGATCCTGTGGGAGTCTGCAATGGCCAGCCCAAAAATGGGACTTTAAAAATGGCAATTTGCAGTGCATTGTGCAGGTTCTCAAGCTTTTGCACAATATACTGCATGCCTTAAACTTAGAAACCTGTGATTGCCTCTGAGGGATGGATGTCTCAAGCCCCCTTGAGAGCAGCTGTGCCTTCTCGCCTGTTTGAGGAGCATGGTTAGGTCTCGGCAGGAGCGAGGCAGGAAGGTGGTGGAGCTGAGGAATGTCCTGTGCAATGTGGGTTTTCTGCCCTTCCATGAGCTTAGGAAACGATTAGCCATCAGATGCTACACCCATGCTGGAGGTTTGAAACTCGTAGATTCTTCTTCAAGCCATTAAGCGCTTTGATCTAATAAAAATCACTTTCATTTAGAAAGGAAAACATTAAAACAAATGATAACTATTTTTTTTCCTAATAACTTTTTTGATCTAAGAGTTTTCAGAGTGCTTAGCCTTGCAAGTTCAGATTTTTTTTTTTTTTAAATTGCTTTACAAAATCACAGGATGTTTCTGTGGTGAACATACATCTGTGCTGGCTTTCGCTGAGCTTTGGAAATAGGTCAGGAATTAAAGCTCCGGCTTTGTGGTTCTGAGGAAAGCCCTTAAGAAACTCTCTCAGATGTAAGAGGGTAAGGAGGGGTCACTGGAAGTACTATTTGACCATATATAGATGGCGTGGTCTCTCTTGTCTGCATGTATGTACAACTATACTCTGTACACCCACATATATGTACGAGCTGTTGAAACTGGTGCTCTTCAATGCTTGCTTAGAAAGGACAGATTGCTGCAGGAAAAAAAAGAGGTAGTCACGGGAAAACATTAAGAGAAACGCTGTGCCGTTACGTGGTGGTAACTCCTTATGCGCCTTAAGCTTAGCTATATGTCCTAAGCTTAGCTCTATTGTTTCGTGTACCTCTGTGAAAAAATCCCAATGTGAGGCATGCATTTACTGTGGTTGCATTGCCATGGAAACCGGCACCAAACCTCATTCACACATTGTGCCTGGCTACGGTTGGATAGAGGTCGCACGCTGGCATCTGCCCTGTGCTGCCCTCCGGTCTTCTGCAAGCTCTCCTAAGACAGAGGGAGTGAGATGAAGAATGGGGGCTTGCAGGAGAAGGGAGCAGGAAACAAATTGGACAGGGAGAGAAAATAGCCAATAAAGTGTGAAAATCTAACTATTTTGCCCCGCTCCCAAGTATTACTGTTTTGCTGTAGCTTGGTAATACTGCTTTTTTGATCTCAGAATAACAGCGGAAATGAATAATCTCTGCAATATTAGTGGGAGGCATTTGGGTCATTTCTTATTCCCTCACCCTGGGTCTCAGCAGGGCGGTATGGAGGAGCTCCGGGTGAGCAAGGCATGCACTGAAGGAGCAGGGCGTGAACCACAGGGGTGGAGGCTTTTGACACGGGGATTAAACCTGGACATAATTTCTGTAGTTTTTCCTGCAACACTTATTAAAGAAAAAAAAAGTTCAAAGCCTTCCCGCAAAAAAAAATAATAATCAAAAAAGTCAAGCTAAGGAGAAATGAAATAAAACAAAATCCAGCCTTTGAGGTAAATGGAATTCCCCTATATTTGTCCTTCCCTTCCTGCTAGGAATCTTACAGCAGGATTACCGAATGTGAGGCTCTTTCTTCGCAGTAGAACAGGAGGGCCAAAGGAAAATGGGATGGGAGAAGAGAGGTGTGGTGGTGGTGTGTTGTTGTTTTTTTTTTTCTTTTTTTCCCTCTAAAACACATTTTTCCTTTCCTTTGGCATAAGCAACTTCTTCCATCTCTCCCTAAGTCCCTTATTTATTAGACCTGCAGGTGGCCTTTAGACAACCTCGCAACAGTGTGGCCTTTTGCTATCCTAAAACATTAATTTCCAGGCATGCTGTGTAGGCAGGCTGCCTTCGCAGTGTGCACAATTGTTCATTTCTTCTGTGCCCAGGTTAGGGAGAGCAGCTACTGCTTTCCGACCCCCCCACTCCACCCCTCCCAGAGCCCTCTGTGTGTGCCGAGGACACAACACGGCTTGGAGAGCCCCCCAGCCCCAGAATACTGCCTTCTGATGAAGGCAGCAAATTAACATTTACAGCTGCCGTAAAAAGAGGACTGGTTTCTTTGTCGTGGACATTGCTGAGTTTAACTAGCAAAAGGTTAGCGTGGCTAAAGAACTAGAAATCTGAGCACAGCACAAACTGTGGGTAATGCACCAAATCAGTGCAGCTTTAAAGGTACTTCTGCCTCTCTGTACCGTCCGTTGTCTCTTTCCTGAGCTCGCTGAATCAAACCAACTAGCTGGTAAGATGGACATGTTATCAACATCTCTGCTACACATTTGTTTCTCCTCCTGCTTTCCAAGCAACCTGTGGGGCCTGTGGGCAGTGTGCCATAGTGTCAAAATATTTTAAGCATTAAGCCATTACTTTGGGAGCTGGTATTTATCTGAAACAATATGCACTTAATCTCAAAGTGCTGTAAATGTAAGATGCTTTTTATTACTTATAAATACTTTCAAATCTGGGACCTGCCTCGCGTAAATGTGCAATAACACACTTAGGCTTGGCCCCCGAGAGGGGCTGGCTGTGGTGGGGGGTTGTTTAACAACTTGCCAAGGGGAAATTGAGGGGCAGTGCAAAGGTGAAGCCCCAGGCCGGCTGGGGAGCAGCTCTGTGGCTGCTGCTGCCACCCCGCTGCGTGCTTCCCCGCAGCAGCCCTGCTCCATGCCTCTTCCTGCAGGGGACACGTCAAGGACACAGGCTGTGTAGGCAGAAATGGGAGAAATGAAGCTTGCGCTGCTTGTGCTCTTCCCGGGCAAGGCAAACTGGTCTTTTCAGGAGGCTTTGCACTTGGTCAGTGTGAAGCCAGGTGCAAGGTGCTTGTGGTCGTGCTCATGGCTGGGATCCCTGGTGGCTTCATTTCAAATCCTGTACTTCTGTGAGAAACCAGGTGCGTGTAACTCCTTTATCTCAGCATCCTCTGGTGCTGCTCGCAGGGGTGCAGCACAGACACACCTTGAACTGTGGTGTCTTTGCACCTTGCTATGCCCCTCTGTGTCTCCTCTGCTTGCCCTCTGCTGTGTCAGTAATGGTAGCACGGGGGTGATGACAGTCCTGCAAGATTCCCCGATCGTGTGTGTGTGCCCAAGCTGACCACAGTTACCCGCCCCCCTACATGATCTCAGGCAGCAGGGTGAGATCATTGCCATGAAATCACTGAGCTGCAATACCGTGTGGGTCCAGCTTCGGCATATTCAAGCTGCCGTGTGGCTTATTGTCACGTACGTGTGTAATTGCTAGCCGGGTCTTCATGTGGTGGTGCCCTGAAAATGAGTTGCTGTCATTTTCTCTTTGATTAGTCTCCCATCTAATTGAAAAGAAGTCTTCCCTTGAGGGAGGTTTATCTTTGTGTATTTTGTTAGTGTATTTTTTTTTTTCTGAATTATAAACTTAGTTCCCTGTATAGGTCCTAGAAAAAAGAAATGGACTGACAAACATTAAATATTCCCTTTAAACATGAGGCTGACAACATTCAACTTTAAAAATAAAAAAAATCTGAAAGTCAACCTTGTTTCTGGTCTTTTCTTGCAGCTTTTAAAATGTCACTGCCAAGAGAAATGACCGCAGTGGTGAATGAAGCTATGGAAAAAACAGAGCTGACTCCGTTTTCATATTGGTGTTAAAATATCTAGTCCCCTCTTTTAAAAATCTAAGTCAGAGAAATGTGTGCACTGAAGTTCAGAAGTAAACACCTGGACTCCTTTTAGCATTAAAGTACTTGAAATATATATAGATTACCTAGATAGACATGCTTTGTTGATGAAATGAATCGGCGAAATTTGGCATGCTTCTTAAAGAGGCCATTTGCCAGACTTTCCCCGTATTCTTAGCTCATGCCTTTGCATAATGATGTGATCCATGGTGGGCAGGAATAATTCAGCCTAACGATGAATAATGGTAGCATTTGTGGTCAACCGGTCATGACATTCTCAGTTGAGCATTTCTCTTTGGGAACTGCGTCTTCGAGTCATGAGACTTGCAGTAATGTCAAGAGTGAGAGCAGAACGGGAGCAGACTGGGTGAGGGAGAAAAAGGACACTTGGTTTATGGGGTCTGCTGTAGGAAGGGGGGAAAAAAAAAGGAAACAAAAAAAAGTCTTGCTTGAAATACTGGTATCTTTACAATCATCTCTTTGTGACACTCCCTCCACGCCCAAGTACTTCTGTGTTTAAATCAACGTATGTCTGCAGCCCTGTGCACAAACTCCCCTGGAGTCTCAGTGAGGGGAAAAACAACCTGTATGAAAGGAGGTGGGTAGAGGACAGGAAGAGCATTAAGGTGGGGAGAATTTATCTGTAGCCTAAAATAAGCAAACATGAAAAAAGAGCAGATGCTTTTAAACGTGCTGGAATTGGGCATGCTCCCCCAGATTTGGATCTTTCTGGACAGAAGAAGGGGAGCACGTTAAGCCTGGGGATCATTTTAAACAGAGCCTTCATGTAAACACTGTAATGCCAGAATGAGCTACTTCCATCATGCCTCATCTGTGCCCATTATTTCTAAGTTGTAGGTATTAAGGTATCTTTGAAGGTTAAATTTGTAGAGATAAATTATTCATTGCTAAGTAGAAAGGGACGTGCGAAAAATGTAGGCTTCCCCACTGCAACTTAAAAATGCAAAGAAGCTCCTGTGGGCACATACTTGTGGTAGCTGCATATAGGAATAGTTTGGACACCATAGTTTTGATTAAAGGCAGGCTTGAAGTACTGTGGTCTTGCTGATTAGATGGGTAGGATGCAACTGTTTTGTGTTGAAGCAAAAAATATGTTTACAGGAAGCCGAATAAATGGGAAAGGAGTATCTGTGGTTCAAGGGAGAAGAATTATTAATGTTCCGATGACTTTCGCAAACTGGAAGTCTGGGAAGTTGGTTGGTGTGCTAAGAAAACCACAGGTACTCAGGCTTGGTTTAAATGTCTCTCAAAATTTGTTTGAACGTGTGAGCAGGAATCCAAATATTGTTGTGACAGAAGAGCTGACACTCTTTCCATTCTTCAGATGTCATTTACAGGACATTGTAGATGTCCTGTAATCCATCCAGTGTCCAACCATCTTCAACCATTGTAGATGGTTGAAGAACCAGAAAGCTATACCATGCTTCTATAGAGTAAAATACTACTGAAAAATATCAAGAAGAATAGGAAACTTTATTTACTGTTTTGAATAAAGTGACACTAAAAGAACATGTGACTCTTTGGCACACATTGCTTAAGTGATTCTGCCAATGTACCCAAAATAACTCCATCCTCAAAAAGGACAAAAGAAAATCATGTCAAATATGCTAGTCTTCTATGATGTATCCCATTAGTTGTGAATTTCTACAGGTATTTTTCAAACCCAAAATGAATTATTCTAAACATCCTTATTCAAGATGTCACAATTAAGGTAACACTGTCTGTCAAAATTGTACAGTTTGTCCTGAAGTCTGAATAATCTACAGCTGAAAGGGTTGAAGCTACCTTGTGCAGCAGAGGTATGTTAAAAATTATTAGTAATAGTGACTCCAGAATTTGACCTGTGGTTTTCAAAACACTTTGGAAAAGTATTTTCACACAGTACATGCCCAGGCTTTTTTTTTTTTAAACTGCCCTTTGCATTTTATCTGAGTTGTGTAAGAATTTGTAATCAGAGACTATAGACCAATTACCCATCCAAAGTAAGTGGGAATGTTAGATGGAGCAGAAGAAACAATAACCAGTTTAAACTGCTAAAATATTTTCTTTCGTTTGTATGGCAATACTATATAAAAGTTCCAGCTAAAAGTGGGGGCCCGTGTTTGATACTGTACAAAAGCAGAGTGCAGCGTATGGAGAGAGAGCACAGAGAGTGCAGGCAGTAAAATATCTGACCTGAGAAAGTTGTCTGAAGAATTTTGGGAAGAAGGGGTAGGAGTAATGACATTGAAATGATTTTGCTACAGTTAAAATCATATGGAGCTTTGCTTAAATTCCTATGATTTTGCTTATTATTCAAGGAGGGGGACGTGGGAAGCTTGATTTTAAGTTGAATTAACCTAAAGGAACTGAGTTATTTTGAGATTATGATTTAAGGCATGGTAATACAGCTGCCTAAGATGAGAGAAGAATTTCACGCAATCATAGCCTAGAAATAGCAAATGTTCCTTTGACAAACACCACCTAAGTCTTTACTGACACCCTGAAGCAGTCTTTTCTTAAGCAGACAGTCGAGCTTCTCAGAATATCTGTAATGTTGCACAGTAATATTTACACGCACAAAAAGGTAATTGAACACTTAGGATGAATTCAGAGCTGCTGTGGTGGGTTTAACTTCTTTGAAGTGAAATGATTTGCCCATGCCCACATCATGGCTGAATGCGATCTCTTCAGCTCTTCCAAGTTAGGTTGCTCCAGATACTAAAGATGCATGTCCTTGGTATCAGCTTCTGCAGAAAGTCTGAGGCAAGCAGTGGCTGCGATTCCACGCAGCTCTGAAAGATGAAACAACATGAAGGCAACAATCACGATGTCTGAATTTTTAGTCTCCTTTTATGATGTGGATGCTCACTGTGTTAGAATATTCTCACCAGCAACCCCTCTGCAGTTATCAAATGTCTCAGTGCTTTGTTTCAGCACTTAACCAGCTGTAAAAGACATTTTATTGCCTTGTATATTCTTTCACCGTAAAACTTCTCACTTAAGTAAATCACTTCAGCGTTATAGATGACTAAAACGGAGAGGATTTTTTTTTTGTAATTTATTGTGACTAGCGGCCAGGCATGCACAGGAGCGAGTACTTTCGCAGCAAGCAGCAACCTGTACTGCAGTTTTTGTGGAGGGGGGTTACCCCATGAGTAATGCAGCGATCCATGTGCCCTGCTGCAGAAGACCAGCTGGCTCCTGTGTGCTACCAGAGCTGGTCGCCAGCAGGCACGGCTCATTAGGAGCCTAGGTGCAGGATACAACATCTTTGCAGTCAATTAACAATGCTGCTCTTCAGAAAGGTCCAGATCTTTCCTGATTCAGCAGAGCACTTCAATACATGTTCAAAGTTAAATGCTTGATTAAAGTTTTGTGTAATAAAGATGTGAGGTCTTGTGCTTGAGGTTAAACAGGAAAGCACGTTCCCGAATCAGGGCCTGACATGTTACAGTTCTTAAAGGTTTCCAGGAATCTTGAATATCCTGAAATACCAACTTTGCTGCTTTCCAAGCTGAGTATAACCTACAACTGAAAAACAAAACCAAACCACGTTACGGGGAAGCATGCAGGAAAGCCTTCTAAAATCCATTTCCCCGTCATCACTGATGCTTGTCTAGTCAAAGAAATTGTAGCAGACTGTTTACATTTTTGTAACCTTAAGAGAAATAAATAAATTAACAGAAATTACACAAGCCTAGTTTTCTGGAAATAGAGTTAATAAAAAAACAAACAAACAAACAAAACCCCCCCAAACCTTGGTAAAATGAATTCTTCATAGAAAGAAGCAATAAGAGTAATTAAGTTGTTATACACTTCCCGACTCTAATATTTCTCATTGTACAAGGTGGTATTTTGTAGCCTGCTTCCTGCGGTCAAGTAAAGAAATGAGTATTAGGAGAACCAAAATCCAAGTTTTTGCCTTAGTATTTTATGTAACAAGGTGTGCCACTTTCCCACACTTATCTTTTCTAGAGTATAACATCCACTTCCTTATTGTAAAACCCTGATGATAAATCATTACAGTATTTACTAGGAAAATGTCTTTGCTCTAGTTCAGTGGGTTAACAGCAGAATCAAAGTTATTCTCTCATTGATTCTGAGTTACTATAAACGTAACCTCTGTGTTGCTTGTGGACTGGGTCTAAACACTTTACTCGGAGAAATAAACTTGGTGTTTTCAGTAACAGTATATTGAATTGTCATAGCTCACTACATCTTTTACAATGTCTGGTTTTATATTCCCACTGATAAAAGTGCAAAGCTACAGCTGACTGCAGTGAGGATAGGCTCAGGTCCTAAATAATTTTTAAACACAATTTGTTGCCATTTTCCCCTTACTTACTTTGTCCAGCAAGAGAAGAAGTTGAAATAATTTTTCTGGTGTGCGTGACACCTTGCTTGTTTGTTTTCAGCTTCTCTTTTCAGCCTGAATGGGGCTGAAGTGGTATTTTGTTTTTAATTTATTATTTGGACCTGCAACTTAAAACCAGATAGCCAAAACAAGTATGTCCCCTGTACGGACACCGCCTAGAAGTGGTTGGAATTTGGTCATGGGCTGCAGGGCCAGGTGCAGCACCTCCCGTGGAGGCACTGGGACGTCACCCGTGCCTGTGGGGCTGGCGCTGACTGCCTTGGGCGTTAGTGGCTTCCGGCAGCCCAAATGGTAAGGTAGGAGATGGAGATCCAGGGGTCTGTCTCCAGTTTCCTCTCGCAGATTTGCTGGATCTGTTCAGGGGTAAGGCTCTGAGGCTTCACAGGTTACCACATTTTGGGTATAACAGAGGAATTTTGGTTTTAGTTGGTGTAATGCTTGAACACCCCAAAGGTGCAGGTTTTGGAAGCAATGAAATCCAGAGAGCTGGGGCAAAGTCTTCTACAAGACCAGACCCCAAAATGCATGTACTCCACATCCTCACAGTTGTGACAGCCTTCCCTTTCTTTGCCTTACCCCAAATTTCCATGTATTTCAGATGAAGCATTTTGGGTTCAATGACGGCAGGCCTCTTCTGATGAAGGCATTTGCAGCAAAATTTCCAGCCTCTTCCAGACACAGGAGTGAGCCTGAGCTGGGAGCCTGCATCTGAAAATGGACAAATTTTGGAAAAGTTTGGACCACATGTGAACTTTGCCACTGATCAAATGTAAATAATCCTGCTCAGACCCAAAGAGCTGAGTTGAAACAGAGCTTTTGAAAAGATTGAACTTGGTTCACAGTTTTATGGCTCTCTCTAAAATATTTTATTGCTGTTTTATGACACCAGAATGTAAATTATGGGGCTGTAAAGACCTGCAGTGTGAAGGTTTTATCCTTTGCTTATGTACAAAGCATAAATAGTACCCTTTTGTTTTTAGGGAGAGATATATATCTTTAAAAAGTACAGCTTAGGAAGCCATGTGTATTAGTAAGAAGAGCACCTTACTCAATTTTTTTTTTTTTAAGTGTCGCTACTTTATTTTTATTACTTTGTAGTGTGTAACTATTTTCAGGCCATTGATGTAGGACGGACAAAAAAAAGAAGGGGGTATAAATGTGTGTTTTATGTATGTAAATACAACTAGAGTATAAGTAGTGTGTGTAACACTATAAGAACCAGAGAGGAAATGTCTTTTAATAGATGAACTAGTAGAAAAAATATCTTTTGGAAGCACAAGGCCTTTCCAGCTCTGAAACAAACCTTACACAGTTTGTGTGTAAACATAATGAATTGGCTTATACTGTGTATGTAGATGCACATACATGCCTATTCAAATGCAGTTATCTAGATGGAGCAACGACTACAGTATTGACTTGTATTTAAATTGCATAGTTGTGTTCTTCATTTTTAGAATAGGAATGGTAACAAATGAAAGTGTGTGATCTGCTATTACATCTTTAAGCTAACATAAAACTGTGTAATTCAAGAAATGTGTCATATTTCGGACTCAAGGGGATTAAAGCTATATTCCCTTTGGTTGTGACTTTATCAGGATTCATCAGTAGCTTACCCTGGCCTTTATCTCCTGGGTTTTGTATCCAGTACTCCTTCAGATTTTGTGGCATCCCACGTTGAGATGACTCGCCATCATTTCCTTCCACTATCTCATGCTGAATGACCACGGGCAGAAGAATTGTTTTCATCTGCTCCTTGTAGTTAATGTTCTTGTTCCGTAGACCCAGATAAATTTTTTTCACAAGAAACAGTTATTTTATATCTGTGAACACCATGATATTCTCCTGCCTCCAACCTTAGCACCAGTGTCCTCTCCAGTCTCTAGTAAAAATGCTGGTATATGCTGATCGGTATGAAATGGAGGTGTTAAGTGCGGTTCTCTTGTTCACCTAGACTGGAAGGATTGCGATGGGACACGAGTGTATTTCACATGTATTTCATACCACTATACTGTGTGAAATACGTGTTTTTAGTGGTCCTACATTATTATTGTTCAAATTTCTTACAGGTAATGTCTTTTTTCTGCTAGGAGATGCGAATGGATCACTCTCTAGTAGCTCTTGAGGCAAGTATTGCTGTATAGTCCTTGCTCTCAGCAACATCCTCAGTGTCCTGGTGATGGGGTGCCTTGGAAGGACTGCACAGAACAAGCTTCATGCTGCCTCTGCACTTCAGGCTCTCTGCACTGTAAGTACCTTGTATAATGTTGCGGCTAACACTTAGCATTTCCAAGTTGGTTAGCTAGGAGTGTTTTGACTTAACATCTGGAAAATTTATTGTGATTTTTATGATTTTATGCTTTTTAGGTGGATGAAACTTTGTATCTGGCTCGAATATATACGGAAGGTGCTTTTATATTGATTTATTAGTCCCTATAATCAGCAAGTTTTTCCTTGATTGATTGAGAAATCAGAATTTTTCCTGTAGTGCATTACAAGCATGCTGTAAACAGTACAAAGGCTGTTATTCACAGGCAGCATCTGATAAAATTCATTTTTTGCTGCTGTGCCTAACAAGAAAGGAAGGAGATGCTTTCAGTTATTCTGAAGATATATTCCCTAGGACCTATAATATGTCTCGTGGTATCTTTGCATATGTACAGAGAAGGATGTTGAAACACTGTTAGGTATAGAGGTGTACATTTTCCAACTGTAAGAAAAACATGCCTGCAACCTCACTGCACTCATTTTAGCTGAAATAAACAATTTTGGGAAGAATTTAGCTGAATGGTTATTTTTGGTCTGGCAAAGGGAAAACCAACTGAGTGACTGTCATTACTCTGATGCTGATTACTGGAATTGACCAGCTTAAGGGCAATTTGCTAACTTTGTTTAAAAACAAAACTGGTCTTTCTGGGTCCAACTGTGATTTAGAAAGGGAGGAGCTCTAGACCACTTCTTTCTTTTTTTTTTTTTCCCCCCCTGTCTTTTTTCTTTTTAAAAATAAATAGATTTTTTTTAAAAAAAGGTTTCCTAGACGAAAACATTATCTGAACCCCACATGCTGTGGGATTTAGGGACTTAAAAGGATGATTCAGACACACAATCCTCACTTTCATTTCTGCTTCTGAGAATTTTCCTTAAGCAGTAAAATTTCTTTCCTGCACTTAGTCAGAAACAAAACCAAACCGATCCCGCTTCTTCTTTTTCCTTTTTTTTTTTTTTTTTTTTTTTTTTTTAGACGGAAAAAAAAAACACACAAAAANCTGGAAAGTAAGACAACTCATAAACCTAACATTAAGCTCTGGCACACACGGTAGTCCAGTATAATCTCAGGATATGAGCGGTGTGACTTCAGCAGGCGTTTGCAGCACCTCCTCCCTGTGAGCTCTTGACTGACACGTTGTCTGATATCTCCTTCCCTTTCCTCGCCCCTGCTCTGAGTGGACACATGTGCCAGCGGGGGCTAAAGGGTGGTTCAGAGTGTTCCCTTCTTATTTTTTTCCTTAGGGAGCGGGGCAGAAGGCGCTGAGAGCGCTGCCGTGTGTATTGGTTTGTGCATTTGTGAGAAGACAGACCAAGGGCACTGCCCGAGCTCTGCCCTTGAGTAATAGAGAGTTGTGATCTTGCAGCCCTGCCGCTCTCTTGGTGTTACTCCTGTTGCCTTTTTCCTATATTCGGGGTGGGGGGTGGGAGGTCGTATAAGCTGCAGTGACTCTCTGCAGCTGGAATTATGGGTGCTCCGAACATGCAAAATTCACACGGTGGGCACAAAGAATCGGTTTATGATGGATTGGTTTCACGCTCTTTCCCCTTTCGTTGCTCCTTATCAAAAGCAAACAAACAAAATATATCCTTTCATTTATGCAGGAAATAAAGCAAGTTAGTGAGACTCAGTGCTTGTCCATAATGCAGTCTAGTTTAAATGCCCACATGCACATGTATTTTCTTGCTTTCTCTCTCTTCAGGACTGTTTTCCTTGGTGTTGCTCCTGCCAATTTGATTTAAAGATTCCTCTGACATAATATTTAACATTTTCAAATGTCTAGTCTGGTATTTTTTTCCCTTTGGTCATTCTTCCTCAATATCCAGCAACTTCTTCATCCATTCCCTTGGATTGCTCAAATCGGGAAAAGTCTCTGCTTGCTCTTGTATTACCTAGTTCCCAGTTGAATCAAGTAGTACCAAGCTACCTGGCTATTTCTTGATTTTCTTTTTTTAATATATATATATTCTCTCCCCTACACCCCTCATGGCCCCCCCACCCCCCATTTTTCCCCCCATTATTTTTATTGCTGGGCTTCCCTGCCAAATTCAGGCCATGTTGCTCAATCTGTCTGACCCGTCTTTCCTCCATTTTAGTTCACAGAGTCTCTATGGGCTTCTTTTAAAATTCACCTGAGCTCATATGGCTGTTTCAAGCTTCTCTGCTGTTCCGATCTTACTTCACAGCTGCTTTTCTTCCTGTGTCTTCAGTGTGGGGATAATCCCAAAACAGAGCAAGTTTACTAAATACCTTACAGGATTTTTCCTTTCACTAGCGCAGTTCTAGGCAAGTAGATTCATAGCTGTGTTACTTCGTGCATTTTAAAGACAAGTCCAACTGTCCTGATAGGACGATCAGAGGGGCTGCCTGCAGCATGTTGCCTTTCACCGCATTCCTGATTCCCATTTTGCTACACCAGATGCTGCCAACATCCTTGTCTCTTAGGAACTTCTGTAGTCCTGTGTCTCTCCTCCCTTTCCTCTAGCCGATGTTTCGCCGGTGTTTAAATCCACATCCAGTTGTGTTTTTATTACACACAGAGATGGAAACTCTGCCCAATGATTCCTTTTCATTCTCCACCTTTCTTTTGTTTGTCTTAAATACGTTCAAGGGGAAAACAGGAGGAGGGATGGAAAAGGAAGGGTTCGGTCTAGACTTCCAAAGCAATTTTCCTTTCCCTACAGAGCACAGCTCATTTCCTTCCAGAGCAGCGTGACTGGGAAGTTGCACATTTCTTCTCAGCACTCACTTTCCTGAAATTTGTTGAGTCAAAGCACAGCTACTAGGAGTGGTCCAGAGGACCGTAAACATGAATGTGTGAGTGTTCTTCCCTCTTTTGCTGCCGCACAGAAGGATAAACAGAGATTAATGTGGAAAGGGGAGGGCGGTCTAGATAAGCAGCCACAGGGTGGAAATGTTGAAAGAAAATAGACAAATATCCATAATATCCATAGACACACCTGCACTTGGGTGTTTCTGCATTGTGGGGCCTCACAGGGCTTATTTTTGCCACAAATGTCTGAAGGACAGAAAACTGAGCAATGTGGAGGTTGCTGATTTGCCTGAGGGTTAATTACAAGGTTTTCCCTTTGCAAAAAAAAAAAAAAAAAAANAAAAAAAAGGTAATTAAGAGCTGTAACTTTAACTCTTCATGAGTTGCATTTAGCCAAAGACAGAAGAGATTTTTTTTCTTTAAAATGCATTTACATTTGCTGTTTTTTAATAGTACCCTATTTAATGCTGTCGCATCCATTCTTACCAGGTTTCTATGTTTGCTTTAAACAAACAACTTGCTTTAACTCACATTAAAAACAGACTGAAAGAGTAACATAGTCGTGACTGAGCAAATTTCCTCATATGAGTTCAAGATGCTCTCTGCTTAAATTTTTCAGGTGAATTAAACTCAGTTTGGTTGGAAAGGAAACAAATAAAAAAAGGTGATGACATCATAATCTGTCAACTCCACAGTGTTTCTAATTTAGTTGCTACCTTATGTGTTTGTTTCCTTAAGAGGTGAGTTTTCTTAGGTTGAGAGTGTGTGGAGACATGGGCAGGAAGATGAGCTGGAATCTGACTCTGTGCGTGATTTAAGATAATTATTTCATCCATTCAGTTTGGCTTTTCTTTAGCAAGACAAAGTTACATAGTGTTTCTTGTCCTGCCACCAGTAATTGCAGTTCTGTCTCTGAATAACTGATTATTATCTCTGAGTCTGAAGAAGCTCATAACTGATTTCCTGTGTTAATTGTCAGAAAATGCAAAATGCAACTTTTTAGAGGAGTACTTGCGAACCACTGGGTGTTGCAGTTATTTAGGAACATGAGTTGATCTTTTTTTAATGGAGGAATAGATGAGAATGCACATTTCACAATTCACATTTCGTCTCAAAAGTGGAAGTTCAGCAAACTCTATAGACAGAGGAGCTTTAAAAGATCTCCTGCTTTCCAGACCCCTTGCCTTGAATCCCCAACTACAGAAAACCCTTCTGCTATTAGGCACAAGGGAAAACACCACAGTGTTTGCTCCTCTTCAGCTTGATGACATTTTTTTGTGTGAAGGAAAACACTGGCTTCGGAAAAGGTCGTATACTGGTAGGCGTGCTGGTGGGGCTACATCTGGTTGATCATCCTACAGTGGATAGTGCCAAACTTTTGGGGCCACAAGATTTGTGAGTTGCTATGTGGCGTGGGAGACTTTGTAAGAACAAGAAAAAGGTGTTACGGTGTGTTAGACAGCGTAAAGACCCTGTTACGGAGCTCATGCTGCAAATTGCAGACCTATTATTTTGAGGAATGCTGCTTCTTGTTTGCTTCAGCCAGATTGCAGGTGGCCAGGCTGGTACAGAGAGGTACAACTTTTCCATCTGCAGAGGTACCTCTGGAGTGAGTACGTGTGTTGCTGGTAGATGAAGGCGCTTGAGTTAGTTACAACCTTTTTATAACCCATCCAGCTGTGTTAGACTGGTTGGCTTGAGTTTTTGACAGCTGTGGCTGGCAGGGAAATCTCCGCTCTGTTAAAGGTAGTTCTGGCAGTGCCAGGTATTCAAGATGAAACAGAGGTGGGAGGAAAAAAAGATGGCTATGACATTTCTACCAATATTATCTGCTACTGAGTAGATCAATGTGGGCTTTTCTTCTTCCTGAAATGTGTAACTACGTAGTTTGGTGTTTTTGTTTTTGGTGGGTTTTTTTTTCCTATTTGCTGTCTATAGTAGGTGCTAAGGCTGCATTTAGTAGATCAGGTGAGGGTGAGAGGTAAAGTTGCTGCTTTCTAAGACGGAGAACGAATGCACAACAAATACAAATTATTTAGAAAATGCTACTTTTGTAGCTGCAATCATGGCATTACTGGGGGCTTTTAATACTCAAAGCAATGTCAAAGAACTCTGACCAAGAGAAGAAACTGCAATAGTAGGTAACATTCTTACCCTACCAGCAAAAGATAGGCCAGTATCCCATGTTTTCAAGTCATTTTTCATCTTCTTTTTCCAAATATACACTCTAATGGCACTTGTGAGGCCAGGGGGAGACTGACCTTTCTGGCACAAATGGAGGTTGTGAGTGGTTTTGTACATGTAGTTGCTCAGTCTTGCAGGAGGCAGGGCAGTTCCAGACAAAAACCAGTCGTGTTCCTGGAAAGCCAGGATTTCAAGCAGTGATACTCTAAATGCTGGATGAGGCACATCAAAATACATGGAGGCGTAGGTGGAAATTAAAAGAAGGAAAAACCCAAGGTACCTAGTTTTGTTGCCCATCCTCTGCTAGGACCCCAGAATCTCAAGAGAAAGTAACTCCATCTCAAACTTCCTCAGGTCTTATACGGGTGAAAAGTACCTTGAGTTCTAGGGGGAAAAAAGGTGCTATATAAAGGTTGAGTTTTATTACTATTAATAATAGTGTGATTATTGATTTGTTCTCACTGTAATTTTTACATCAGACATAATTACTGGTTTTCTGTGGATGGTATAGGATGCATAAAAGTACAAAAACATAACTTCTCTAAAGGCATTGCTCACAGGCACCCTGTGAAGATTTACAGTTCTTTGCTTTGTCCTGGTATGTAACATAGCCTGTAGCAGTAAAGTCCTTTCAGATCAGCAGAATTGTTTAGTACATTCCCAGTAAATGATCAATAAATGAAACACACTTGAAAAGGAAACCAACATTTACTTTCTATTTTTGAACTTACACTTTGCAAAACAAGATGGAAGAGGCTACAACTTGCATAGCATCCACATCTAAAGAACACCATGTCTTATGTTTAACTGATGTCTGTAGAAGAAAACAGATAAGAAGAGTTACATTTCTTATTCTCACCATTGCATCTCGATTGCTCTTGTTGTAGCTGACGCTTATGCAGAAGGTGCATAAGAGCGTGTGGCCACCTCTGCGGCAGTTTTGTGTGTCTTTGCATCAGGAGTGGAAGTCTTCAGGTCTTTTCTCTAGGCTAAGGACTTTCCTGTTAAGTGTCTCCTTTTCAGTTTCTCTGGCTCAAATAGAATAAAATGCATTTACATTTAAAAAGTTAAGTTCGCTTTTAGCAATCTGGGGATTTGGAAAAAACTGGCGAATGGCTTGTTTAGTGAACAACCCTTAATTGCAATCTCTAATCTCAGAACTGGTTGCTGGGCTCACCTGCCTTCTTTCTGCGCTGCTGCTGAGCTCAAAGGGACCAGACACAGGCAGATAACTGCGATGCTGAGTGTAACTGGAAACATGCATGTAAATGTATTTTTTGTTAGCACTTTTTATTTTTTTCTTTTCGGTACAAATGTGATGAATAATCACTGCCACTAAACTAGGTGGAAGCAGGTGGGATAACGCATTACACCATTGGCAGAAAGTGTTTTCAATGTGAAAGAAGTCTTGGAGTTTCCTAAATGCTTGCAGTAGGGATACTTTCTTCTAGAAACTTCAGGAGGTAGATGAAGACTTATTGGGCTGTGTATCCCTTGACTCTTGCTGCCTTTACTGAAGCATTTAATAGGTGCAACAGAAATACATGTGACCAGAGAACCATGATGCTTCTTGGAAAGTGACTTTTTGAGATGTGGCACCAGCACTGTCCATTTTGTGTAACCCTGGTAGCACTGCTAAAGCAGCTCAGAGTGAGTCCCTCCATTACAAATGTATAAAATGAGTTGAGGCTGGATTATGAAGGTACCTCTCCCGCCCGTATCACTAAATTTTCCTTTTCCTCTTTCCTACCCACTGCCCTTTATATCAGAAACGTTACTGGATATACATCTGGGAAAATAGTAGAATGCTTGGTTTACTTCTTTCAAAGTGTATTCATGGTTTTAGGTGAGTGTTTGACTTATGTTCATTGGCCCTTGCACAAGAGACTGTGAAAGCTATTTCCTTTTTCCTTAATTAGAGCATGCAGAATATCAGGTTTCTGGGCAGTGAATTTCCTCTCAGGAGATAGGTGAGCATATGGGGTAGAAGTGGTTGTTTTTGTAGACTTGAGAAGTTGGTTGTCTGTGCTTTCCAGATACTTTCTTAAGCCAAACTTGTACTTTTCATACAGACATAAGTGCAGTCTTTTTTTTCCCCTTCTTCTCTCCCTGCCCCTCCCCCCTCCTTTTTTTTTTTTTTTCTTTTTGGAGTTAGAGAAGTGGGGAGTTAGAAATATTTGAATGAATTTCTAGGAGGAAATAGGAATGTGGTAGCAAACATGGTGAAGGCAGTGGGCCAACCTAGTTAGTGTGTGTAACTTGATTTGAGTCAGCAGAGCTCCACTAGAGCTGAAGCTAGCCCTCTGCTTTTCTGCTGGTATTTTCATGCACAACTTATTTGCAGTGCTGGTGAGAAAGGAAAGAAAAAGAAAAAAGGAGAGATGTTTCCCTCTCTTTGCTCGTGTCCTGGTTTTTAAGGTCATGTATTTTTATAACTGCTGTTTTTTCTGTGTGGGTGGGCAGGTATGAGTCTCGGTCTGTCTTCTCCTTGTGCAATGCCAGGGGGAAGTTCAGGTCGGCGCGCTGCCTGTGCCAGCCCACATCCTTCACCCACGCAGCCCCATGAAGCAGTTGCACACATCAATCAGGGAAAACCCTCAGCTCTGCGTGCCGTTGGAGCAGGTGTGTGAGCTCACGGTGACATCAGATGACTGTTACATTGTCATGGGTCGGCCATCAGCGCCTGGCGCATGTTCTGTGTACAACAGGTCTACCTCCCCAACTAAATGATTGTCTTTGATGCAAAACATATGGCTTCAACACTCAGACCACCAACATCCATCCTTTCCTCTCGTGGATGCTCTGGGGTAGAACAGAGGCAAAGAAGAGTGAGAAGAATAATTTTGCAAAAAGTTGCAAATCTCTGTACAAAAACCCCATGCCTAGTCCCACGCTTTTAAAATTGTCAACCGTTTACAAGTGTTGCAGAGGGAGGCAGGGAAGACCACTGCTGTAAATAGCCAAAAGGGAAGCTGGCTAGATAGTTGTGGCCCAAGGACTGGAAAGTTCTTGAAGCACAGACAGATGCTGTGTTGTGGTGAAAAGTTGCAAAAGTACTGCTTTCATGTCCATTTAGTGTTGTTTTTTTCAAAGCACCAACACTGCACCTTATTTTCTTCCCTTGAAAAATTAGCCCAGAATAAACGCACATTTACGCTGCCCAACCCTCTTTATTTTTAGTGCCTCAGAGTTTGTAATATACCAACACCTAGCTGTAAATAAATTAACTATATGAAGTGAAAATACTCTGTGCTTCCTCAAGTGGATAGGTTGGCTTTTTCCAAGTCCTCTCTACTTGGACCATCTCTGTTACAAAGTGTGAGGCAGACTCTGTCCCTCTATGCCCAGGTAATGGTGGAAGTGCATCACTAGCTTAATTTGGCCCCGGGAATCGAGTAGAGTGGCTCTGGGTTGTATGAGTACATATGAGATACAAATTTGGCATCAGCTTCTGGCACTTCAAATAGGCTATCCATGTACGTAGCCTTTATTTTGATAAATTAATGGAGTATCTTGGAAGAAGTTATTCTGGGGACATATGCCAGTGGGCAGAGAAGAGGATCCAAGAAGCACTGAGATGGTAGGTGCCTTCTGTCCTGGCTATGCTCTTAGCTGTCAGAGTGATGTTTCCACCATTTGGGGGTGGGGGTGAAATGGGATCAGGTTTCAAAAGTTTAATATCTCTGAAAAGGGAGTTCAGCATATCTTTCAATCTGCCTGTAGCACTCTACCCCCTCGGTTCCCTGGGGACAGGATGCATGTGTACCATCCTTCCAGTTGCACTCCAAACCTTGCTTATGAACAAGTGTATAAGGAAACTCAGAGAATTTAACTTTTAAAGAGTTATCCAATTACTTTATCTTTACATGCAGGCAAGAGGAAGGAAGATTTTAGGAAAGAGTGATGTTAATCATTATAGACATCATTTCTAAGGGGAAAAAAAAGGCACTTTTTCATCCGTTAAAATATTGAAGCCTTCCTGATTCAGTGTATTTACAGACATGTAAAAATTACAGGGTAGGGACCTAGCTGGGAATAAATTCCCCTTATATTGCCATGCCAACAGTGTTCATACTGCTCCATTTCACCTACAGATAATAATAGAGATAGGTACCTAGACCCAGGAAGGGAGACAGCTTCAGTTCTGTTGTGCACAGTTCGTAGATACAGAAGAGCCATTCTGACTCCTACAAGATATTTCCAGCTTTGAAACACTGTTTTGTTTTGTTTGGTGGTGAACGGTAATGACTTAGCAAGTCTATAACTGGGCATTGCCACGAGTGTTAGTTTACATAGATAATGAGACCATCTTCAACGATGTTACATAACTTCTTGTTGGTATGACTTCGGTGAAAGGAATCTGAGTCTTTCTGCTTTGGGATGTGAACTCACCACCAAGCAAACAGTTGAGAAGAATCTTCCTCTAGGGAGATGTCTCCTCTTGCCCACTCCTTTGTTTTTCTTTTCTGCCAACAACCTCTCTTGAAAACAAACTCCGAAACCAGCTGCTTCAGTGTTATGTTTTTTGGCTTTCCTATAGAAGTTGGACCCTGCTTGTTTCACACTTTGGAGCCACATGGGCAGTGGTGGCCCTGCTTCAAGGTGTAGGAAGTGCTTTCCATGCACTTGGGTAACATTGCATGGATGCTGACCTGCAGGCTGAAGCACCATGCGATGGTCACGGAGGGGTCACAGAACGCTTGGCTTTACCAGCTCTGTTTTGCTACTTTATGATCCGAATGAGCTGGCTTTCCTAATTGGGTTTTCACACAGTGAGGGTGGAACAGGCTGGTACAGATGGCAGGAGAACTGAAGGAGGGTGGGGAGAGAGGGGGAAGAAACGAAAAAAAAAAAAAAGAAGAAAAATATTTGTCAGGCTTGATAGTGTTAATGAAAACATAAAGAAAGAAAGGAGGAAAGCAATGTTTGGAGAGCAAAGAGTGACCTGGCAAATGTGACCTCTGTTTTTCCCAAGGGCTACTGACTTTGAAACCAAAGCTGGCTTTAATGTTCACCAGGTGCCATCAGAGTGTTTTGATTCCCTTTAAGGAAGGGAATTAGCCTTATAGTTTCAGCATCTGCACTTCAATGAACTTCAGTGACAGGGTGTATTCTTGTTCAGAGCATAACCCTTGAGGTTCAAAGGCCATGAGCAGCTCAGTAATTAATTCTGTTACTTCCACAGGAGACAATGAACACAGACCTGTATTTCGCACAGGTTTTGCCAAAGGAGCCTTCCCAGTCCCATCCCTGCTCGAACAGGGTCCGTCTGAGCATCTTGGAACAGCTGGCTGGAGCAACCGGAAAGCTAGGCAGATGCAGTGCAGAAGCAATGCCGGCAGATTATTCCTCACACTAAAAAAATACTTTAACGTTCATATTTTGTCAGCTGAGATCATAGTTCAATTCCTTGGAAGAAGTGAGATGCTATTTTGCTCAAGATACACGGCTCTGTCCCCTGTTGTAATATAAGCGAATTGTTGTTACTTATCATCCTCTTTCTGGCTGCTTCCTCTCCGTGGGTAATCGTGCCTCTGATATTACCTAGATATCTCAGCCCTGCTTGTAGCCCAAGTGTCACATAGAGATTTTAGCTTTTCAGGTGATTGTCTTCTCCTGCAGAAGACAGATTTATAGGAATTGGCGTATTGGCGTATTGTCAGCCAGAGGAAATGACCAACTGATCAACGGGTTCTTCGTTCCCCCCACCCTTCGCCCCATTCCTCTGAGAGGCTCAGGAAATTCAAGCAATTCTTCTAATCCCCCAGTGCAGAGGCTGTGTTGCAGTAGGGAAGAAGGTTAGGCTAGGCAACCTGTCTTCAACAGAAGATTTTTTTTTTTTTTTTTTTTAGGGGGTGCTACCGAAGGGCTAGCTCAAGATCATTGAAGTACTGCTTGCTGGAGTAGTGGGGTGGGCAAGACAGCCTTGAGAGGCCACGATGACAACTCTGTAGTATCTGTGGTTCTCTCAGCCTCAGTATTGTAGAAAATGGATGCTTTAGGAACAGAATAGAATAGTACCTCTAACATCTCTAGTGGTACTGCAGGACCATGTGCGTCCAGACGTGCAACAGGACGACCGCTCCTTCTACCCATCAGCACGAGACGTTTGACACCCAGGATCTGTTCTGTAGTCATCTGCTGCACCCAGTTGTCCATTCTACAGGCCATTCATTTGAAAGTGTAGGAGCAGAGCAATTTCACTAAGAGATTTGGGATGCTGTTGTGCACCACAGATCCAAGACAGCTAGCGTTCGCTGAACTGATCATGATGATGCTGTTGTTACTAATAATTGCATTTCATATTGTGGCATAAAATGCTGCTTGTCTTTATCTTTCTGTAGAAGTGTTCAGTTTATACTGTAGTAGTGCTTCTTTTTGAAAGGGGAAAATTGCTGCATAAAGTTTTATTTGTATCCAGAGGGAGCATTTGATTAATTAGTAAATAAAAATATGATGAAATTTGAAGCATACTGCCTTTTCTTTTTCAGTCTTACTTTCAGGAGTGCATACTATAAAAGTATATGCAGAAATAAATGGTTGTCCCTGTGTGCCTAAAAACTTAGGCAGACGTGTTGCAATATAATTCAATTTTAATGGCAGTGATGGCTTAGAAGGGAAATGCTGTCCGAAGATAGACAAGAAGCATAGCATAAGAATGTATTTTTATGAGTTTGATATAGAATATTAGAAATATATGCCTGTAAACCAGAGTCGCAATATTAACGTGCAGATACATAGATATATATTAATACCTTGTTAGCATTAAAATATACTCGGAAATGATCTTGACAATTTCCTACCCAGGCACAAAATCTAGGTACCTGTCCTTTTAACTTCACGTTAGGATAAAAAGCTTGCAGTTGGTGAGTGGGATTTAGCAATGCTGCAGGCATTGCTGTGGGTTTTGTGGCCGATTATACTCACTAGAGAGATTGAAGTGTATTGAAAACCAGAAAATCTCAACAAGCCTTTTAAATGAATTGCTGAAGTCCTCTAAGAGGATTTTAGAATAAAGGTATCTGAATGCATTCACACATGTGGGGAAACCTGAGTGCATATGTGTATTGCTGGGCCCTGGTCTAATTTCATGTAATACTACCATGAAGTAAGGCTGTAGTGCTATAAAGTGTGTGTTGACTTGGATAGTGCCTTCCAAATCAATTCAGAGCCCTTATTAGGATAAGGATACTTCTGCTGGAGAGCGTGGGCCTTCTTTAATTGCACTGAGTGATCTTTAAGGAGGGTTCAGTATTGGGGACTGGATAATAGAGCCTGGAGGAGAATGTTTCAAAGTTGATTTCAATGGATAAGAGCTACCAGCCCTTATCGTGGAAATAATATTGACACGATTTTTTATATTTAAGTTGTTTTTCATGTAGTTACAAATAGTATTTTAGTATTTCTGAAGTCTTCTCTAGTTTGTGTTCAGCAGCAAATTCTGGAAGGTTCGGGAGTAGCTGCAAAAGTAACCCTAGAGTAGTAATTCAAGAGGAAGGCGCCTCAATATTCACAGCTGAAAAGTTCTGCTGCATTCCCAAATCTAACCTTCTGCTTCACTTCCCCATAGCATAGTTCTGATTATATTGTGTAATGAACAACATCTGATATAATCTTTGCTACTTTTCTTTCTTTTTGCACAAATAAAAGAATTTTTTTGTTATGGTGGGAGAAAAAAATATTCTGAATTATTCCTCCACTAAGGCACAACTAGAAAATGTAGAAGGTAGAGAACAGTTTTCATTATTTGCATTACGAAAACATCAAATAATTCAAATATACGCATGGGGGGAAATTCTTCTGGAACTTCAGCTGTGCTTCTAGTTTTCAGTCATACCAGTTATTGGCAATGAATCTCTCTACGTTTGTATGAGCAAACAGAGGAATGCTTATACTGAGATGTCCTGAAGTTAGTGTTCTGGATGTACTTTGCCTGCTTGTTTTTACATTTTATTTTACTGCTTTTGCAAATCAGCCCACAAGATTATGAAGACATAAGTAAGCCAATGAGTTAATGAGTTTTAAATATTACACCCATAGTTTTCTACATGATATTTTTCATGTCATAAAGTGGGTATGAATTGCCAGTGAGTGCTACAGTAGGTCAAATTTGCATCAATTATTTTGTGTTTTTGCAATATTTTCAATATTGCATATTTAATATATATATACAAAATATATTTGAAGAGGTCTGTGGTGGTTTTCTGTGCACATATCTGATATGAAAACTTTGTTTACAAACAGTATCTCTTTCTTTTGTTGTCCAGATATCCAGAAATAAAAGCAAAACAGGAGATAGTGCTAATCATTATTATTTATCAACTTCAGCATGTTTACTGCCTGTGTCTATTTGTTCACAATCCCAATTCACTGCTAGTGACAACTTGCTCCCTAAGCAATAACTCTACCTACAGTCTTAAGTGTGGAAAAAGAAGATACTGGGCTAGATGTAATTAAACTTCAAAATCTGGAACAATTGGTCATTTTAGTGGCTGCTTCCTGTGAAAATTCCTTTAAGATTAGTGGGATGTCAAGACCCATGGAAGTTAAAATGCATTTCATGACCTTGGGGACAAGAAAAGACAGGCATAGTACCGCAATGGTTACAGCAGAGACGGGCGATGTGGGAGATGACAGATCTCTTGGGGAGATAGCCATGCCACAATTGCTGCATTCCAGGTGCAGCAGCTTAAAAAAAGTAAATCTGAAACTCCTTTGGATCATTCCTTAAAAAAAAAATAAAAAATTGTGGTGATGAAGCCCAGAGTGATTTTTTAATTTATTTTATTTTTAACTCAGCTATTGACCTGTGAGTTCAGTAAGGGCTGGGGGGGAAGGTTGGATAGTGAAATATCAGCATACCTTTGTCTAGAGTGTGCTGATGGGTGTAGGTGTAATAATGTTGTAGCATACCATATGAAGAAGAGGTAAAGTAGATGGGTACATCTGCTGACAATCTTTCTTTTTTATTTGGAGCCACCTGAAGGCAGTAAGTAGCTGAATAATAACCTGATCCTCATATGTCTTCCGTTCTTTCAGAGTAATAGTGTGCAGGGAGGCGGAGGGGGAAAAGAAGTCTACTTTTAGCTCTGGCTTCTGTTTGCCTCTTTGTGAGCCTGAGAACGTTTCCTGTCTGCTTGGTGATGGGAAACGTAACCAAAACAGACATCAGTGAGTGACATTTCTCATGGCTGGCTTTCTGCGTTGGGTTTTCTGTACCACCTTAGAGATGTTGCAACATGCACGAAGGGGGAAGGAGGCCAGATCTTTAGCATGATTTGCATGCTCGGTGTAATGTTTTACCTTGTTCTCTTCTCAGCTTGTGTTGTATCTAAAGTATTTTTCCCAATTATAATTCCTTACAGTCTGGTATTGCAAACAGCAGGTGAATATTGTACTTTAAAATACATGTAGTTTTGTGAGTGGCATATTTTGAAATAAGGAGTTTTTCTTTGGTCTAGAATTTATACACAGACTCTCTACTTACAGTTTCCTCATTTTTGTTTCTGTATCTCCCCATACTTTCCTTCCTGTCTGTGTTCTCTTATTTCCTCTCTAAATTACAGATATGTAGGAACAACCATTTTCATTGAAAAGGGCTTCACTTTTGGGGATAATCTGTGGCCATTTTAAAAAAGGTCAGCCGTTCACAAGAGTGTTGCCGAACATGAGATTATATGAAAGGTGACTTTAGGAAAAGCAAAACAAAATCAGCAGTCCTCAGCAGCCTTCAATCTTCAGATGGATAGTGCTATGAGAAATGCCCATCCTGCTGGTTTTTCTAAGAAGGTTTTATGCCAGATTATAGCCCTTGCCCTGTCTCTGTCAAAATAAATTTTGTGATGCAAATTCACCTGCCATGTGAAGGGCAAGGTGATAAAGGGAGGAGGAGTGAGTGCAGAAAGGAACAACAAAGAGAGAATTTGTGCTTTGGCTGTTTAGTATTGATGTGAGCGAAATCATTATAAATACAGGTTAGGACTGCTGATTGGGAAGCAGTATCAATTTTTGGCATCTTTACTAGTATCCATTGCCCTATTGAATTGTTTGATTCCTTTAATGGAGACTGTGAAGATATGCAACTCTTTAGGAAGAATTTGGGAAGGAGACAGTCATCTCCTTTTTTGGCCTGTGCAAACAGATTATATATATTTATAGGAGATGAGAATTCAAAGTTACGGATTCTAACACACGCAGGCACAGAATAGTTAGAGTTGGATTTGTGTGAGAAATTGTACTGTTATTTTTTCTACTTGGAAAAATGTGAAATCCTCAAACGTACCTCACTGCACATTTTTCATTCCTTTTGTTTACCTCTAGAAAATAATGTCTAGGCTGCTCTTTGGTGACTTTTTGTAATTTCTGTCTCCAGATTGCTGCGTCGTCTGGTTCAGCAGCACACGGGAGACATAATTGCGCAGTAAAAATCCAGCTTCTTCTCATCTGGGTGTCATCAGGGAAAATGTGCACTGTGGGTGAAGGGTTTCCAGAAAACCCAATCCCAGCATGAAAGCAGCTGCGAACTCCGTTCTCTGCACGCTGCTTTAGGACCTTAAAAATTAATCTTCCTTGCCCTCAGTGGGTTTTCAGGCCCTGCAGAAGTCCATTACCTGTCCCTACATATGCATGAATGACAACTCAGAAGTTTCTACAATGTTGTGAATGCTAAGGTGTTTAAGTTGCATGTATTGAGTATATGCTTATCTGTTCATAATTATTATTAAATGAGGACATAGGCTTGGTATCATGTATTCAATGCCTTTGTATTCTTCTGTGTGTTGCTTCCAGGTTCAGTTTTGCTGTTAATACTTTGTCTTTTGAGAATGTTAGATAAGGAATGCATTTGATATGGCAAATTCTTGCTTTTCTACATATTGTCTAGTTGGAGGTTCCTCACAGAGCAGTACGATGAAACCAAGACATAGTTTGTTTTGCCTGGTAGGGAAAGTTGTGAAATTCTACTTGGAAATAAAGATACTATGATGTTATTCCATGTTTGAGAGGGATCCGGTACTCGTATTAAACCAGAAGGGCTATGTCTGTGCTAAGAAGTTAAATGTGCCTGGGAGTATCCTCTGGCACTGATGTTATGGGGACAGCCCATGTCCATATCATACAACTTTTACTCTCCAAAAGCAGGTGGCCAGACCCAAACTGCTTTACAACCCTGGGCTGTGCTTTTCCCCTGTGGTGCCGGGGAGAGTGCTGGCAAACCTGTGCCAAACCTATGCCAAGGACTAGTCTAATATATGAACTGTAGAGACAACTGAAGTCTACTGTCTGTGATTGCTTCTTGGCACTCTTTAATTTACTGGTGTAGAAGTGGCCAATGAAAAATGTCTGGCTGTTCATCTCCAGTTACCCTATTTATTGAGGATCAGCACTGCATTTCATTGGTGCATTTCATGCGTTTGGGAACTCATTTTGACTTAGCACTGCTGGAGACTTCGTTATGGTTTTGCATTAAAATGACACTCATGTTACTTCTGCACATCTCTTGGGGGAGGTGGGGAGAAGAAAGAAGAAGCCTTAAGCAAGTGTAAGACTGGCCAATGTACACGATGGGAGTGAAAGAGCTTGCCCTTTCCCTAAGGTATTTTTATGCCCTTCCTTTAAGATTTAAGGGTATAGTAGTGACTTCTTTTTCCCGTAGTATATGGTGCGTTTCTGCTGTGTGCTTAAAGTGCAGGCCTGGTGTGTGTATACTCGTGCGTAGACACACACACATACATACATCGCCCATTTATCGAGGCCATCTGTAGTGGCTGTTTATGATGTTGGGGTGGTTGGTATTAAGTGATAGTGACAGGTCACGTGAATGCTGAGGCTCGGACCCAGCAGGAGGCGGTGCATATGCATCTTCAGCATTAACACAATCAACATCCGCTCAACAGAAGGGTGGCCGGGCCTTTCCTTAGGAAACATATGCCAAAACTATTATCGGAGACTACGTCATGGCCTGCGGCAAACTGGACAGGATGTTAATGAAGAGGGAATTGTGGAAGAAGGAATCCAAGTGCGTCCCATGTTATCGAAACAGAATGCTGAATAAACAGGTTATTTCCATTATCGTGCCCTGTCAGCAGTCTTAGTATTTTGATCTTTATCAGGTTTATGCTGATAAAGGTTTCTTTTTCATTACTTAGTTGATGGGGGGGGGGGGGGGGGNCATGCAAACATCTGGGGGGCTATAAAAGATACTGTGGACCCAGGGCAGCTCATTATTTCTCTTTGACGAAGAAATCTCCGGTGCATCCTATGATGTCTGTGACAGTGTGTAAGGAGGCACTCCACTATGTCAAGTCCACAGTCATAATTCTGTCTTATCTGCTGCAATAATGAGACTTTTTGAACTACTGAACTCAGCAGAAGTTATAGATGTAAATAAAATGGTTTGTGTTTTGCAACTATTTACAACAGGTGGAGACCAGGGAATTCCAACCGGCTATTTTTTCATTCGAAGCCCATGTAGCAGAACCTAAACTTAGAAATTAAGTTGTGTTGATGATTTCAACAGTCTGGCACTAATTTAAGTTCATATTTGGCAATTTTCTTCTGTTGTCCTTGATTGGAGGTTCAATATTTTATTGCTTACTTTGCTTCTAGTTATTTTTTCCTTTATCTTTTTCTTCCTGTTCCTCTCCCCCTCCCTGAAGGTTTGCCTGAGTAGCAAGAGTGAGAAAGGCAAAATAAATAACTTTGGGGATAACAGCTGTCCATTTAATGTTGGGGATTTTTTGGTGTGTACCAAAACAATATCAAACCCAGTATTTTTTTCAAAGATGCCAAGAGCTTGCATTTTTACAGATTGATTGGAAGTTCAATGTTAACATTAGTTGCATGTACCTTGAAAAGTTAGATTGGTTCTCTCTTTATTCATAAAATTAATTAAATATGGCCAATGTCACAGTGAGTTCATCTTATCATTAATTTTCAGCTGCCTTGTCTTCACCAGACAATGAATGTATTTTTTCCTACATCTTAGCTAACACGCAGTAACTAACATGAGGTAAGCTGTAGTTGTAATACAGGTTATCAGGATGACGTGGCTCTTGGCCTCTTGGCAAAGTATTCACAAAGTCCCTTGTCTTTGTTACGGTTTTACCAAATGTCAGCTAATACGTGCTAAGAATAGGTCTTGCTGCCTGCCGCCCCGACAGGAATGACCTCAGCCCTGACCTGGAGCTTCCCTGTCTCGAGGTGCAGAGCTGGCTTGCGTGCTGGAGCCATTCCGGCCTTGGATCGTCAGCCCCCCGAGGTGCAAATCTGTGCCCTGGTCTGCTAGAAATGAGATGTTTGGTGTTGCAAAACCCAACAAACAGCCCTCGACTGGCAGTCACTGTCACTCATCAATCTGAGCTTGATTTGAGGAACCAGCTGTTGGTAAAGGGCCATGTAAAACATTTGCTGTTCGTTCTTAAACTTTGCTTTGCAGGGAAAATGCGTCTAAATATCAGGTACTTACGAAAGGGAGAAGTTGGATCTGATCTGTTTGTTTATGTACCATATTGTCATTCCAAGTGACCTAGTTTAGGATTGTGATGAGATCTGAAGAGGGGAGTATTGAAAATGTTGTTTGTGAGAGCCTGTGTGCCAGAACAATATGGGGTAAAATCATCTTAATGAGATGCTAGATCATCTGCAGAATGCATCTCTCGGTAAATACAGTGGATTTATTTTCCTTCAGAGGAACACAATGAGCATCTCGCAGGAATGTACTTTCATAAGGCTGAAAGAAAATAAGTAGGGGTTTTGGTTCTTTTAAAGCCCGACCAGAAGCAATTTTCTGCAGTACCCCACAGTTGCAGCCATTGTGATTAAACAGTTGTTACTGCCAGCCTGCTCTAGATTCACGCATAGTGATGGGACATCAAACAAAAATCTTCTGTCGTACTCCAGAAATTGGATAACTGTTCTTAGTTTGTTTGGGAAAATAAGAATGGAGATGTTGTTTTATTATTGTAAACCAAGATCCAGAACCTGGGAGTCCAAAATAGTACTGTAGCTTCCAGCAAAAAATCAGGGCCTGTCAGGAGGTATCACATCCGCTCCCCTTTTCAGCTTTATTTGACCCAAGAGGAAATTCATTGAAATGCTTGCTAACCTTTACTGAACAAGAGGAGTGACTTAATAAACATGATTTTTTCCCTGGGGAGTTTTACTGCCTGACCAGGCAAGGTTTCCCCCTTGACATTTTTCTACCCATGTTCTGAGTCTTCCAGGGAACACAGCAGTAGCTCTCAAGGAGACAAGTTGCACTGGTGTTCCCCTGGAAGAAGCATAATATTTGTTGACCAGAGCCTTAGCGAAAAATTTACGCTATGTATAAGCCAATAAGAAAGGCAGATTTTAACTGCTCTGAGTTTGTGAGTGGAATCTCATAAACCTTATGAGTTTTCATTATTTCATTCTTTATAGGGAAAAGGTAAAGTTATGGACAATGGCTAGGAAACAAAATGTATTTTGATTTTTCCTTAATGATTCCTGCTAGTAAACTTGTACTGGCTGCAGGTCGTGTTATAAAGTGAATGAATAAAAAATTATTTACAGAAGGGAAGTTGCCTTACTATATGTGTTCCCATCCTGATTCTGGTTGATGACATCCTCTAGCTGGTTAGCTAACTCATAGTAACCTGTTTTTCAGATTACTAAAAAAATAATAATCCAGGTTTTCTCACTTGTCTGTCTTGCTCAGAGTGAAATCCACATCACTGAAACTGAATACATGCAAGACTATTGATTTCTCTCCTCTTGGTCTACATCCATCTACCAGAATAAATTCCATATTGAAATAATAAATATGGCTTTCCACCCAGGGAATGGAATTGTATTCCTTTTCACTTCCTGACATGAAGAATTATTTGTGCTTGTTTGTTTGCCGTGTCAGAACCGAAGAACGTGCAAGCATTTCTTTACAGCTTGTGCCATCAAAAAGGCTCTTTCCTTGCTAGAAGTCCTCCAGTTTTTAATTGTGCCACTATTGCCTGAGTCAATGTAAATGAACATCTAACTCCAAAGGTATATCCTAGAAATGCAACTGATAGCTTATGTGATAGACTTGCAAGCTATAAGTAAATAACACCGCTGCATCCATAAGAAGTGAAAATGCAGCCATAACTTTAAAAATGTATTGGTCTGGCTGCTGACAACATTTCTTTTGTTTTTAAAGCCAGTGTTTTGAGACACATACATATGCATGTACATATACGTTTGTGTATGTGTGTGTAGCAGAAAAGAATTATTTTTGATTGTCTGGATAACTAAGTCTCTGCAGAAAATAACAGTAATAAACATAAAGCCATTATTTTGCAAATAATTTTAGCTTTGTTTTGTATTATAACTCCGGTCTGTGGTTTTATGTGTACACCATGTTATTTTGCTCATTACTGCTTAACAGTCATGCAAGTAGTACCCATCCTTGTACCATTATTGGACAGGAAATTTATAGACCACAGGTCATTGTTATCCAAATAAGCTCATTGTTGTGATTTTAATACAGGAAAGTGAAATATGGTTAATATGTGACGTTTTAGTATTTTTAAATGATTTCTTTGGCTTGCAAAGAGCATAGTTCACTCTTCTGGGCCAAATACGGTACTTCATTCTTAATACTTCATACTTGATTTTTAAAAGAGTTACCAAACTGGAAAGATTTTTGTTGGTTTTCTTGACTTGGTATACTTTAACTTCAAATATAAGATTGAACGGCTGGGTTTTTTTCCGTATTATTTTTCCTGGATAGGATTTACTTTAGAGATAATGGGAGCACTGCAGCTTAAGTTAACACAGCATGGGGTGATGCCTTATTGCTTTAACTTTGATGTAAATAAAACTGGGGATTCTAGCCGATCATTTGCATAAACAGTACTTAATTTAACTTTCTCCTCCATAGCTTTTTCTAGACAATGACTTGAAGGTGGACACAAAACCCTTTCAGCTATCAAGTTCTGACGAATACATTTTAGAATTCTGGTTTGCATCACCTAGGGTACATCCTCTTACCTTGATTAGGATTAACTTCGCACCATGTTACATGTTGATCATCTTAAGATGCGTCTAAGTATACAAGTACAACCATAAAAGGCTTTTAGCATATATGTTAACATCTCACTTTTAAATCTTAGACTAGGCAACGCCATAGGCATAGCCATAGGCGTTGCCTATGGTTGCCTATGGCACTATTCCACAGTGACTTGTCTACAAATAAGGGAAAACCTTTAACTTCATCCTTAGATGCTCAGCCTGCCATGGCATATCAACCTGTCTTTTTTTTTTTTTTTATGATTCATAGTCTAATGAATAATTTTGTTACCCATGCATCAACCAGAAGAAGAACCGAGTCTGTTCTTTTAGAGCTGTGTTGTAAGTGGAAAGTCATAAAACTGAGACTTACGCAGGTGAATTACCACTGTAAATGTACTGACTGAGGCTTAAATCAAAAAATGAATTTGCTTGCTTGCAAAAGATACCATTGCAAAATTTTCCTGGAAAATCACTCTATGCTTATTGTGTCTTGGTAACTGTGCTATTCACAATGTGCAGTCTGTTTTCATTAATTATACATACCTAGCATGCACATTATATTTATTGTGGAACAGCACACTATACATACTACACACAGATTTTGTATTCTTACCAAAATTGACATGGTAATAATGTATTCTTCAGTATTTCATGACAATTTTGCATTGGTATGAAATACTGCTACTTCAACCTGGAATACAGCTCTTAACAGAGGATATTTCTGTCTCCCTCCCTGTTCCTTTGAATGGTACTTAAAGGCCTCTATAATTATGTGGGGATACTAAACAGACATTAGGAGAGAAAATGAAGCAGATGACGACACTGGTTCTTACCAAGGGCTGATTATGTTTCTGAGAGCTTGGTCTTGGCAGTAAGATACCTTAAGCCCTGAGGGGAGTTTCCAAACTGTTGTTGATTTATAATATTTGATATACCAAAAAGAAGGAATCCGGCATAGTACAGTGTATGTAATGCTGATAGCCCTTTGCAACCTGAAATACAATGTATGTTTAGGTCTGAAAATTGGCGTATTTTGATCAATATCAGTGCAAATGCATTGTTACTGAAGAGCAGTAATAACTAACCAAAAAAGAGCAAGAGCAAGTGAAGTAAAAACCTGTCTCTTTTTCCCCAAAAAGAATACTACTTGAATATACTTTCTTCTTATTATTTATTTATGCTATAAATTTTGTCTTAGACAAGGAAAGTTCTATACAAAGAATGTTTTAGGTTTTGGGGGTTTTTCTCCTCCCCCTTTGAAATGAATGTAGGTGTCCTTAGGAGTCAAGACCCAGTGACCTGGAGGGAAGACCTATGGACTGGAGTTCCCGCATGTCTCTGTTGTGACTCTGTCCTTGATGGTCCCCAATATGGGGTTTGCAGAACTCGCTCTCCTTCTCAGTATTTGCCCTATTCGTTACAGAAATAAACCCATGATCTCTTCATTGGCGTCTTCAAGTGAATTCGCTTGATACTCTGGAAGATTACTTTAGATACTAATGGCAGGGAGACATGGCACTCTGCTGGCAGTCCAATAGGCCCGATACCACGTAGTTTAGAAATTGAGGGCATTCTGCTCTGTCTTGCACACTGTTTTCCTGTAGGCTTTTTTTTCAAGCCACAAGTGAAGTGTTTGTTGTTTCTAAAAACAATTTGCAACTGTTCCTATTAGCAAATCCAAAAAAAAGTGAGAGACGAGTGCTTGCAAGATTCCTTTCTTGGTCACACTTACTAGTTGTTTGCAGACGATCAGTTCTGCAGTGACCTCACTGGACAGCTAGAAGGCCAGAGATTAATTTTTCAAAAGCAAATGCGTGATGTTGGATGACAGGTGTGAAAATTAAAGGCAATGGAATTGAGTAGCTTTAGAAATGGGACTTCAGGTTCTTTTGACAGTTTCACCTTTAATCTTTCAAAGGCTGAATCTTTGAGTATAGTTCAGTATGGCTGAGACTTGGTTTTAGATACAGCTCTTTATCAGGCTGTCCTGGGGAACTTCATAGTTCTTGGCTTCACGAAGGATGATGATCTGCTGGGGAATGACTGTTTTATAAATGAAAAGGCAAAAGTGGCTGTAGTTCTGTTTGTCTGTCCAGTCTCCTGTAAATCTGCAATCCTGTGGGTAGTACATTATCGGACTGATTCCGGTTTCCTGTTTATATAGGGTCTGGCTTTGATGCGAGTACAACAGATTAAGAAGCAGAAGCAGAGTTCCTGTTTTAGTAATTTCTCATTAAGATGTATATAAGTCCAATGACACTGTGCTGACAATTATTTAAAACATCAGACTGGCGAGCACATATTTTACATCAGCAGCAAAGATTTAAAGGCGTACCACCTCAGCAGCAGCCTCACTACTTCATCTTTGATCAAAGCTACAGATTAGAAAGAAGTTTTGCATGTTGTTTTACATGTGTTTTAAGCTAAGGAAGGTTATTCTGAAAAGGCTGATTTGTCTATACGAGAGAATTTAAGGAAATAATTCCTGCATTAAATTAAATCCCACAGTTTTTGTCTGGAGTTCATTTATCAACTGAAGTGTTCTGAAAACTGTCAATAGGCTTTTCTGGCAGTTTGTTAGTTGCATTTTACATTAAAAAGTCATGCTTTGCTTGCAGTTTCAATGTTTTTAGCAAAGTTTCTTGCCATTATCTCTTACTATGACTTTGATAAATTGTAGGTCTCCCCAGTACAGAGCTCCTCCTCTCTGGGATTGGGATACAATAACCTGTTGCCCTGAGCCTTGCCATTGTGCTGGCGATTTGTTTGGCAGCCCAAAATTTTTGTTTCAGTGTGGAATTCTGTTACTCCTTGCATAAAGTTATGTTCTGTCAACGCGTCACCTGGTACAGCAGTACACCTCCACCAGAGTGGTCTGCAAACCACACATTCTTCTTGCTTAAAGACGGACAATAGAAAACCACTTGTTTTATGTCAAAAATAATTAAAAAATGCTTTTCAATACAATTCTTTGTGCTTGTAAATAGACTTAAGTAGTAATTGTTAAGCCTGTTGCTGCAAAAGAAGTGTAGTAATTCAGAATAAACTTGTGACAAACTCTACATGAGGATAAACTCTGCATGAAGTCCCAGCTGCTTCATGGAGTTCATGTGGGCAGGCCAGGACACTTTTTCCCCTCAGTCTGTGGCTTCTCTTAGAAAAGGGTTTGCGATGATTCTGTTCCATGTTACCTTTTCCTGAGTTAACTTCCCGAGTTGATTAGCAATAATAAAGTGTGTATTGTAATAGGACTTGTCTGGAGTAAGTATCCATCCCAGGTAACCCTGGAAAACCACCTCAGTTCTTTTCCCCAGCAACACTGTATGTAAAAATCAGAGCAATGCAAGGTGCTAGGATACTCTTTTCAAGCTACGTTTTGTGTTAGCAAGTTTGCTAGTCTTAAATTGTTATGTGAACTTAACACGCCATTTTCAGTTGTTCATGTGTTACAAACCCATTTTATTTTCTATTTGCCTTCTTTGGGAGTTTCATCAAGAAATGATAAATATGCCTATGCATATGAATTCCATTATATGCAATATAATTCCAGTAACAGTATCTATATTAACTGTAGCATGACACCAGTAACAGAAAGGTTACACTTACAGCCATGTGAATAATCGCTTCACTGCTTATTTACATTTGAAGTATAGAACTGGTTAGATTTAATTTCTTCTCTGGTGTATGTTTATCCTGTTACTGAGTTTTTGTTCCTTTCTGCTACTTATGGTTCTGTAATTTACATTTACTTAATGATCCAGAATGTTTAGAAAATAGAAAAAGGATCGTCTGCTATAAAAGTACTCCCACCAGAAAAGGGTTAGTTGTCAAATGTTAAAACTGAATAAGATCCATTTAGGCATAATTAAACCAGGACTTGCACTTAATAAGGTGCATACATGCGTATTGGAACTGCTGATTTCAGAGGTGGGTTGGGTTATTCTTATATCAATTTTGAAGTTATTAGCTCTTCAAAAAAAGAACTTAAAATTAAGGTAGTTTATTAAGCTCAACTCTGCTATCTTTAGTGAGAACCATGAGACTTCTTTCATGGAAGCTTCCTTCTCCCCTCCCATCTCCAGTAAAATCAGGGCAATCTGGCTTTCTTTAGAAACGGACACCAACTGATTTTTAAAAAAATCACATTTACTGCATGTGCTTGTGGAACAATAGACCTTGAATAGGGTTTTTTGTAGGTATGTGATGTGAAAGCAGAGCTCACCGTATTAAATTCAGTTGAAATGGTGTGTCTGTTTATATAATCTTGCTATCAATGGAGTATCCAGTATGTCTAAGGAATCTCTGTGAACACCTCAGATTATTGTGGTGTTCACGTGTTATCAATCAATAGGCTTGAGAAGACAATATATTGGCCAATATCATTCCTAAATTTATTATTGCTAAAATACTAGGATTTTCATTTTACTCGTCTTTGGATATTGCATTACTAACCTGACATGTAGGGAACTGGCAAGAACCAAATGCTTCTCGAGACAAATCCTTATATCTTCTGTGCATTGCACAAGTATATTCATGGGGATAAATTCCTTAGAAGGACTTTAAACTGTGTTAAGGGAGCCTAATAGGATTTAAAAGCTATAAAGTTGGTTAGCACAGTTTATAGCCTACTTGGATGGGTACAGTCTATATTTTTTTTCAGGCCAAGGTCAATGGTATAAATGGTGCTGTAAAATAGTCTGTAAATAACTGCAAAAGATACCTGCTGACTGAGGCACGACACTTTCAACAAACATTTGTGATTGTAAATTAAATTTTTAGAGGTGGGACAGAAATTAGAAGACAACTTTTGCCAGAGCTAGACCATAGCTCTTGAGATGGACTTTTTTTTTTTTTTCTTCAATTGCTGTCTCATGACATCACTTTATTGAGAATTTTTTCTTTCCTGTCTAGGAACTACAGTTGGTGATGAAAAGAGGACATTTGCTTTCCTGGATTGCTTGGGCTGATGTCTCTGGGTGCAAAACAGAACTTCTTTTTCTGAAGTGAATTGTACAAAAAATTCTACTTGCAGCCACTTACTGCCGTTGTCATGAGGCCACTTAACACAGTCTGTGACCAACTGCTTTTGAAAGGAATGGAAATGTCACGAGCCAATTA
Organism: Chionis minor; assembly: GCA_013398295.1. Lineage (NCBI taxonomy): Eukaryota > Metazoa > Chordata > Aves > Charadriiformes > Chionidae > Chionis > Chionis minor. The sequence continues at coordinate 269,753 of VZSF01000519.1, forward strand.
TTGCGACATATAAATTACATATTGAGACAAGGCCATACCTGCATTCCATGAGTGCAACGAGGTGGGGGTTTGCATTTTGAAACCCTGTGGTTACCTTGCTTAATTACCTGTTGTCCATTTTCCACAAGAGGAGTCATGGGGCTCGGCTGGTCCTGGTGGGATGGCTGCAGGCACCTGCTGGCACCAGGCATTGCCAGCACGTTGCTGCCAGCATTTAGAAGCTGCACTGCCACTTGGGACCGGGAAAACTGAGTCTTCAGTTATGTATCAGAATGCTGCAGCCGTTTAACCCGGCTTCTTAGGTCCTTTCTATCCTCTTAACACAAGGGCACATTGAATTTCAGTCGGCCAAGAAATGTAGACCTGTGACGCTGGGCCCATGCCAAGGCTAGTTTGGCCATGCTGTAGGGTCGGGCTGTTACAGGGGTGCCTTCAGCCAGCGGGGAGTGGCTGCACGCCTTGGTTAAACATAGCCAGCCTATAGGTAACGCTTATAGCTGGTTTTATTTATTCCAATATTTATTTCCACCGTGACAATGTTTTTTTCTGCTCTAAATCCAACGTGGAAGAGATACGGTGTGTCTGAAGATGTAGGTGCATGCGTCTGCTGCGTAACTGGCATATCTTTGTTGACACTAGATACACGAAGCGCTCAAGAAAACAGAAAAATTGAGGCTTTGCTCATATTTGTACTTCTTCCTGTTCTGGTGTGACATTGGAAGTAAAGCTGAATCTGTACAATTAAACAGAGTGATTCTGAAGTCCTCCATGAAGGAGCTGCATGGATAGGCCACCACAGAAACTGGCAGAGCTGCCTTTCGCAGTGTGGGGTGATGTTTGTATCCCAACGCAGTCTCTATGGAGAGTCTCTAATATTACTTTCTTCTCGCTGGTATCTGAGAGACACTTCCTAAAGAGGAGGGGTAGCAGTCCCCAGACTGATGTGCTTTCTCAGTCCTACCAAGATGTGGTTAGTACGGCTGTCTTTCCCTTACCAGAGATGAACTTCTGCACCTAAGTCATGGCCATGTACCATGTTTACTGTGCCCCCTCTTTTCATGCAACATTTAAATATCATGGATACATGTAGTAAAACTTGAAGATCACTAAATAGTTTGTTTGTACGTCATTGAATACAGAGAAATGGAGCCGCCAGCACCTAAGAACTGTAACTACGTCAGCAGCACCACTACCACGATCACCACTAGTACTTAAACTGGATGCTCCAGGTCTACCTGGCCGTTGCTTCCTGAGTGGATTTAGCAGCATGTAACGCAAGTTCTTCCTGCACCAATGTTGAACACAACAGTGGGAAAATAAATAAAATAACAATTAAAAAAGCCCACCCCCAACAACATACCACCTCTGGTTTTAACAGTGAGATAGCAAAAGCTTACAATGGTGCTTTTCTTGCTGGCTGTTGCAGTTCCTCAAAAAGAGTTGCAAGAAATTGCAATTTTGCTGTTTCAGGCAGGAAAGAAAAAACCAAAGCAAACAGTCCACACAAACTGCTCATAGAAGAAGAAAAAAATAATTAGAAGTTTAAAATAGCATGTTAAAAGAGAAAAGCAAATCCTAAGGCTTATCATTCCCTTGCAAAATATCTCTAGGCAGAGCTAAGGCCCTTTTCCCCACATAGGCCTCTTTCCAAGTAGAGAGGGCCAGAGTGGCAGGCAGAGTTTTGCAAACTATCCTGTTACTTTGGAGCGTATTTAGCCCTGAGTTTTTTTACGCATCATTGGCAGCTTCGGTTTTAAGCTTCAAGCTATTGTATGTGTAATTGGTATTTTAGAAATATATATGACAAATAGGAGATATTTTATTGGTGGTAGTTACTGGAGTTTGTTACTGTGTAAAGGTATAGATGTAGAGATACAGTTTTGCTTACTATTAAATATTCAAAGCCTGAGTTACATGGGGATAGTTGGGATATAAAGCAGGGTGGTTTTTGGTCTTTGCTGGCTTTTACTGTAGGCCAGTGAAAGAACTTGGCAGTGTTTGTTTATCGTTTCTGGATTATGTCAAACCTTCCTAGCTCACATGTTTTCCAGATGCTAAAATGAAGACGCCTAGGGCTTGGGGTTTTTATTTTTATCCAGCAGCAGCAGCCTTCGAACAAGAGACATTCGATCAATATACTACTTTTTCTTTTTTTTTTTTTTTTTTTTTTCCAAGGTAGCTGTATGAGTATGATGTAGAGAACAGAATTGCAACTGTGTGAACTGCAGTTCGTACAAGAAATTATTGTCACAGCTCCCGATGCCAAGTGCACTGGGCTGGAATAAGCAGAGCTGGAACAAAACAGAAATTAAGGAAAAAGAAAAAAAAGTTGACTCCCTGCCTTTAATCAGTAAGCAGTACTGTGACCTCTGCAAGTATGAAATAACCCATAAAAGAGCTCATGTTGAAACAACTGTTTTGAAAACTACATGGAATTAAGGTATTTGCATCTCTCAAGAGGCTGTTCATTTAAAAGATGTATGTCTTGCTCTGCTTAGAGGCATATATGCTGTCTTCAGCTGAGTGTTACTGTGCTGCACAATATTTGTCATGTTTGTTGGGAAAGTTTAATTTAGCAAGTTTGACCGTGGACAAATATCAAATGTATTCTGTGATTAAGCTTTGGGTTTGTCTTAGATACCAGTATTTCAAGTTCTAGACATAAAACTATGTAAAGCTCTCTAATGGCTCTTAAAGGAAACCACAAACTGTTTCTTGAGTTGGTTATACAAGAAGTCGCTCCAAGGGACTTGGTCCTGCAGCCCTTGAAGCCAATAGCTGAGCTCCCATAGATTTTTGTGGTGCAGGCACGGCGCGCTCTGCCTTGCGCAGGAGCCAGCTGAAATCAGCCCTCGTGCTCCGTCAGACAGTTCAAAGCTAGCAAAGCTGTCATCATCGCTGGCAAGCCCGAGGGGTAAAGCGAGGACAGGACGAGGCTGCCAGAGCAGTTCCCGGCGCTGAACTCTCCCAGGTCACTCCTCCGGCACTCACTCCAGTGGAGGCGCAGGCAGCGGCAGGAACGAGCACCCAGCAGCCACCCCGGGGCTCCGGCCGGTGGGTTTGGGATAGCGCCGGCTTTCCCGGCTTGTGTGCTGCGAGCTGTGGCTTGTGTTTTTAGAGGCCAGCTTCTTTTATGTGTGTATTTCATCTGTACTTTGAAAATTTCAAGCATGTGCCTAAGTGCACATGAAGTGACTAAAAACCCAGCACGTACATTTTTCATTAAATATAATCTTTCCAGCCCAGGTATTGTTCAAAGGAAGTTTAGCTTACGGATGGTCTTATTATCCAACTGATTGTGTTAAATGTTGATACAAACCTCTAAGTAAAAGAAGTAGTTACTCTCCTCCACCGTGTCTGTGCTATTTCATCATGTATGTAAAAATAAGTGTGCTTGTGCACATGCATGCATGGGTATATGTGATCTCATGGCCCACGTTAAATCTTGCAGCGTTCACTAGTGGTTCCATCACAGGTAGGCTCACTCAGGATGTGCTTTTTCTTTGACAGTGCCATGTAGCAGTGCCTTGATTAATGTTATTACTCTAAGGAATATAATAAAAAAATCCAGCGGAGCAAGAAAATTATTGTTACAATAAAAGCCATTGAAATGAACATGCTTATTAACATGCCTCTCAATTGCACTGAGGCTAAAAGACAGGGAGCACGTTCTTCTCTTCCACGTTGCTCTGCATATTTTGTCATTATATTGCAGAGCTGTCGCGACTGGTGTCTCCTTGTTATGATTTTCAGATCCCAGTTGATGATTAATACCTTCAGCTCAGACAATTTTAAAAGCCTGGTGCTTTAGCTGCATACATTTTCTCACTGCTCTGGCAGTAGTGATGTGCATCGCAATGTGGAGAGGCATGGGGGGTGGAAGGGAGCCGAGAGAGAGGAAGAAAGAGGGTGTCATGCAAGAAATAATTTTTTCCGTATGTTTCCCCCATTTGTCAGGTCAGCACTCAGACAGGTTTGACTAGAAAGCACATCGCATGAATGTCTTGCATTTCTGCAGCACCTTTTACTTACAAGCATCATAACACCTCCCGGGAGGTGATTAAAAATCTAGCATTCGTGGATAAAGTCCACTCAGTGTCCTCGGGTGAAGAGGAAGAGTAGACAGGTGCAGCATTTCATCAAGGTTTTTCTGGAAACTCTGCCTTTGCCAGCAGAAGAGTGTCCCTGGGCTGCCTGTGTAGGGTCACACAAAAGCTTAGAGGGAAGGCAGCGGGTATGCTTTGTGGCGATGACAAAAATTAAATCCGCAAAACTACTGATGTATGCTCAAAGTTCATAAATGTAATCACGAGTAGAAAAGGAATGAGAAATTCATGAAGGTATTATGGCATCCCTGATATTCCTCATTCTGTTTTCTAGGACTGCTCTGGCTATCTCTTCTTTCTCCTATCTTCACCTGCTCTCTGCTTATTCACCTTTCCTTTTGGTATTTTCTGTTCCCCCATACCATCCACTCATCCTTTCTCAGGTTCCCTCTTTTCTCAGTCCCAATGCCTCTCGCCTGGCTATTTGGGCCACCCTCTCAAATGCAGGCAAAAGCATTTGCGAAGTTTTATTGCACAGATGATTATCCAGAACAAGTCTACAGTGTCTAATTTTTGTACACAAAAATTAATTTGGAGAACCTGTATACGCACTGGTGCACAGCATGGTGTATACTGGCGAGTGTGCAATACCTGGTGCTTGTATTATTTATTATGTAAATGTATCTATCTGTGGAAAATACAACGTCAGCCTCTTTCGGACTGGGATGCTGAGTGAGCTGGATATTTGTGAACAATACCGCTATGAGTCGTACCCTTCCCCTTTGTCACTGAGGATGTTTGCTCAGATTTAAGTATTGTTTTTGTTTTGGCAGAGGCCGAAAGCTGGGAGCAGGAAGCGGCTGCACCCTGACGGCTGTCATTTCCCCTGCGCGCGACTCCTGTTTACTGCCAGCTGCTTCGCCCGGGTGTTGATACGAGCCGGGCCGTCGCTGACTCAGAGATAGTAAACTTTCTGTGGCTGTCCACTCATTTGTGCCGTTCTTCACAGACGACGAGGTCAGCCTGGGAAAAAAGTAGTAGTAATAGTAATAATAATTAAAGAAATAATCGTAGCGTCTTTCACAACCCTCTGCTCGGGTTGGGGTACGTGTGTTCCCACTGAGTCAGTGAACGACGACAGCCGGGAATGTCTCCCGTCGGACGGTGGGGAGCGGGGCAGACCTCTGCTGCAGAAGCTGCTTTTCCAGCAGGATGCGGAGGAGATCCTGGTAGACGGATGGCTGGCTGCCCAGTTTGCAATGTGTCCTCTCAGGCCTCAGTCTGAATTCCTCCCTCCGTAAAAGCTTTCATTACGTTTTGTCACTTGATACATTAGTTTGTTTTAATGCACTGGAACCCCGTGTACATTTAGCAGTCTCTTTCTGCTTGTTTTATGGGGCTCCGCTGTGTTTGGAAATGAATTAAAGCATCTGAAAGGCTTGGCGGTTTCATTAGAGAAGGACAGTCCAATCCAAATTAGTGTAACTCACTTAAAATTGAAGTAAAATGCTTTAAGGAGAGTGATCTGATAAATATTGGTTTAAACTAATTGGATTTTCAATAGACAAATTACTGCATTTTTCTCATTACTTAGTGCTCTGTGAGCCTTTCACATTGTGTGGGAGAGTACAGTTCCTCGCTATGGAGCTGAGAAGGCGGAGTGAAATCACTGACTGAAGACACTTTCTGAGTGTTTGGCTGCTGTGGAGCCCGGGAAGCCTCCGGCTCGGGGTGGCTGGGTGGCTCCGGGGTGCTGCGCAGCTCAGCCCTCCGGGCTGCTCGGCTCACTAGTGTGCAAGGGTGTTCCTGCCATTTTCCAGTGCGTTTCCACAGGTTCGCTAACCCTCATGCTCGCCATGTGGGTAAAACGATGGCCAGGCTGCTACTGACGTCTCCAAAAGAAGGCACTCGCCAGGATAAGCACAGCATAAAGCCTCTCCCATTACATATAGGCTAGCATTTTTTTTTCTTTTTTTTTTTTTACTGAGTAAAAGAAATACTTATTTCCAGTTAAGAGGGACAAGAAACGGTGCATGTTCTTTCGAAGTCAGCTTCTATATTCCAATAAGGTCTTAGTTACAACTAAATAGGACTTAAATAAGTATGCAGTTATGTGTTAGAGTTTTTTTTAAGTGTATTACCCCCAATAGAAAAGGAAAATAAGCGGAGATTATTAGGATTATTAGATTAGATTATTAGGAGTTGGGAGCACCATCATTTGATTCCTTCCAAAACATGTTTTCTGAAAAGAACTGGTGTGCATTCACTTGATTCCTCGTGCTTGTTCAAGAATTCCCCTTTCATCAATGTCAAAGAAGATGTCCTATGGAGGACATCCTCAGAAATGTTTTCAGTAAGGCACAAGAGCATGTGGCCTGAGAGGTGGTGTAGAGAAATAAAACAGTTTCATGTTCATTAGTACCAAAATGTTTATAAGAGCCACAATAGTAACAGCATATTTTAGTGTCTGTGCAGTATGAAATTGCATGTGGATGAAATTAGATAATATTGACAGTCACAATGGTGAATATGCAAATAATACCATGATATTCTTCCATCTAACTTCCTGTGTAGGAAAAAGTAGAGGTGGAAGATGGAGTGATGCTGTGAAGAGTTACTGAGCCATTTATTTTTCAAATGCAAAATACCCTAAAGCAAAGTTAGTGGGATGTTTGTTCTTTCAGTTTAGGAGACTCAGTAGTTGACTGCATGGCTGAGGCATGCAGGTATGTATTTTTTTCAGGGCAGATTCAGTGTTTATCATATGTGAGCTTGACCATCCCAAGTCCAGTATCCCGGCTGAAAACAGTTTCAGTCAGTGCACTGCATTTCCATGTGATTATACTGGTGTGCCTATTTTTTTGTTACCTTTTGAATAGATAATTTAAAATTGCTCTCTGTAGGGATGTTCTCTGTGTCTGTCTGCCTATCAATCTTTCTATCTGAATGCAGAAGTATTTGATTAGTGTATTTAAAGTAATAAAGATGTCAACAGTAGTGTCACATTGATTGATGCTAATTATAAGTCTTTAATGGCTCCTCCGGTTTGGCCACTCTCCTTGCAGATTGTGATTTTATGGTTAAAATAATGCCCTGCTGTCCACAGGCTCGGTCATAAATTGTGGTCTATCTTTCTTTAATGACTCCGCATGCAGTGGTATAATCCCAATAACATACATTATCTTTGGTAAAAGGAAGGCAGTGACTTTCATAGAGGTGATGGATGGATTTATAAGGACTAGCTAACAGACTGGCTGGGATCACACCAGAGGCAAGGTTGATTGTTCTGCTTGTGCATTGCCATAAGCAGAAACATTAGGCAGGCAGTCTCGGATAACTGATGATTTTCATTCAGTCTCTCTCTTTCCACTCCATACCATTAGTAAACGTTGAAGAAAATGCTGAGGTGTGAACCAAAGTCTCCTATCAAAAGGCTAACTGCTTAGCAAGGTGCAAAAAATCTTCTGGAGGCGTCTGTCAGCTGTACTGAACAATAAGCAATGCAGATTCTTGCTTTGTGGGCATTCTCTTTAAAGCGTGTAACAAATGGTCAATGAATGCACGTTCACCTTAACAGAAGTGCATTGCTACCATGAGGAAAATGCTACAGCTCTGAGAGAGTCTCACCATTTCTGGGGGAGTTTAATCATTGTATGCATATGTGAAAGTGAAATTTCAGGGGACCACGCAGGGATGTGTGCAGGGATGCCCCCGTACATGTGGATGTGATGTGTATTGTGTTACATCTGTCCGTTTTTAAGCAGAATCACTATAACAATTCTGAAACACCACCTTATTGCGTCTGTATTCATAATGGGAACCATGGAGCTCCAGCACAGCACGGAGTATCCCACAACACTGTGTGCATACAGAGCAGTCTGTGCCCTGCGGGGCCTGTAGTGTAACCAGTGAACCTGGCTAAAAAGCAGGATGTTTCCTTCGCGCTAAAAAGTCAGGAATAGAAGTTAATTTGGAGAAGATGCAGTTACAAAAAGTAATTTCTTGGCACCCAAATCTTGGCCTTTACTGCTTGGTGGCTCACTGCAATTGTACTGCGGTGTGCAATCGACAGCAATGAAGTCCAAGGAAATTACTGGTGGGGGTTGTTTTATGGGGGTTTTTTTGTTTGTTTTCGATGGAGTAAGATGGGACCCATAAAATTAATTCTGAGCAGAACTGTAGCACAAACAATGGTGAAATATGTCACAAAATTCGAAGCGTTTGAATCCCGTTGCAGACTGCCAGTTCCAGTACAGCTTTCTGTGAGGAGATGTCTTCTACAGCTACTGCTGGATCAGTTATTTTCTGAATAAACCTGAACAGTGTTTTTTTATTAAGCTAGAAAGCTGCGTCACTTTTTCACAGAACAGCAATATGGTTATGCTTAGATGTAGCAAGAAAGCCAACAAATGAAAAAATTCCTCCAAACCCAAGGCAAAGCAGGATTTGAATAAAGGGCTTTTAGTCACTTGCTACCAAATTTTACTACTATTAATTTTTCTGACTCTGACAAAGTAGCAATATTCCTTTGCCATGTTGTGAAGTGTATGCTTCCAGAAGTCACATCAGCTGGACAGCATCTGGCTGGCCGATGAGCCCGGCAGGCAGCTGTACTTGCAGATTTGGAGTTACTTCTGGTTCTGTCATCAGAGACCCTGTTGATGGGGCGTCTGGAGCACATTGCCCATGTGAATGTTTCGGGTTAGTTTTGTTTCTTTTTTTTTTTTTTTTTTTTTTTGGTATTGTTTTAATTTAAACTTTAATTGATCAGAATTTTTTTCTGCTGCCGCGTGTGCTGGAGTTGGGCTGCACATCCGTGTGCAGCTTTTCCACAGGCCCTCGAAGGGGAGAGTTCCCTTTGTCCCAGCCCCTGGCTCTTCATCCTGCACCTGGCTCGTTCGCAGCACTGGTGGCTCTGAGAGTCGAGGCGAATGTGCCGTGTGCTGGGGGAGGGAATTATCAAAGACATACGCTTCATATAAGCATGTCCCTTGCTTTCCAAGTGCAGGAGCCCCTCCAGTAGCACAGAGTAGATCAGCTTACGCACGGAAACTCACCCTGACCAGAAGAGGTGGCAGCAGGGTTGTTTATTCTCTCTCAGTTTGATTATTTGCCTCTTTTTGTTTATGATAAATTAGCACTAGCTCATGTGTTGGAGATGAAATGAAAACAGAAACAAACCCAAAACCCAACAACCCAGCCCCAAGGCTTCTGTCTAAAAATGCAGGTTAATCCTCCGTGGCTTTCAGAAGCATTTCTGTAGCATGCTACTAATTAAGATAAGGTTATCATTTTAAGTTATACCAGGAATGCAATTAAAGCTCTTACCAAGAACTGTAGCAATCAATTTTATACAAATTATTCAGACCTGGTAAGGTAGAATGCAGTTTTAATAGGACAAGAGAACACACTGTGGTTTTATTAAATATAATATAGATTCAAATTACAGCCAAATGCTGTACTGCCACTCATTCAGCAGGAATCCATGTATCCCTTTCTAAAATCTTTTCTTAGGTAGGATTAATTCAAGCATTTTTTTTCTCCTTTTCCATGTAGAGTTTCAATTGATTTTTGATCTTGAAAAAAAGCCCGTTAAATGGATGTACTGTAAAACCAGAAGTGAATGTAGAGAAGTATTTGGTGTGCTTACCGTATAATATGAATTTCACATGTACAAATCACAAAATGTTAGGGGTTGAAAGGGCCCTTTGGGGATCATGTAGTCCAACTTCCCTGCCAAAGCAGGTCCACCTACAGCAGGTTCTGTGCAACCAGAATGGTTGCCAGGCCAGGCCAACCAGATGGTGTCCAGGCGGGTTTTGAATGTCTCCAGAGAAGGAGACTCCACAATGTCTCTGGGCAGCCTGTTTCAGCACTCTGCCACCCTTAAAGTAAAGAAATTTTTCCTCATGTTGAGATGGAATTTCCAGTGTTCCAGCTTGTGTCCACTGCCCCTTGTCCTGTTGCCGGGCTCCACTGAAAAGATGTGTATGAGTTGATGTCAGATGCCAATTTAGAATTTGTGCGCCTTGTAGATTTATGTATTTTCTGCAGATACTGTAGACAGTGGATCAAATTCAGCCCCTAAGTTTAGGTAAGTGAAGAAAGCAGAGTGGGCAGGAGAGTGAGCTCTATTCCCACCAGGTTTCCTCTGCACCAAGCAGGCAGGGATGTTTCCCCGTCTTTGAACTTGGGCCAAATCTCAAAATAGGGAAAGAAAAAAAAAAAAAAAAAGAAAAAGGATGGTGTGTGTTAGTGAAAGAACTACACTTACCCACTTTCACATTTGTTTGTTTATTCACTAAGATACACCCGTTTCTGAGAAGCAGTGTGCAGCATAGACATGCAGACTGTAAAAGTATGCTGTCGTGGAAGCGTTTCACAGTCTCGTGCATACAATGTGGTATTTTTATCTCTGTGTAGTGTCCTTCTGGCTCTATTTTCCAAGCAGAGAATGCTTGTCCTTTAGGTTTTCCTGGAACAGTTGTCTTTAACATAATCACGTCTTGTTATCTTGCTCTGGTTGCCTCTTTCCTTTAGAGCTGTGCAAAATTGTATTTCTTGAGTTATACTCGTGTTTTACAGATGCCCTTTCCTACATGCTTAAAAGTGGATGGTGTTAAACTGCAGTTAATCTTGAGTGTATGTGTGGGCTTAATAATTTAAAAGCTGAAACATTAAAACAATGACTATTCTTCAAGTGTGATTAAAAACTCAGCAAATTCAGAAGAAAAGCTTTATCTAAAAGAAAACAAAACATGTGAAATGTGGGTGAATGCACATTTAAGGCACTCCACCAACGTTAATTCTACCATGTAACAACTTGGTGATCAATGAATAAAATTGTCTGTAAGTACAGATTAGAAGAAAATAATTTAGAAAAATACATTAGATTATTTCTTGTTTTACTTTTTTTCAAAGATATGCTAAGATGGTTTAGTTTTCTATTTTAGATATCTTTTATAAAACAAAATTTTCATTAGGATTTGTAACTTGGTTTCTCTTGAAATGCCTACTAGAAGCGTTTCAGTGAGAATTATACAGTATTCTGCAGGGCTGGAAACGAAACCCTCTAACTTCTGCTTCTAGTATTTTTGCACCAGGCTGTCCGTCTTAAAAGAGCAGTGTCTAATTAACTCTTTGCTAAAATATTCAGTATGTAGGACAGTAGGAAATATATTCATCTATGTGTCTTTATCCAAGTCACAGTACTGTGCTTCCCAGAGCCCCTGTTATCTATGGGTTTTTTTATTATCTGGGCTGAATTTGCCAGCCCCACTGACCTTGAGGTAACTTACTGCTGTACTGCAGTTTAGGAAGGATGATGTAGGTGGCAGTCTTCTGTTTTGGGGCCGGTTTTCCTTTCTATAGACAACTACAATCCAGGGAAATAATAATTGCTATTTAATCAGGAGTCTTGTTAGGTTCAAAGGCATACTGCCTGAAAAGACTGGTTGTCATGTTTTTGCAGTTAATTTGATTATTGCCATGTCCTTTAAGAGAGCAATAGCAAATTTTTCTCTGGACGCAAGTTACTCCTTTCTATCATCAGGAAAAGCTCCAGCTTGTGCTGGGGAAAGGGGGTATGTGATACTGCTGTTTGTTTTGTGAGGATAACCTTTGCTTTCAATTTGCTAGCATGGTAGGAAGGTACAGCTCTTTGGGACTGAAAAGGCATCTCTGGTCAATTAAAGGACACTGAAGCAGCACAGGTAAAAATCATATTACCTGCATGTGTACATACATATGTATATGTTTGACAGTTAGCTGTTGCTGCTTACGCTCAGACTCTTTGTAACTGGAAGTGCTCGTTTGAAATTGGTTATCCTATTATTCTAACAAAAGGAATTGGCATTAGGATGACATGGTCAAGCTGAGAGCTGACCTGCAGGATGGCCTGTTGCAGGCACAGCAAATGCAAGCATGTATCTCATTCTCCCCATTTGTTTAAAAAAAAAAAAAAAGTGGGTTTTTTTTGATTTTTTGTTTTGGTTTGGTTTTTGGTCTTCAGGGGTTTTTTGTTTGTTTGTTTGTTTTTGTAAAAGTGCTTTTAAAAAAGTAATTTTAGGAAAGAAAAGAATGTATCAGTGTTACTCACTTTGAGGCAAATCTGTCTCCTGTCAGGCTGATACCTCTGACAAGAATTTCATGTTTGGAAAATATTTTCATGTTACGGGCAAATGCCCCTTCATTTCCCAAAGCTGGGAAACGTTGTGATATTTTTGTCTAAAAGAAATCAAGTTTGGACACTGTGCAATAGCAACTTGGCAGTTGGTTTTAGTATAAGCAAAAAGGATCTTACATTACATGTATCCAGATGTTTCAATACCATATGTGAAATCGAAATTCATTTAAGTCTGAAGAAGTTTTTTGTTGGTTTAAGGAGGGGCAAAAGCATACTTGAGTATGCTTTGCTGGAAATGTGCATCCATAAATAAGGTGCCTTTTTTATTTAGGTAATGTGGTGAAGCTAGTTGGATTAAGAAGGCATAGTTTAGGGAAAAAACCGAACCCTCATGGAGATCATATTTTGGGGGTAGAAAGATGTAATTTAGGACTTGTGGCAATTAGATAATTATTGCCAGTAGTAATGTATAAAAGAAAGGACATGCTACAGGTGCTTTATATTGTTCTAATTTCATTCTTAACAGGAATTTACTTTTTATGTTTACTTTCAATCAAAGCTATGAGTAGGATTAGGCTTTGGGATGTATGTTGTTGGAGGTGACCACTGCAGAGCAGAAGCCACCACAGTTCGGTGCGACCAGGCTGTCACAAGGTGCCTGTGGCTGTTGAAAGCTTTCTCACCTGTACCAGTGTTTACACAGATACTATATTCTACAGGGCTTTTTCAGGCTTATCGAGAGAAGGTTCATTAGCAGTGGTCACAGGCCTCATTATTGCGACTGTAAGCTTACAGGTGAAGGTTATTTTGCCATACACAGAGGTAAAGAGAGTTTGTGTTTACAGAAGGAATTCCTCTGTGCTAAATCTGGATGGTCGACCTTCATTAGCAATAAAAAAGGTATGTGGACTGATAGCATGGGTGGGTATCAGTTTCATTTATTGTTAAACTTACAGTAAAGGTTAGCTTGGTCGAAATGTCTTTTAACAATGTCTTATTTAACATTGTAAGTACTTAATATCAGTGGAGCACAGCCTGTTTGTTGGGTTCAAATATGATGAATAGCAAGTTTTTCTAGTCTTGTTTACAGACTGGTAGATTATGTTTTCATATATCATATCTAGCTATAGTAATTGGGAAAGGTTTGGTTTGAGATATTTTGAAATGCTTAAAAACACAGGACGGCATGCTAATGATGAGTGGAAACAAACATTCCAAAGCCAAATCTAGTTTTAGATGTCAGAGGAAGCAAGTCAACTTTTAAAAGGCAATTGAGCAAAGAAGACATTTTCAAATGACTTCTTGATGTTGGATGTAAGACCAGGAAACATTCATCCTGTTAGCCATAATTATTTTTAGAGCTCCTCAAAGTTTCTCACAATTTGTTTATAATTAAACATATCTGCAGTTCACAAATTAATAACATGCATCTGAGGCTTTTATGTTGTGCAACCAGTATAATGTCTGTACTCTGGATGTTGTAGTCCTGATTCAGAAAAATGACTTTACCAGCAAAGACCAGTTAAGTATGTGCTTCTGTCATACTGGAGACGGTAGAATGGTAGCAAGTGCTTAACAGATGAGCCTTAACAGAACTAATTTTAGGCTTTTGAATACATTTAAGATGTTGCTTTTCTTCTTCAGTTTGTTCTTCTGACTTTGTTTTCATTGCTGATAACACTCAGTCTTCTAACCTTCCTTCCTAAGCTCCGCTGTGACTTTGCTTTTAATCTTTCTTTTTTTCATTTTTCCCACTCCCCCAGAGGCTCTAGTTTTGTGATAAATACTGCTTGGTTAATACAGTAACAGATCAGGTGGGCTGCCATTAGGAAGCATTTGTTAAAGTAATTGAAAGATTAAGGTTTATAGTTCAACAGAAATAGGCACCTTTTTACTTCCCGTGGCATGGATGGTGATCTAAAGTACACCATTTATAATATTATACACACAGGTAAGGTAGAAAAATGTTTACGAGGTTTCAGGCACAAATACTTAAACATGAAGAAACACCAGCAGTAAAACTGTACCTCAGTAATGTGTATGTTTGTATGTTGCCATTCACTCTGTGTGTGTTTAATCATACATACTTTCTTTTCGTAAAAGTTCCCATTTTTTTCTTTGAGCAGGATGGATATAGAAAATTGATCTACACCCAGCCCTTTGTTTTTAGTCTTTCTGTTTATAGTGCTCTCAGATCTGTGCTTCAGAGAGGTGTGTTTTTTCATTAGCTAATGTGTGCATTATCTTACTGATTCACAATCTGATTAATCTTTGTCACATCACCATGAGATAAAGGGCCAATATTATCCCCGTTTTACAGACAAAAATCCGAAGTATAGACGCAGTAGAGCAGAGTCTCCATCAGTTTAGGGTATTCATTTTGGGATGTGCTATGGGGTACTACCATGACACAGCTTCCACTGACTTAGTTGTGATTGTAAATACTCATCTGCAGAACCTCAGCTTGGGAACCTGGAGAGGAAAATGAACGTATAGAACTTGTGTATAGTAGGTAATGTTACAAGCCTCACACAAGGGCAAAAAGGGGTGAATTCTGTTCACTAAAATAATAGTCAGCTTCCTGAAGGAGATTTAGATGTAAAAAAAAAAAGTTACAACATAGGCAAATTTGGGTTCATATCTGAGGAGCAGCAAAAAGTAGAATCATAGAATCACGTAGGTTGGAAGAGACTTTTAAGATCAAGTCCAACCATCAACCTAGCACTGACAAAACTACCACTAAACCATGTTCCTCAGCACCACGTCTACTCATTTTTTAAATATGTCCAGGGATGGTGACTCCACCACTTCCCTGGGCAGCCTGTTCCAATGTTTGATAACCTTTTTGGTGAAGAAATTTTTCCTAATATCCAAACTAAACCTCCCCTGGTGCAACTTGAGGCCATTTGCTCTCATTCTGTCGCCTTGGGAGAAGAAACTGACCCCCACATCTCTGGGCTAAACAACCCCAGTTCCCTCAGCCGCTCCTCATAAGACTTGTTCTCTAGACCCTTCACCAGCTTCGTTGCCCTTCTCTGGACATGCTCCAGGACCTCAATGTCTTTCTTGTAGTGAGGGGCCCCAAACTGAACACAGTATTTGAGGTGGGGCCTCACCAGTGCTGAGTACCGGGGGGCAATCACTTCCCTAGTCCTGCTGGCCACACTATTCCTGCTACAAGCCAGGGTGCTGCTGGCCTTCTTGGCCACCTGGGTACACTGCTGGCTCATATTCATCTGTCTGTCGATCAACACCCCCAGGTCCTTTTCCACTGGGCAGCTTTCCAGCCGGTCTTCCCCAAGCCTGTAGCGCTGCCTGGGGTTGTTGTGACCCAAGTGCAGGACCCGGCACTTGGTCTTGTTGAACCTCACACCATTGGCCTCAGCCCATCGATCCAGCCTGTCCAGATCCCTCTGTAGGGGCCATCCTACCCTCAAGCAGGTTGACACGTTTGCCTAACTTGGTGTCTCCTGCAAACTTACAAGTAACACCATGATGAACAAGTTATACACTTTTAGAATTATAAATTCTGCCTACAGCTTTTGGAAGTACTAATGCTTTACAAATAAAATATCAATAGAAATGTTACTGTCTGGGGAGAAGGACTCTTCTTAGAAATGTCTAATGTTATTTTACTGTAAGTTTACAGAGTGAGGTAAAATAAAACCCAAGCAGAGGTGGGACTGAGGTTTGACAGAGATAAAAGCAACTGTTAAAAAGTAAGCAAGAGGCACTGTTAATAATAAGTGACGATACTGGCTCTTTTCCCTACCAGTTCACTCAACATTTCAGCCAGATATGTACATTTCATATATGTGTATATATATACAAACCAGTATGTATAAATGTAGATATATATATAAGTATATACATTTATATAGATATATCTATTTAAAAAAAAAGTATGTGTGATAGTATTTGCATGCATTTATTGTGCTGCCCAAACAACTGAGTGATGAGAACATCAAACAGGGTTTAAATGTGTCGTTATTCTCACTTCAATGTTGTGCCTTTGGTTTCTGGAAGCAGTCTGTCGCTCTTGCAGTTTGGTCCTTGACCTTCTATCACTTTTGGAGATGTGCCATACAATCTTTGTTTACAGTAACAAGCATGGAAAAACTGACTTCCTGACAGTAATGCTGAAGTCTAAGTTGAAACCACTCACAGGTGAAAAAACATAGTTCTTCCACTTTGAACTTGTGTTTCATGTAATATACCCATTTAAAACAGGGCAGCCAACAAAAGGAAACCAGTCCTTTGCCCAAGACCAAATATTAACTGCTTTGTCAGCAGTTTTACTAAGGAGTTGGTTGTAATGTGTTTCTGTATGTTTTTCCCTGTGTAGCATACAATGTGCAGTCTTAAAAAACCCATCCCACTGGCAATTTAATTTTTATATAGGTATGATATTAATTGATTGAGCAGTTCAGGACCCTTCACGGATTTCTCGCTATTGCATGTGCAGCTCTGATCTCCGTGCATAACCTCTTCATTACACAGCTTTCTCACAGGCTGGTAAAACACATTAGGATCCGTAGGTTGGTTTGTACGAAGACAGAACTGATAGATTGCACAACTTCCTTGTTTTCTGGCATTTGCATCACCTTTCCTAGTGTTCTGTGTTCACCAACCCAATACTGACAGCTGTAAGACTTTTTTAGGAAATCAGGGTGTTTACATAAGGCATTTGTGTGTTCAGATTAGATTCTCTTCTTGAAGCGCAGGTTTACTAAACAAAGCAACATTTGAGTTGTGGAGTCAAAATCAAAGTCGTGATGCAAAATGGGTGCAAATCTAATGGAAGATTCGTGGCCCAGGTCAGTGGTCATGTTTTTGGTGATGTAAGTTAGGTGATGTGCTTTGTAGCAATTAAATATTCCATAATTATGTCAAAAGAATGTTATTTTACACTTTCAGGAAATTAAAAGGGAATGGTAAGAAGAGTGGAAGTTAAATGAAGAGCAGGCTAATGAAGCATTCCTATTTTCCTGCAAGTTGTGTGTTCAAATGATCTGTGTTTTAATGTACACTTCCAAATCCTCTGTACAATTTTTATTTTCTTTTTACAGCATTACAATAATTACAGTAATCTACACTAACTTATGGCCTGACCCCTTTTACACTGGCGAATACATTGTGTCAGTTGCTTTTGAACCGTGAGAAGAGTTTGGCCCCAAGGCTAACTTAACTGGAGGAAACAGTTTATAGTAAGTCAGAATAATAATGGGAATATTAACCCTAGGAAGCTTCTACAGATGCAGAGACAATTATGTATTTTTTCTCAGTGTTGATTATCATTTGATTGCATTTGCATCAAGGCATCACGTTCTGCCCTGTTGAATTCCCACAGTTCTGCTCCCTTCCAGGGCTATTGCTGAAGTCTTCTTTCTCACACAAACAGTTTGCAGGGAGCCAACAGCACAGGGCTTAAGATATGTAGACTCAATCCTTTAAAATACAGTCATTTTCTAGCATGCAGTGATCAAACATGGGTGAATATTGAGAAAATATCACTCAAATTTTAAACATCGCATTTGTACTCACACTGTAAACAGAATCTCAAATATTATGATTAAAGAGCTGGCAAATACAAACGTACATGGCCAGTGCTATCTTCTGGAATAGCTGAAATTTTGGGAGGCTAATTGCAATAAACTGTCCATCATGCATCCATAGAACCTAGAATTAATGTGGGAAATTTTTCAAGCAGTAGTATTGAATAATCAGTGAATTCAAATAATTTGATTTGGTTCCAGATGACTGCAAGAGAAAAGTGCAGAACTGTGCTTCACCAGTTTCTTGTGATGAAGGTCTCTGCTGAAAATGCAGAGGCAGCATTTCTCTATTTTTTTACATGCAATCACTAAGATGGTCTGCACAGATTCTGGCATATTCTACTGAAAATTACCAAAAGGAGGAATTGTGGCTATTTTTTTAACTGGATGGACAACCAAAGCATATCTTTTGCATGAGACAGCAGTGAGATCTTCATTGCAGGTTGTGTACAGCATAGCAATATCAGGAGATGTCTCTGAAGAAGTCCATCAAGTACCAAAGGGGTTTAGCTGTGATCATGCAAAACTCACAGGGTATTTTACCCTACTGTACACTGTAGAGAAATTGCTTCTGGGACTTGAAGTCTCAAGATAAAGTTGACCTCAGTGTCTCTAAACTATGGCAGTGTGTGTCTAGACGTACCCTGTGGCTACTAAACATCTCCTGGTATTTTGTGCAAAGTGTAGGGCACTTCATGCCTTGGCCAGTAGCCAGCATGGCTCAGTACTTAGACCAATGTGCAGCTCTGCGGTTTGTGTTCACTGACATATGTTTGTTTTGGTTTGAGTCCATAAGGTTTGCACGCTTGAGGTTCACTTTGAGGTTTCAAGTTCAGTGAAACATCAAGTTTTGCCTGGCTCTTGGGTTGAAACCTCAAGCCTAATGATGATGATTTCTCTATCTGCAGATTATGAAGGGAAAGGTCGTTGAAAAACAAACCCCAAAGCCTTACACTTGCTGAGGATCACCAAGCATTCAAATGGACCATTCCTTGCAGAATTTAGCAATTGTCTGTTTCTGTCAAAATTGGTAACTCCACGTTTTACTGATATGCACAAATGTATGAGTGGTGTTCTGCTTCAATTAAAGCTATAGCATTTCTCCAAGTTGCTGCTATTTTTCAGTTCCTACTTCCTGGGTAGCACTGTTTAGCGCTACACAGGGGTGGCAGCTTTTGCCTGCATTAAGGAAAAAGTTAAATTTATGTTCAACCTTTGGCCAGATACTTGTTTGTTTTAAGCCCTGTTACTTCTGTCCAGTCTCTGCAGTGCCTGTGCTATGCTTAACCAACGTGAAGTTCTGCTCCCTTTGACTTCAGGAAGTTAAGTCCTAAAAGGGATTTTTCCCAAAAGGAAAAGCTGGTGCACTGAAGGCAGCTGGGTAGCTTTCCTCTTTTGAGTTTTAACAGTTGTCTTGGTGTTAAAAGCAATTGCGGTCTTGCTCTGCATAACTGTGCAACTCTCCTGTAGCTGGGATCCAAAGCTTCATTTTCAGTGACATTCAGTGAATCTTAGACTTGCAGGGATCCATGTCATAATGGAGTATTGTACCAAAAAGATAATTAGCCATACAAAGAAGTATACTGAATCTGGTTGAAAAGCACCTGAAAATCACTCCACAAAATTCCGTAGCCCTTAAGGAGCCATGAATTATGCTTATTTTGGGCTCTCTGTATATTGCTCTAATTCTTCGTGTTGATCTAGAGTCTACTCTGCTGCTGAATCTTTTGCTCCAAAGCCTATCCCCTGTGGACTATTACATCAAATCCAAAGTACCTAATGTATCCCTAAGGTAGCACAAAGCTGCTCTAATATGGAGCAGGATTTATCATCAAATGTTTGAGAACAGATCTTCAAACGCTGGCACCAAATAGGTGTTGGGAAAATTTCAGTTGATGACCTGTCAAGGCAGCATAAAAATAAGCCCAGTTCTTTCTGCCTCTTCTCATCTCGAAGCTTCCATGTGAACTCAGGCAGTGATGATGTCAACCAGAAATTCCTACCTGTATCCTCAGCTATTCTGTGTGGACAATGTCCTACTTCTCTGTTCACTGTATGGAGGGGGAGAAAACGTGCTGTGGAGTTCAACTTCGAAAGTCATTTTAGACAGGTAATTTCACAGTCTGCCAGTGAATTACTTTGAGAGTTAACAGTATCTAATAGAGCAAAGTACCTATGTTAGAGATTTGGAGAGAGAAGGAAGAGTTAGTGACCCATGCTGTTATCAAAGAATTTGTGGGGGAGGCTATCTGAAAGAATCTCAGTGTAAGAATTAAATTTTTAAGCACTATGTGCATAGGGCTGCCTCTCACCAAGGAGCTTTTCTGCATCAGTCTTTTACATTTCTGAAGAAATGATGACTGGTCTTTCTCTTTGTAGTTCTTGTCTCTTCCCTTCCCTCCCCGTTCATTTGCATCTAACATGACTGTGTATCTCTGTGTCATACTTAAAGGTTCATACATCGTGTACCTACACAGGAGGTCTTCACAAGCTTGTGAATGTATTTAGAAAAACTGTAGGGGCCCCCTTTTTGGGTCTGTTTGAAAAAGGTGTCCTGTATCGCATACTCTGAAACTAGCATCCTCCAGGTATCATGTTGGTTCAGCTCTAATTCCGACTTCTGAGAGCAGTTCAGGTTTCACACACATCTGATCTTTGTTTTTTCTCCTGTTTCTCATGGGTAACATGGCAGAACACTGGAATCGGGGTGTTCACTGGGGTCTTAGTGGTTTGGTTAATAGTTGAACTAGCATCTAAACATCAAAATGACCATCAGATGGTGGCAATTTGGAGGTGCTACTGATTTGAGCTGAACTTGGTTAAATGAATATGAAAAGAAAAGTCTCTTCATTCCTTGACTCCTTCACTTCTCTTTGGTTTTAGTGTTATATCTAGGAAAATGTATGCAATTCAGTATTTCCCACTAGCAGTGCAGTGAAGGCTGTGTATGTAAGAAACAGAGAAAGAACATTTATTTCCTGCCCACTTATTTCTCCAGGGAGGGAGGTGCAGCACTGGAAGACCTTATCCAGAGAGGTTATGGAATTTCCATCTCTCGGGGTTTTCAAGACAAAGTCACAGCTGACCTGATGATAGCTGAGGGGGGTTCACTAGGTGACCTCCAGAGGACCCTTCCAACCAAGATATCTGTGATTCTGAGCCAGAACAGATAAATGAGCTACTGGTGGGAAACATCATCAGCTCAGAGTCAAGAACTCCTGCAGCTCTCTTAGAAACCAGTGAGACCGGATGAGAAGCCATTCTGAAACATGCTACTATAATTGTTATAGGTTAAGAACAGTAAGAGTGGTCACCAAGACAGCTCCTATTATCTTGTAATCTAAAGCCCTGAAGATACTTATTTTGCTCCACTTAGTCCCTGCCTCAGTACTGTTTGTCTTTTGGACTGAGAAAAAGTAATCCGAAGCCTTTGTTCTCTATATTAGCTGACACTGCATCTGAAAAAGTAGTATTATATCCATTAGTTACAGTCTGAGTTTGGGTGTACCGATGTTGTTTTCCAGCGAAGGCTTGTCAATGCTGGAATTACTAACCCCACAGGTGAAAATGCCTGTGGGTGACTGTGGTAATCTTGTGATTTCTGTGCGTGCAGTCCTGCGGCTCTCCTGAACACTAACTGCATGCTGAGGGTGAATACTACAAGTGGTTTTTACGTGGAATTTAGGCAACTCCTAGGTGCAGCCCATTGCAAAACCCCTTTCTGATAGGAGCCAATGAGAACAAGCTACAACTGCCTTGTGCAAATTTTTGCAATCTGCTATTGCATGAACAGTTGGGAAGGTTGAAATCGGCATGAAAGAGCACTCGGGTTTTGCTCCGATTGTGCTTTCCCCGTGCGAGTGCTAGGCATCTCCCTCTCTTCTGGGGAATTCTGTGCTTGATCTCCATCACATAACTTCGGAGCTTGCGATGGGATCCTGCGCAAAACAGCTGTGTGGATTCACGGCAGCTATCTTCTTATATTTCCCTGACACCGTGTACGGTTTCAGTGTAAAGAGCCAGGGAGCGCAGCATTGCGAGGTGGTGCCCGGCTTTTGCAAACAAAGGGGATGGAGGACTCTGTGCCACCTGCTTCGTCACTTGCACAAATGTTAGGAGTAAAACAAGCTACCAACCGCTAGCTGTTTGTTGGATGATAACTCTATGCAGCAGCAATTCCATCGATCATCAAGGTCAGCTTTTTTGCTTTTGTTTCTCCAGCGAACCAGTCCCTCGGTTCCATGCTCCTTTAGGCAAGATGGTAAAACAGCCAAAGATGTTAACTGCTTGGTGCCCTGACAGTGAACAGCGTTGCGGAGCTGCACTCTCTTATTCGGGGACTGCCAGGGGTGTCCAGATGTTTCTGCGTTAAACAGTGTGGCACAACACCTCTGCAGGAATTGGCAGGCAAGAGCATTTGCTTCTTGACTTGGATTGGAAGCTTTTGAGTCGGCAATGTCAGGAAAACATTGCCACCGTCCGCAAACCAGAGAGCGCCCTGTCGTGTCCATACGTGAGGAAAAAGCCCTTCTGCTCATTTTTTCCTGCTTGTTTTGTGGGACAGTGGATTTACTGAAATTGCCAGTTATGAAAATGGTGAATGCCCCTCTGTTTCTTGCTGTAGTCGCTCATGAGTGTGGGGCCGAGTGGGAAAGAGAGTGGTCTTTGCAAACAGCTTATTAGTCTCAAATAAATTATTCAGAACACAGGTTCGGATACAGATTGCAGGGAACGATAATGGAGTTGGTTTTCTGAGCCTGTTCATGTTATGAAGACATGGAGTATGCTTTTCAGGAATTCACTTAAGTGGAATCAGCTTTGAATAACGTAGCCTGGAAGTAATATTGCTGCCATCCAGCTAGTGTCTGTGGAACAGCATTCTGCCTCCTGAAGCATTGGTGTTGAAGGCGGATAGATAGGGAGATATTTATTTTTTGGCCTATTTTTTTTTTAAAGGGAAATTCTTTCTAACCGCTAGAGAGGGGCATGTTTCGGTCGAGATTTCTTCCCCCCCGAGTGAAACAGTGGACCACATCAGCATCCGATTTGGGTGCGTCATGTGGTTTCTCATGTGATGCTGGTCTCGCTGCGCTTTGGAGAGTGAGCCTTTGTGACTCCGCACTCTTGGACAGTAGCATCCAGCAACACAGGAGACTTTGGGGAGGTAGAGGAAAACGGACACCCCCTCAGAAAACCCCAAAAGCCCAGAGAAATAAAGTTACCGTAATTTATTATAGTTATTGTTTCTTCTTAACTGTTTTGGCTTTTATTTTTAATTCTGGGTCTCCCCCTTTCTCCGTTCCTGCAGGCATAAAGCTGCACTGTTCGGAAGAAGCGAGATTGTCTTTCCTTACAGCTACGACGCTGCACCGCTCTCGACACAGCCTGCTTTTCCCCCCATCTACCTGGGCGGCTGTTTCTGCTGTTTCTGCTGCTGCTGGGGCTGCTGCAGTCTCGCTGCCTGCGCTTCACCCCGGCTTGGCTGACTCGAAACTCACTCGTCTGCACATTGCTAAGGAAGAAGAGCGATGGAGCCGCGTTTTTTCTGTTGGTTCTGGAAGCAACGGGTTGCGATGTGTGATGATTTGGGGGTTTTCTTGGGGGTGGGGGGTGGGGGAGGAGAAAGGAGGGGTGTTAATCCAGAATGGTGTGGGTGAAAGCTTAAAGTAATATTATGTAAAGTAATCCAGTGCTTGACAAGGGCATCAGCAGCAAGAATCCAGCCTCTGCTGCTCCAGAGGATTAACATGGGGAAGCCACAGTGCTGCCAGCCGGGTTTCACCTCAGCGTTGTGCTGGAGATGGATAAATAAGGTATCGGTTGTGTCTGCCTGTTAAGGCAAAGCCATGGGAGAAGGAGAGAGCGAGCGAATGCAAATGCAAAGGAAGAAGAAACGCTACGTGCCGTTTGTCTGATTCCGTGCATTCTCATTGCAGAGAGGACGGCGTGGTTAACAAAGCAATGTATGGACGGAGGGACTGTAAATTGTAGCTCGAACACTCCTGATACTGCCAGGGAGGGAACTGATGAGCTAGGTGGCTGCAGTGATATCCCCAGGGAAAACAGCAGCCATGCACTCTGTGTGTGTGTATATATGTATGCATGTGCTTTTTGTGTGTGTGTGAGCATGTATAGACATGAAAGACAGACATTTCTGACCAATTTACAGAGGAAGTTTGTCACTTTGCTGGGTCAGACTTGATTGCAGCTTGTATTTTCAGCTATAGCTCTACACCCATTTCCTGACTGAGGCGGCACTTTGTGAAAACAGATGTAGGCAGAATTCTTTTGAGAAATGTGAAAGCAGATCCTTTCCGCTTAACACCTTGAAGCACTGAATCTTCTGCACTGTGCTGAGAGAAACTGTGGGGGTTTCGTTTTCTCCATCTTAAAATCTTTATAAACACAGCTGTATTCAGTATGGTGAAAAGGTCTATACTGTAAATAGAAATGTGATCAATCTAATCAAAATAAATGCATCCCAGATGACTTTTAGACCAGCTGGCTACCACAGTCATCAGATGGCTAAATGTTCAACTGAGCATTTATATTCAGCATTGCAGTTACATTTTTTTATTTTTTTTAGAATTTCAAAATCAGCCTCTAAGGAAAAAGGATTCTTCATCCGTTGAAAAAAGCCAATGCTCGCATTTGGGAATAGATTTTTCTGAAATGTACCTGGATGTATTTTTTGTTGCCAAACGTGCACGGGGGAGACCGTGTTTGTAGAACAGGTAGGCTTGTCACAGTACAGGCTTATTTAGATCAGTAGGCAGCTCGGCTTGGCCATGTCTGAACAATGCAGAAATAGGGGAAACAAGTGCTGCACTCAGCTAGCGGGGCTTGGCGTGACTTCTAGCAGCTGCCTACTGAGAAAGACGAGTTTTTTCCTCCTTTTTTTTTTTTTCTTCCCCTTTTATACAAATCCGTAGACCATAATGTCATCCTAAAACGTGTACAAGGGGATTTCCCAATAGTCATGGTAAGCTACCCTGCAAGACGCCTGTCTGGCCCTTCCACTATCTGTTACCCAGCCTACAAAGGCAGCCCTGTGTGTTGGATTATATTTAGCCAGCTGTTGGATAACATTCTTGTGCTGGGGGCAAAGGAGTCTTATTACTCCCAAACTGTAGTTTTCTGTTTGCTTAAAGAAAAATAACCTTGGCGATGCAGCAGGCTCTGCAAAGGAGTTTATGCCACTCCAATACCTTACTGAAACTGTCGTGTATTTCTAACTCGGGCAGTTTGAAGCAAGCAAGGAGGAGGAAAAGAGACTCTTAACTCACAGCTTCAAAGCTGCAGAGATGAGCAAAATGTCAGCAGCTTGTAATTAGGAGTCCATGGGCACGTCAGTGACTGAATCTCTCCAGGAATAGCTATGTGATGTGTGCCACAAAGCAAAGGAAGACAGTCATAACCTGGTTATCAAGCCTGGTTCAAGCAAGAAAGAGCAAAATGGATTAATGAATCTCCTGCATTCCTTAATCAGATGTGGACGGATTACACGTACAAGGCTTGCTGAATTCTGCAGCAGCGAGGACTGAATTATCAGTTTGTCAGAGGGCACACATTCCCCGAGTGAAACTGTGAATCCTTCAGAAAAAAATGCAGATGAACCGTCTATCCTAGAAAATGTCTTTCCCAGCTCCATCCTGTACAGGCAGCCGTGTGACACGGAGGCACGCTCTGAAGGCAGAGACCGGCGAGCCGCACGGAGGTGTTTAAAAGGAAGGGTGTAATTAAACACAAAGCCAGCACACCGAAATTCTGTTCTGGCGTTACAGATTTGATACTGAAATGCCACCCCAGAGAAGGCTGGCTAGGGTCTGGTGTGGTTTATATTAAGGCTTCTCTGGTTAAGAGTGAGAGGGGGAGGGAAAGGGCTTCGTGCAGCATCTTGCAGCCACACACAAGTCCCCAGGGCTGCAGGGGGAAGAGGATGGATGTGCGCGGATACGGGCTCTTAAAGGCACATGCTCAGACCCCGCCGGGAGCTTCCCGACCTCCGCGTTTATTTTTAGGTCTGTGCAGGCAACCCGGCGGTGTTGGAGGTTGTGGGGAGGTGTGGTGTGCTTGCTTCATCTGCTCCCACTGGCCTTTCTCCGCGGCGTGGCTGGGAGATGTTTGCAGGGCTTTTATCAATAGCCCTCCACGATATTCCATGTGCACGTCTGCCGGGCTGCACGCCGCCCGACTGCTAGGAGCCTGGCGTGGTTCCCTGCTCCCAGCAGAAGTCGGTTCCAGTTCAGCTCTGTTTATGTGGCTCTTTAATTTACCAGGCTAGGTAGATTGCATTATGCAAACAGTGGGGTGGTGGGGTGGGTTTTTTTTTTTTTTTTTGACTGTGAACACAAATTTGTAGGAGGAGATGACTCTGTATATTAAACCAATAGCCCTTTGAATTGTGTGTAGTATAATTTAAATATACTTACTTTAATTAATAGAAGGTTACAAAAGCTGGCATTGTCTGGGGCTGTTTAATTTACATCTTGGGCTTAGTCAATGAGCATAACCTGCCTGATTAGAATAGTGTATTCTGCGCGGCCAACAGGGTGGAAGACATTATTTTGTTTGTGTTAGTTCCAACAGCTGGTCATTAATGCAGGCCCCATCTCCAGAGTGAAGTGCTAGTGGACATGAATGGCTGCCTGATTAATGCTGCCCCTCGACGGGTCCTTCCTCCAGCAGCGATGCTCGCAGCAGAATAATGCCGCGTGATTTGATTGCGCTCTAACAGGGTAGTGTGTCATTGTGTCACCCAGCAATGGAGGTTATTATGGGGCAGGGCAGACAGACGGGACAGTGGGGTTACTAGACCGTGGCATTTTTAGAAATGCAGGCCTGACCTACTTAGAGTTATTCTCGCTGGCTGGCAGCTGCCTGGTGCGGGGCTCCCCCGGATAGGCTGCGGCTGTTGCTAGGGGGAATTAGCATGAATTTTTCCACATGCAGACTTGGTGATTGAATGATAAAAGCTGACTGGAATTAAAGAGATTCGCTTCAGTATTATGCAGATTTATCTCCCTCTCTCTCTCAAATGCATAAAAAGGAGCAGAAGACAGTTTGTTGCCATTTATTTTTGACCTATTTTTTTTTTCCAGGGGAGGGCAGAAGTGTTGTGAATTTTTGATCGTCATTTACTATTTAAGCCTCTGAAATGATATGACAGTGGGCATGCATCTTTAATGTATGGGAGATTCAAATGCTGTCTCTTTGGAAGGGGAATGAAATGAATGTATTTTGTGTTCTGGTCAGACCGCCGCCTCTTTCTATTTGAAGCTATGTCAGATTCCCTCGTCTGGAAAGATGAAACATATACCAGGTTTTATTGCATAACATTACTCTTGGCTATTTTTAGCTGCCTGTACTTCACAAAATTAGTCCTGTGTTTATGTTGGTGGGTGAAATTAATCCTCGGACTATGTCTCCTATATGCAGAGACAGACGCCCAGGGTGTGCTGCAGTGTTGTGTGTCATGTTCATGGGAAAAGGTGTTTACATACTACAGATGTTATCAGCACTGCATACCTAGCAGAGAACTGATACCTGGCCTGGAATCAGATCAAACTGATACGTGGCCTGGAATCAGATCAATTAGAGAACCTCTTCTGGATTTTGGAGTATTTTTCAGGCTTTGGTTTGAAGTTGGATTCGCTCGATGGCCCTTTTTTGTTTTATCTACATCTGCCTAAAATAGTGTTATCAGAGAACTCTGTGCTCCCTCAGGAAGCAAATAAAAACAATACTCAGTGAAGAATCCTTTGATGTAATTATGAATATTTCCTTTGTTATTATCACTAATTATAGAAGATCTTTGTTTAAACAGGAGTTCCCCTCTGTGTGATCCTTTACCATGCAAAGAAGTTACAATTTAGTGCTTATAATTTTAAATTAATTTTTCATGGTGACGCATCATGACGTCACACGTTAAGAACTGGGAATTTTCAAAGTAAGAGGCAGTTGGGGAAGCAGGGAGAGAGACCCAAAAGTTTTCAAAATTGCAAAATAAAAAATGTGACTCAGTGCTGAAAAGTAATGAGCTCGTTTGTGTCTGAAACAGTGTCATTTGAAATACTTGGATGAACGAGATACCTTTTACAGGGGTGTGAGCAGCCTGTATGTCTGTCTGGAGGGCCAGCAGCCTCCCTGGATGCAGAGCTCCCCTGCCTTGGCCCCTGGAGTTTCTCGGGAAGGTATGAAGAGGAAGCAACTGGAAATGGAGTCGTGCGTTTGAATGTGTTTTGTGGCCGAGGCAAAGCATTTGGTTCCTACAGATTTGATTTCCTATGTCTTTTTCCTGGCCTTGATTCATTACTGAAACTCACACCGCTTCCTTCTCTGCTCCTTCCTGATGGTCTCATGGAGTGACAGTTTTTTAGAGAAGTGAAAGTGAAGAGAGGCACTATTTGATGCCCAGTAATTGTGTTCTCCTTGGCTGTCCCTAGAGGTGACTCCGGAAAGTGAAACTGTGGCTTTGGTCCCACTTCCATCAGCAATGTTCTCTTGATCAAAGCCTGATCTCCTGATCCACTTTCCTGCGGGATGCTGTCGGTGGCTGTGGCTTTCCACCTGGGCTGTGGTTTTCACATCTGTCTTCCAAACTTACCTCTGTGTCGTGCTGTCTGCTGAGCTTCTCCCCAGTTGCTTTCCCCATGATGAACCAGTTCATCAGTGATCAGAGAAAAGGGCTGGAGCAAGGCCAGGTTCGGCCCATCCCAGTGTCTCCTTGGTGGGCTCGTACCCAGGTGGGCAGCCTCTTTTCCAACAGAAGCGGGGAGTACTGCCATGGAAATCAGTTCCTTATGGGAGGAAAAGCCAACTTTGCTTTTGAGATGCTAGGCAACAGCCAGCCTTTGTGTGCAATTGTCATTGGTTCTAGCCAGTTGTAGTTTCATCCAATTCATCTGGGATATTAACTAACTTGGACTTCAGCAAATCAAACTGAGCGTGCAATATTATATTAATTTCAGCAAATAGCTATTTCTAGAAAAATTATATGAGTGTCGTCTTATTTTGGTATATTCCTGTTAAGAAAGAGGGAGTCCAAAGAAAAGCAACAAACGATATAAAGCGTATATTCTGTGGAAAAGAGTTGTATCCTTGATGTATGTTTGGGATTTCAACACAGCAAACATTTATAACAAACATCAAATCAGACAGTTTAATAAACCATCAAAATGACATATTAAATATAAAAAATGCAGCACACCAGAAATTGTACTTGACATTAGGTTACTTTTCGGAAAGTCTCTTTGATTGGAATTATTCCAAATAAACGAATGTGTGAATAATCTGATCATAATGCTTTGGGTAATTATAAGTAGCAGAAATATGGAGTTAATGAAACAAAACCAAAAACTGAGCTTTGTGTGTGTGTATATAAAGCATAAGAAACAGGACACCAGAGGAGTTTGAAATATATGTCTGTGTTGAAAATATTGTCAATTGTGCACATTCCTTTGAAAAAAATATGTTAATCATTTTCTGATGATCTCCTCTGAGGTTTCTATTGTTGGAACAACTTACACCTCCTACCTTGAAGTTGCTTACCTACAAAAGATTGTGTTGTATTGTTCAACATTCTTGTACCATGACCTCTCCTGTGAGCTATGAAAGATCTATTATGCTGAGTTTCATGCTTTAGGGTGGCTAAGCGAGCGCTGATTTACTGGTAGCATATGCAGGCAATATTTTTTTTTTTTCCCACAGCAAAACGCCCAGAATCCTGCCTCCATTTGCAGCTGTGAGATGGCTGTGCTGCTTGCTGTATTCCTGGCCTCCAAGTCTTGGCCATTCGTGGATTTGTTGCGCATTTCGTGATGTCATTGCAACCTTCTGTTTTTCTGAAAATGACCAGAGGATACAGGGTATAGAGCGACAGATCTAGATTCCCATGAAGGGATTACAGCCGCCAGGAGTGAGTTGATTCCCAGCCTTCACCTCCTGCTAGGGCTATAAAGATTAGTTCTTCTGCAGCAAATGTGTTTCGGTTCTAA
The DNA here is from genome assembly GCA_013398295.1 of Chionis minor. Classification (NCBI taxonomy): domain Eukaryota; kingdom Metazoa; phylum Chordata; class Aves; order Charadriiformes; family Chionidae; genus Chionis; species Chionis minor. The sequence goes on from VZSF01000519.1 coordinate 299,475, forward strand.
TTTCAAACCAAAAGTACGAGGAATTGTATTATATTTCTTAAAAGACTGGCAGTTGGCACACTCCTTTTATTGCATTCCAGTAGGGAATACAAATGTTTTACAAATTAAAATAATCCTTACAAGATTTTTTTTCTGTGATCCATTAACATGGAAACAAATTCTGTGACATACTGCTGTCAGCCAGGAACCGTGTTATTGTGGCTCCCACATTCATGCTTTTCCTGCATCCATGGATACGTGTGCCTGTACACTCAGAAATGCTGCATACATGTAGTGTGTGTGAATGTGTATATGAGAGACAAGCATAACTTATACAAATACAACACCGAAGCATATAGTATGTAATCACAGTTGTCTCAGAGTAGTACCAAAACTTGTGCCTCTAGATGTATGATGCTGGTTTGTGTATGATGAAAAATGGCTTGTCATAAAATTCATGCAGTTCTGGCATGTAGCATAACCATTGCATTAATGCTGTCATCCCATTCATCATCAGCAACAACAACAACAAAAAAATAGTCACGATAATGTGTAATACAAAGATAACAAAAAGGATAGTGTGGTGAAAAGTAGGGTGTACCTAGATAGATGAGTTTCATAAACACTCATGCCCTTTTTGTAGTCAATAGCAATGTAAAATGAAATGCATGATAGGCTGTTAAAGAGGGAGAGATATATTTTATATTACCATTAATTCTTCCCTCCTGCTTTTAGGCCACACCTACTTCAAAAGTGAATCCAGACTCAGATCTTGACAGAGATCGTGACCCTGTTGAAACCAATGACTGTTTTATCCTGGAATTTAGTGGAGCCAGGCTTTCATCTCTGGTATTTTCCCCTGAACATGTCTTTTTTTGTGCTCTTGCTCCAAAGTGTGGTGTTTCTATTTCAACTTTTTTTTTCCCTCTGTTCCTCTGAAAATGCTTTGAAAGCTTACTTTTTTTGAGCAATATACTATAAATTCGCTCTTGAGTCTGAGAAAGTGTGGGGAAATACCACTTTACTGCCAAGCAGATAAGGTTGAGTTGCAGTTAGTCTCTATAGTTATATTTTTACGTATACTTCTGCTTTCATCACAAAACATCTTTAGTTTTGATGAAACTGAACAAGTGAAAAAACAAATATGCCAAGGAGAATCCAGTCTGTAACAGGCTGCAGAAACTCAGGTAATGAGGTGGCTTGTCTCGACCTACAAAGCTGTAGCTCATAGAAATGTAGAGGGAGGCAGAACAAAACAATCTTTAAAAAGAAATGCTTTCTAGCTCTTTATGAACTTAAGGTGTTATCATCATTGAAGCTAATGTTGGATTCCTTTTTCTTTTTTTGACACTTCAGTGTTGCATAAACAGTACTCCAATATTCAATGAAGTTATCCATTTGGAGGTAGGCATACCACAGTGTGTCTGGGTTTGCCATGCTTTTCTTTGTTATATACACACAGAGTAATTAGGCTTTTCTGAGGTCAACATTTTGTTGGATATTTCAAGGTTGGAGGCATTTGAAATAATGGCAGTAGAGGACATTGGTGATAAATTTTGGGCAATATTTGTATCATTCAGAAAGCATGTAGAATGGAGGAAGTGGTGCATTGTGCTGCATACTAGGTTTGGTTATGATTGAAACAAATGCCTGATGAATCTTAGTCTAAATTTTCTGTTCATGACCTCTAATGGTGGCAGTATATTACAGCTCTCACCTACAGTTCCTGTGTGTATGCATGGGCGCACATTTTAGCTGAACTAAAATTGCTAGTGAAATCATCTCCAGCAGCTCTTCATATTGCTCCTTTGAAACTCAGTCCTACAGTTGTCTACAGCTTGCATATGGGACCAAAAGTTATGTTGTGTTTTTTTTTTTTTCCTTGCCTTCGAATGGTTGGTAAGATTATGTCCCTTCATGAGTTTTGTGGATACATCCTTTTTATAAAGGAGCAGAAATTCCAGTGCACTTCAGTGCCCTATTTGCTCTGTCATAGCCAGTTGATCTTGTTCCCATCAAGTGTTTTCTGTTAGCAGCCAAGGAGTAGCATGCTTGTCTTTACATTGGACTTTGATTTCTTGGCATTATACTCACCGTTCCCAACATTTTTGTGGTTGTGAAGAGATACTTGCAAACGTGAAAAATAGTCTCCTCTGGTGCCTATATTTGTAGAGTCAGTTCACATTTGATATGAGTTTAGGTGAACGTGAGACGTAAAGATTAAGCGCTGCCCTCTGAAATGTTTTCCCTTGTTTTACATGAGCAGTCTCACTTCTTTTAGAAGCAGCAAGTGAATGGCAGGCCAAGCAGACAGATGATGTTTGATTTCATAAACCAGATATTCACATTATGATATGTTCCTAAGAAGCAGGACAGGGAACTAGTGCTGTGCAAGTCAACTTGATTGTATGTTTTCAAACAGTAGACCATCTGAAACCAGAGCTATGAGACCAAGTGAAAGCCTGGCACTGATGGAGCAGTTGGAGACTTGGGCTGACCGGAGCACAGCGCCTGCTTGCACAGCTCTCCAAACAGATTCTCCAAAGCTTCAAGTGCTGCCAACAGCTGGTTGCCTTCTTTGCTCAGCCCAGCTGATGCTGTTTTCAGTTTGGTGGTGATTGTAAGGGGAGATAATATGCTTTATTTAAACAGCTCTCTCCCATAAACCTTGGCTCCTTGATAGGCTTAGGTAGTCCTGGCTGCCTTACATTAGTGTTGACTTTAATAGGAGTTTGGAGCATGCAAAAAAATTGGAAGGCAGCCAGGATTTTGGAACAGCGGTGTTCTGTAGTTGAAGATTTCTAGATGGGTTGGTCATTTCTGTTGCAGAGAAAGCTAGAGGAGACGCAAGGCAGTGGAGTTTTGGCTGTATTCCAGCGCTGCATAATGATGGAGACCAATACAATCAGTTAAAAATCTAGGCTTGCCACAATCGCTTGCTTGCAACACTGCAAATCACATCAGGAGGAGAACAAAATAGGAAAAAAGCATGGATTTCTCAGGGAGAAAAATCTTGTTAATAAATATAGTTTTATGGGTTTTGTTTCACCCTTGATGAGTCAGCTTAGCGTTCCTGTGTACATTTATGATGTATGCAATAGGAACTCAGCATGTATTTGCTGGTCTTTATTTTAATGTTTTGTGTCACCAAAACATTTTTTCTACCCCAAATTTTATATTGTAGGCTGAAAAGCGGTCATAAGCAATCTGAACATATGATTTCTCCTGAAAACTATTTGTATTTTAAGACACTTTGCCAGCATACTTTGACATACAGGCAGCTCTGAAAAAATTTAGGGGAAAATAACATAATCTGACATTAATTAATGAGGAACTAATGTATTATTGAAGAAAATTCATTCCATAATGTGACTTTTTTTTATTAATCATTTTGGTGGTAAGAGTTGCTTAGGTTGAATTAAAAGAACTGAGCATAGTCATAAATGCAAATTCAGTCATAAATGTCCCTGTGGAACAAAAGTCCCACAAAAGCAATTTCTTGGTTATTTCACAAAGTGAAAGGATAAGTTTTGTTCAAGTAGAATTTTGTTATCATTTGTAAAAGTTATGTGTTTGTTTGGAAAAGTTGGTCTTTTGGTGGTTAAGTGTTTATTTTTGTTGTACACTTATCTTGCTCTTTAGGCCAAAGTTGCATGGTCAGAATTCACAAGCTGGCAAGTAATTCCCACATGAATGAGAAACTGGTGATAGAAGAAAAATGTATTTTTGGGGCAGTTTTGCCGCAATGTGCTTTATTCACAGAGCATGTATGCTATTTTACATCGCTGAACATAGGCAAAAATCATCAGAGATCTGTTTGTTTCTTTTCCAGAAATACCCCAAAATGGGCATCAGTGGAGTTCATAAGAAGCTCCGTCTTTCCAGCGTCGCCTTCCTCTTTGCTCTCACATGCCTTTTGCTTGCTTTGTCTGAAATTGTCTTACTCCATGGGTCTACAACCAGAAATAAACCCACCCCCCTCTGCTCATCCGTTAGAGTCAGTTCTGCACAGGCCCCAAGCAGTTTCCATCTTGGGCTGTCACGCCTATTGTGTGGAAATGTTTTTAAACATTTGGTTCTCCTTGTCATTGAGCCATAATGACTTAACATACATGCTGGCTTTTATGAGGTCTGTGATTATTTCTAGATTCTAGATGATACTCATGCCTTCCTGATAGCTACTAGAATATAGATAATATTCAAGCATGCACATACATGTTTTTTTAGAAAGGATGAAATGGCTTTTTGTCACTACTTAATCCTACATCAAAGGGTAGAAAATGCAGGTTTTTTTCTCTGTGAGCTGGATGGACATCAGAGATTCTTCTCTTTCTTGGGGTCCCACAACCCTGCTTTGAAACGTCTTTTAAAGAGATGAAAAGGGTGTAGTTGTAGCTTTAAAACCATGAACTTTGCACATTACTGAAATAAATGGTTCTCCTTTTTATTCTGGGCTCCAGGTTGAGTTAATACACAGAAGTAAAAAAAAATATGGATGCCTTCTATTTTATTGTCTACTGACTTCCTTCCCCCCCCCCCCAGCCTTTTAATATGTTTTTGGGGTCTGGAAAGAAAAGCATGCCGAAAAGGCCCAGTGTATTGAGGTGTGAAATTGAAGGAGTTGCTCATTCTTATGATCCAGACACTGTGCCCTTTGACAGGGTTAACATAAAAAGAAACATACTGGAAAACACACACCTAAGTACAAAAAATGCCTTAAATTCAGGGTGTGTTCATACAAAATGAAATTTCTGCAGTGTGGAAAGCATTAAATCTGATCCAGAAAAAATGCGAGGTGCCCCAGCCATTGAGATGTGAATCTCTTTAATCCGCACAAGCATTAGAAAAATCTGAAACATGTGAAAGTTCAAAAGCTGCAAAGCCATTACATGACTTCTTATTCATTTCTCAAATATTGTAACTTTCTATTGAACTGTAAAAAGGCTTTTTCTTGTATTTTTTTTTTCCTTTTCATAAGCAATAGATCAGTCACTCACTAATATGTTATTCCACATTGTGAAGCTTAAAGTTAGTTTCACTTGGTTATACCTACTTGCATATAAATTCTTGATTTACTTTAGAGAATTTAAGCATTTCAATAATTGGTAACTTGCACATTTTCAGCCATTGCTGTTAAGGAGGGGGGAAGGGGCAAGACTGAGTACAAGTTTTAATTTTATCTTTTTTTAAATCCAAATCAATTTCGCAGTACATGCAGAGGTAATTTTAATGACTAGCTCTAACTTTGCATGAGGGTTTTTTAACTGTATGTGTGCTAATTAAAAAAAAAAACCAAACCCAAAACCAAACCACCAAAACCAAACCCTAACAAAGCCAAAGCAACACAAAATACCTTTTTTCAACTTAACTTTACAGCTCCTGAGGTACACCAAGGGGACCTTCAAATTTGGTGAAAACTTACTTCATAGAAAACAGTAAGTTACTGTTTGTAAAGGGACAGACCCAGTTGGTAACCGAAATGCTCAACCCAAGGATTTCCCACTGTCGACAACCCTCTAAAGTGCATATACGCCTAACTCCAAGGGCCAGTCTCCATGGCTGGCCCCAGGCTGGCCTTGTGCTGCCACAGTAGCCAAACCTCCTGCGGTGGCTTGGGCAGCCTGGCAGACCTGGCTTTCCCTCTATGGGAGTATTAATTTGTTTTGCATCTGCCGTTGTAGTCTTAGACTTATTTTTGATACCTTTGCCCTTGCTGCGGCCAGTTATAGCAGCCCTCAAGTTTTCAAACAGTTGTCTCTCACTGGGGTATGAGTCATGCTTTAGGCTGTTTGCTTAAATGAAGTACTTGCTGAGATAAAGTTGCTGAGGAGGGGGGAGGTCCCATGTGTCTAATGGTTTTGTTCTAGGAGCTGCCAGGGGTGTAGTGTTACACTGAAATGTCTGAAACAAAAATAGATCTTCATATATAGGTAACAGGCTTTCTTAAGGGTAGGAAGAATGGAAAGTGTCGTACTGATTTGCCATTTGAAAATCGGCCACGAATTTTTGTCAGTGAAACTCCTGTGAGAAAATAGTGTAGTGACAAAAAGCAGTTGGAGTTGGTTTTTAAAATGACATGCAACTGCACGATCTGACCAAGAGACTTTTTGAGTCCCCTCCCCACAAAAAATGTCTTCAACACTTAAAAAGACAGGGAGAGGCCTGTTTTCCACATGAAAATAGTTGGCAACCTGACTTTCATTGACTTGCCAAAAAGATGTATCAGAAGAGCTGAGGTAATCCACTAATTTCTGAGGTGGCGAAGCAGAAAAGTGCAAGTATTCTGTGGGCTAGAGATGGGGGTGACTGCAGGAACTGAGGGGAATGTCAGCTGAGAACTCCAGGATCTCTGGAGGCGACCATGTTCTCAAGCAATGCTCATCATTTAGAGTTATAAAACCTAAACAAATGTCTCAAACCTGTGCCAAGACCCAAAGAGTTTAAAGGTAAACATTAGATAAGGATTAGCTGTAGTCATTCTGTCCTCTGCTGCCAAGGCCTCGAAGCACAACAAAGGACTATTGATCAAAAAGGTCATGTAGAAGAGGGCAGGGTTTGAAGAAACTGAATTTAAAAAAAAAAAAAAAAGCCCAAATGTGACAAAAATAGTAACGTAGAGATGAATGGTGTTCTGTACATCAGGCATTTCTCCCATGCATTCTTTTGTCTGCACAGATACAGTGAATATCTATAATTCTCTTGGTGACCTCCCTCTGTAGCCTCTAGAGCTTGAAATGGCAAGTAATCACGTGTCCCTCTAAATGAAATGGAAAAGGGGACAAAAGAAAACATGGTGCTATGCTTGGGTTTTTGACTTGATGCTGTTCTACTCTCCGGGTCTTGCAGGGACGCTTAAGGCTGCTCAAACGCATGAGGGTAGTCAGTGGCTACTGACTTTACTACTATTTAGGCCTTCGCATGGTAGCAGCAGCTGTTAAGGGATATCTTATGAATAACCCACTGTTATCTTCATCTTCACCGAAAAGGCTTCCCTCTTATCCTGCCCCAAGGTTGTGGGAAACGGGAATAATTCATTGTAGCTTCGACTGATCCACAAGTTCCCGGCCTCTGGAATCCTGAAAAATATTAATAAAGGGCAATTTACCCTTCTGAGACTGCTGTAAAAAGATTCTAAAATACAGAGTTTCTGGTGTCATCTGCAGACGACAATCTGCTAAGTGTGTTTGTGTTTTGGGGGCAAGTGGAAAAAGAGCATTCCCTGTGAATGACAAGTGCCAATCTCATAATGTCATACTCCTATTATAGATGAATAAAGAAAAAGGCCCATTGTGTTATGTCTAACTAGAAAGAAACCTAACAAAGAAATACACTGTGTTGTTAGTGAGAGGAAGTATAGACTTGTGGTTAGGGCACAGGAGATGTTGGTTCAAATTTCTGGCTCTGCAAGAGACTTCCTCTGTGACCTTGGGCGACTCGCGTCCTGCCATGCTTCAAAACGGCAGTAGCACCCAGACTGGGAGACAGATTTCCTGGAGAGAGAAGTTCCCATTTAGACACTTGAATGGGGTGCCTAAGTGGCCCAGTCTTCAAGATGGGCAAAAAGGTATTTTTAAAATCTAAAATAAAAGAAGGAACTGCAGAGCTTGGAGCCTTTTTTTTTCTTTTTGTTTTTTTCTTTTCTCCCCCCCCCCTCTTTATTTTCTTCTCTTTTTCCTATGAAAGTCTGTCTCTGATGCTGGTTATCGAGCATTTGAGAATCTGATCCTTGACCTCCCTTGGGATTCTCACTCTTAGTCATCTTAAGGCATAATTTCCCAGCTGAAAATGGGGTAACAATGTGTCCTTTATCTTGCTGTCTGCCAGTTTTGTCCGTTTAGATGTCGAGGCTTTGGAGGGAGGGACTGCATTCTAAAATACACAGGTATTTGACCCTAATCTTTCAGAGGTATTGGGAGAAATAGGGACTTTAGATATCAGTGTGATGAAAAGGAACACGTAAATGGTGGTAAAAGCAGTGATTTTGAGTAAGTGATGAACTCAGCTCAGTAGAATTAAAACTGGTTTTGCTTGTAACAGAAAGAGAAGACAATCTGGGTCAGAATTGGGATTTCTTCAAGACTTGGGAATGTTGAGATCCAGACTTGTGGGTTAAACACATCTCTACCCAGAGTTAGATTAGAGTCTGTGTTGAAGTATGTTTTCAATTATATTCTGTTAGAAAAGTAATGCTGAAATTTATCTTAAGTTGTCACAGTGCTTCAAAGCATGGGCTTTTCCTCTCTCTAAGTCCTTGAACAAACGCAGGATGTGTTCAGGCAAAACTGTTTCCAATTAAGTTGATGCATTCTATTCTTTAATGTTTCAGGACTTCAAGTTTAAGTTAAAGAAAAATCCTGTAGCCAGAGTTCAGAAGGATGATTCAGATAAAATTGCCTGGAAAGCAGTCATTTGCCTGAATTTCTGTGGCTGCACAATGTCGGGTCCTCAGATAGGGTGACACATAGCCATGAACTTCACTGAAACTCTGCTGACTAACATTGACTGGGGATCCAGCTCTTCTCGGTGTCAGGTCACTGAATATTGAAGAGGGCCTTGAAGCATATGGGTTAAGGGAAATAAAAGCGATTCCAGCAAATCTCGCTGTTGCTTGTATCCAATGTAAATTTTGCTGTAGTAAGCGTGCCTGGTTCAGCAGAACAAGGAAGTTCCAAGGGTTTTTCCCTGCCTAACTGAAGCATTCCTGTTCATCACCCATCATTTTGTGGAGTGCTATCCTGAAAACGTCTGTCATGTTGAAGATTAAAAAGGGATTAAGAGCGAGTAGTGGGTTTTTCAGGTAAATTTATGTATGCACACAGCACATTAATTGTTCAGGTTCAATTCTCCAGCTCAAGACAAATACTTGCATGTTTATGCCTGACACTCTTATTTATCAATTCTTGGAGCTGCTGCTGCAGGGATCCTGGAACAAACCGCATTAGCAGTCTTCTGTATGTTTTTTCTCATATGTGCCACCTCCATCCCAGCTCCCCCTGCACAAAACACTTCCCTGCTGAACCCTAGCCAGCAAGGTTATGCCAGAACTGAATTTGAGCCCCTGATGTTGACTGCTTTGCAATGCCCGGCCTGCTCAATTTTGCTTTCCCGCAGGGCCAAATTTAAGACTACTCAGAGCACATACTCAAACTGGCTTTGGCAAAGGTAAAATATATGTGGAAATGATGGTAAAAACAAATCCTTGCATTTTTGTGATACTAAAAAAGGAACAGAAATCATGTGATGTAGGAACAAATGGCCAGTTTCTCACTTTGGCCAATATCCTGTTGCCAGAGTGTGTGCGACTGTTGGTCAGTGCTGAATGAGTTTGGGATTTTTTTAAACTTTGCAAGAAGACTTTTTTTTGTTGTTTTCATTTTTAAGAGTAAGGTTTATTGTGGACAAAGATGTTACTGAAAGAATCCTGCTAACATTGTCCACTTGGAAGAAGTTTGTGCAGGTAATGCAATAATGCATTAACCATCTGTAGGGAGCTATAAGGAACAAATCTTCATAAATTACAGAGTAGCTTTGTTGAAGATCAGAATGTTTCTTCAACTTCTCTTCACAAAAAGAATCTTATTTGTGGAACCCTGCATAGGTTTTTTCACCATTGATGCTGTGTGTCATGCATTGTGTTTGGAACTGTGCAGTGACAGGAGTTGTAAGAAGAGAAAAACTTGGATTTCAGTTTCCTACTTGTTTTTAGTGTGTTTAATACCTGTGCTAAACATTTAGGTCATTTAGAAGTTCAAATATTGAGTTAGGTTACGGATCCAAATTATCTAGTTGGCTGTAACTGTACACTTCGTTCTCTTAAAACTATGTACAACTTTGGTACTTTTAAAAGATCATTTTGAAATCTGGCAAATATAAGAAAATATCTAACGTAACATTAGACCACACTGTAATTCAGAGTGCTGTCCTTATTTACGCTTTTTCTTGAAAAGCCAGGTCAAACCTCTCTTCCATCTAAACTTTTAAAAGTTTTTGATCGCAAGCTGTTTTAAATAAACTTCCTGGATTCAGAAGACACTGGAATTTTGACATGTTTTAATGTATACACCATAGGGTGATTGTTCTATTTCAGGATGATATTTGGTTGTATTTTCATGACAAGTTTGCTGTTCCTGTTGTCTGTGTTTGTAATTTTAGCAGTATGTTCTTTTCATAGAAAGATGGTATGCTCATCTCTTTGTGTAAATAAGAAAACCCAAGCAAAATAACCACAGTGTGACATGGGTCCCCTTAGAGCTGGGGGTAATGTTACGAATGCCCTCTTACTGAGGGATAAAAAAAGACTTTTATTTTGCTTTGGAAAAATGTGGAATATTAGATCTCATTCTGGAAATCTGGGCTGTGACTACTTTCTGCCTAGCAGGGTGTAAATTCTATGTTCTGTGTAGAACTATATACTGGTCACCACTTTGAATTAATAATTGACTCGCTGAGTGAATCTTGTCCACTTTCTAAATCATAGCAGAAATACATTTCAGTGAGATGTCAAGCTGAGACTATTTGAATGAGCAATTTTTAAAGAGAAAAAAAAAAGTTTAAACATATTTAATGACATTTGCTATAAATGGACAGGTGCCTGAATTAAAAAGAATGAAGAAATCTCCTTCCAAACCAAGGAGTCTAAGACATTTTTATTTAAAGTCTAACATATATCCAAGAGTTTAATTGACATGCCTTATTATTTACTCCGAGAATCTATTCTGAAATTACTGTTTTGCTCCTGTAAATGGTACTAGGTTCCTCCAGACAAAGGACTACATGACTTTCACAACAAACTATATGCATTTCCCAATAAATGTATCATGGAAGACTGCAACAAGTTTACATCATCCTTTTCTTTCTACAGTCCTTAAAACTTGCTTAGAGGAGAAATCACAGCTGCTTTTCTCTGAGGAGCATCAGTGTTTTTATGACTGGCAAATATGACTGGTGACATGACTCAACTTTTAACAACAGTGATCTAGATTTTGCAATAATGGGCATTATCTCAGTAGTCATAGCGGAGACATTTGGATGCTTCAGTTTTGCATAAGCGAGACTGTATGCAGACAGATTATACCATAGCAAGCAGATCCCTAATAGTCAGAACTGCTGCGCTGTATTGACATATGGTTTGAGAAAGTCAGTTTAAATATTTAATCAGTAGCTTTTCAAGCATTGAGTAAATAGGGCATATCAGTAAGTGGTATGGATGAGATAGCAAAGTTATGGATTTTACACCAGCTTAACTTAAACAAGACTATTTCCAGTAACAATTGATACATATTTATAATAGGACAAAAGACAGCTAGGTCATTACAGAGACATTGCCCAATCTGTCTTTTGACAGGCTGATAGCATTCTGAACCATCTCAAGTTGACTGACATCATACACTTTTACCCACCTGCTGATTGCTGCTCATGGTACTAATTTGATGTCAAGCTTATTTTGATGGAAAAGTGTGTCTGTTGTGACACAAGCAACCTTGCACAACACATTCATTAGTACGAGTGTGGGGCCCAGCTCTGAAGACTGCCTGATGACTCTGGCTTTAGCCAGCTAACATTGTTACCTCAGTGTTCCTAAACTTACACATTCACCAGAAAAACTTCAATGGGACAGAGTTTAAATTACTTTCCTTTCTCTCTTCTGTCTTTCCTTTCTTCCCTTCCCCACCCTCTGTCTGGCTTTCCGAAGAATGTGTATTGATTTTTGGCCCTAAATTGTCGCTGAGGCAATGATGGGCAGAGAATTTCAATGTAGCATTGTTAATGCAGTGGTCAGATTTTTATATACTTTTTCTAACAAAATAATACTGCTGTTGTCAGTTTTTGATTTTAAGCTAAAGACATGCAACAAGTAACAACTCCACATTTTAAGATGCTCAAATAGTTGCAATAATTTATCAATATATAAATTATTCCTATATTGCATCAAAAAATGCCCACCTTTTGGCTGAGTTAGGACTGCATCTAAAGCACTAAAAAGAGATCCATCAGTGCCTAAGGGCTTTAAGTTGAGTCTTTACATGAATTCATGGATGAGTTTACTTAGAAAACATTTACTGGCACTGGAGCTGGACAAAATTAACAGCAAATCCTCTCAGCAAAGTAGATCTGTTGACTGTCAGCTGCCCTAGATTTTAGAGTGCAAAACCACTCAGACGGTTGCTGAGCATCGGTGGCTCAGAGAGTTAGGGAAATTAGCCTCTGGTTGTGAGAATAATTGGATTCCATTTGGGGAACTTTCAAACTTTTAATATTTTAAATATTTGAGTGAAGGAAAAGTGGTTTCTTTTCATTACTGTATTTGAAGGGCTGGAGGGTATTTTCTTTCTCTGGTTTTAATGCCTAATTGTCCTCAGAGGATCTTAGCGTACATGCTGCTTTATAAAGGCCACCTTTTGTGTCCTTACTGAGGCACCGGCCTCCCTCCTTCTCTTCCCTCCCCAGAACACCCAGTAAGTGGGTCAATAAAAATTGGCACAGTGAGAGCAATGGCTTCCAATGCAGAAACAGATATCACCTCCAAACATCCCGAAAGCACACATCCCATTTCAACAGCCCTCCCTTTTATCATAGGTATGGTTTCAGTGAGGCTTGAGAAGATCAGAAGAGTAAACCTAGGATTGTTAAAAAAAAAAAAAAAAGGTCATAAAAAGCCTCCCACTACTTCCTCTTGAGGATCTCTAATATTTCCTGCATGTCTGTAGAGGGGCTGTATTTGCAGCAGTAATTCTGTTTTTTTAATATATATAGAATACAGATATACTGCTAAACAAAGGGATTCTTCTCCCCTTTTATCCTTCTAAACTGAGTTTATGGGAAGTCTCTCCTTTTTTCTCAAGCCCAAACTGATACAGATAATAATTCACATCCTCTTTGATTGCTCTTTCCAGTACTTCATGAATAGCTGTTAATGATCCTTCAATCCTATATTCGAATGGACCACTACCCATTCCCTGTGCACTCTGGACGATGTATGTCAGGGCATACATATTACTTAGGCAGAATTGTGTAAGCATTTTTTTCCAAAACCACCAGGGCCAGTTAGTCATCCAGACATTACATAATAAAAGTTCATAAGTTGAAAAGAATGTTCTTAATCATTTATGCTCAGTAAAAGAGAGGTTTTAAGGTACAAATGGAAATTAGATTTCCTGAAATTCAGAACTGAAACAGTCTCCTTAGAAGTAACACAAATTACTACAATGAATAACTTAACTGAAAAGGCTTATATACATGTGGATATACATGCATGTGTATGCATCGTTATCTATCTCTGCATTTCCTAGAAGTTGGTTTAGGAGCTTAGATTGGAACAAATCTGGCTGCTAGAGAGAGCTCCCCTGTATTTAGTGAGACATTGCATGGCCACAAATGCTGACCAGCGCAACTAAAACAGCATCACACTTCAGTGACCGCAAAAGAATTCAGTTTTGATGTGGGATGTGGAGGTAGAAAAATTGCATCCATGTGGGTGTCAGTGAGGCTATAAAACCCAGAGCATAATGCACTGCAGGGGAGAAGGGACGAAAACCCACTTGCAGACGTAACATTCACAGGGACAAAGTGAGGGATCCAGAAGGAGAAAACTATGGAAAATGCTTATGGCCCGGAAAAAGAGTCTAAATGAATTTTCAGAAGAATGCATTTTTCTACTTATAAACAGCAGAAGGAATTTTGAAAAAAATTGGTGGCCTTCTGCAACAGCATTGCAGTGTTGGTGGCTGAGGGAAGAGCAACTGATGTCATCTATCTGGACTTGTGCAAAGCATTTGACACTGTCCTGCACAACATCCTTGTTTCTAAATTGGAGAGACATGGTCAAATGACCAATGGACCGCTTGGTGGATAAGGAATTGGCTGGACGGCCACACTCAAAAGAGTTGCTTTGAATGGCTCGATGTCTAAGTGGTGAGCAGTGATGAGTGGCGTTTCTCAGGGATTGGTACTGGGACCAGTGCTATTTAACATCTTTGTTGGTGACATGGATGTTGAGATTAAGTGCATCCTCAGCAAGTTTGCTGATGACACCAAGCTGCATGCAGAGGTTGACACACTGGAGGGAAACAATGCCATCCAGAGGGACCTGGACAGGCTTGAGAGGTGGGCCTGTATGAACCTCATGAGGTTCAACAAGGCCAAGTGCAAGGTCTTGCACATGGGTCTGGACAATCCCATGCACAAATACAGGCTGGGCAGAGAATGGATTGAGAGCAGTTCTCAGGAGAGGGACTCGGGGTTGTCTGTGAATGAGAAGCTCAACATGAGCTGGCAATGTGTGCTCGCAGCCTAGAAAGTCAACTATATCCTGGGCTGCATCATCAAAAGAAGCGTGGCCAGCAAGTTGAGGGAGGTGATTCTGCTCCTCTGCTCTGGTGAGACCCCACCTGGAGTACTGCATCCAGCTCTGGGACCCCCAACATAAGAAGGACATGGACCTGTTAGAGCAAGTGCAGAGAAGGGTCATGAAGATGATCAGAGGGCTGGAGCAGCTCTGCTATGAGGACAGGCTGAGGGAGTTGGGCTTGTTCAGCCTGGATAAGAGGAGGCTCTGGGGAGACCTTGTAGCAGCCTTCCAGTACCTAAAGGGGGCCTACCGGAAGGTCCCCGGGAGGGACTCATTACCAGGGACTGTAATGATAGGACGACGGGTAATCATTTTGAACTGCAAGAGGGTAGATTCAAGTTAGATCTCAGGAAGAAATTCTTTGCTGTGAGGTGAGTCACTGGAACAGTCTGCCCAGGGAAGCTGTGGGTGCCCCATCCCTGGAAGTGTTCAAGGCCAGGCTGGATGGGGCTTTGAGCAACCAGGTCTAGTGGGAGGTGTCCCTGCCCATAGCAGGGGGGTTGGAACTAGATGATCTTTAAGGGCCCTTCCAACTCTTAACTATTCTGTGATTCTATGAAAACTGGGTCCTAGGTATGTGGAAACTTGATCAGTTATTCTGGATTACCTTGATGTAACTCATGGTATGTGGCTTAAACAAGGCTGTGATAGACACACCACTTGTGTCAGAAAGAGAACATTTAATTATGTGAATCTGATTAAAAGCTACTGCATTGTAACAACAAAAATAACTATAACATCACTTACGAACATAATGAATAATTTTAAAGTGCTTATAATGTCAGGGTTCATTATTTGATTTTATGGTCAAATTCCAAGTACACTCTATCATTCAGCTTCCCCTTTTATGGGGAATTCATTGAAGAAAATCTAGGGGGAGGAAAGAAGAAGAGGAAAAATAGTGCTTCTGGCACATCCCATAAAATTGTGCACTTTTTCCCCAAAGACTGAGATTAATCTTTTGTAGTTGTACTTGAACTTAATATGTCTTGATTTATAAAAGGTATTAAATTTTCTTTTCTGAACTTATCCCTGTACTTTCAGTATAAAATTTTACATTCAATATTCACTCCAGACCTGGGTAATTCGTTTTCCCTTCACCCATCTCCATACATAGAACAAGCAGCAATGATTAGACTGACAGGGCATCAGTGTTTGCTCAGCAACAACATCCATTCACCCCAAACGCTTCCTCTGCAAAGTCTGAAACCATAGCATTATATACTTTTTGCTTTGTGTCATCTTCCCTCTTGTACTGGGTAATGCCAATTTCTAAAAAGCAAGTGAGTTCTGTGAAGAGTTTTGAGTAGGTTTTGCTTCAATTCAGTATTTTGAGTTGAAATTAAAGGATGATTCTTCAGTCAAAGTTCTTTTTCTTTGGAAGAAAAGGTGAAGATTCCACTCATAGACGTTTGTGAGGCAAATTGACTTCATGAAGAATCTGCTAATGTAGAAAAAGTGCCTGTTGTCAGAAACGCACCTCAGCAATTCTTTCAAAAGTCTTCAGTCACCTTAACTTCTGTAGATAAAACCAAGTTTCTCCAACGTTACTAGATTTAAGAGAAATGAGATGATTTGTTTCTTTTTGGTCAAATAAATATACTTATTTCTTGAAGCTATGTCTCGGTCATAGAATGTGAGAATGAAATATGCTCTTATACATATCTCAGTGAAGGTAAGTTGTTGTTTTTAGCAAAGATTTTACTGGTATTAGTAGAATCCTATAGGATAATTTGTGCTATTTGTAACATTGAGACTAAATGCTTTCTGACTGTTCTGTTGAACCATTTATACTGCTTTTTCACCTCCTTTCCCATTGCTATCAGGTAGATAGTTCCTCCTTTCTTCTTCAACATCTTTAACTCTTATGAACACAAATTAAAACCTTTTTTAGGAGACTTTTTTCTGATCCTTCCAGCCAAGGAAGGACCTAAAGCAAACAAAGAGAAATCATTGCCACACAACAAGTTGTGGAACTCGCTGCAGCTGGCAGTTTTGGAAACCATAAGCTGAAGCATATAAAAGTAAGAATATCCATGTTTGTGCAGAACAGGCCCACAGTAATGTTCAATGTGATGTTTGCATCCAGTGTCCTCTCCACAAGGTCCATCACCTCCTGCCAACAGAGGACCTGAGAATAAGAGAGCTGCCTATCTCTAATGGTATTTTCCTGAACATCTCCTACTTGCCATTGTTAGAAAAATGATGACAGACCAGATACTTCTGTAGGGTGAACCAATACTTCACTTCATGTGTAAAACATTCCTGCTTCCCTCAAGATGCAGATTTGCCTGCTCAAATACCTATTTGACCTGCGTTGCCAGTGTCCAATTGAGACTGAAAATTCTTTAGGTCAGAGGTAATATCTTCCTTGTAATGACTGCTCCGTATGTAAAATTAAGGGCATAAATAATCATAGTACTAAATACAAGGAAAAGTCCAGTTCTGCCCTCATGTAAGTGAGAAGCAGGTTGCATTCTCTGACATAGACTTCTTTGTTTATGATTTACATCAGTGGTTGTCTCTGATAAATATTTTCACAGTGATTTCTAATTTTTCTTATGGCAAACTGAAATGGAGGGTCGTTCTGTGAGATTCTAAGATTCTTTTCTTACTTAGTTGACTTTTTAAAGTCTAATGGTTAATTCTTGAATGGGAAGTGGTTTCTGCAGATTTGATAATACCAAATTGAACTTGAGTGTTGTTTTTGCCTTTAACATATGCTTAGATCGGTATCTGCAGGACAGTGTCTTGAGAACAGAGAGAAAAGGAAGGATCTCTCATCAACAAACTCAAGGACTGCAGCCCAGAAAATTCTTTATTTTTTAATTTGTTTGATTCATAAGGGAATGTCTTACTGTAGAGAGCAAAAACAGAATGATGAGCCTTTGTTTAAATGGAATACTTCTTAAGAAACAAATCTAGTGGTCATTTATCCAAACATTAATTATTAAATGTTTGCACAGTTCTTAAAAGTATGTCTGCATTTCTCTATGAACACTAATCTTAAGGGCTGGCAGGGTAATATTGCAGAGTGACTGGAACCTTTTGAACTTTTGCATGACATCAGCAAAGTAAAATCTCTGCAGTGCTCTGGCCTGAGAACGTTTTCATTGTAGTTGTTGAAATGCAGTGCACAAGACTGACTTTGGGTCCAGGTGGTGGAGAATGACAACTTGGTAAACTATACATTAGACAACTGATACCTTAAATACAGAGGAGGGCAACCAGTGAGGAAAGCAATAAAATCTGTTGCGGAAATTAGCCTTCAAAGAGGGGCCCCTTAAATGTCAGGAGAGGTTTTGGAGATGGTTATTACCAGTAATCACAGAATACTGGGTTGGAAGGGACCTCAAGGATCATCTGGTCCAATCTTTCCTAGCAAAATCACAGTCTAGACAAGATGGCCCAGCACCCTGTCTAGCTAAATCTTTAAAGTGTCCGATGTTGCAGAATCTCCCACTTCCCTGGGGAGATTATTCCAATGACTGATTGTTCTCATTGTGACAAATTTTCCTCTTGTGTCCGATTGGAATCTCCTCAGAAGTAACTCGTACCCATTACTCCTCATCTTTCCTATGTGACTTCTTGTAAAAAGAGAGTCTCCACCTTTAAATACTGGAACATGGTGATAAGGTCTCTCCTATTATTAATGTAGTATTAATATAGTATGTTCAACTGTCTTTGGCTGACAGGGACAATATCTGGTTCTTACCTGTGAGACTTGTGGAAAATCACTCTGCCACCTATGTGCTTGCCAGTGTAATACGGCATAACACAGTGTCAGGAATTGCTGACAAGGTGCCAGAGTTTGTCTGTGCTTGTTGTAGCACAACAACTTGCAACATGCCAAACTACCACTGTTTTGTAAGTGAGAAGCATCATCAAACGCAGTGAGCCAATTTTCCTGCTATAGGTCCTTGGAGTAGCAGCTACAAATCCTGCACAAATCTTGTGCAGCCTGGGTGTGCAACAGGGAATGACACTCTTTAATATCAAATGTATCTATGCTTACTGAAGGCTATATAAAGGTTTCTTTTTTGACTTAGAAGTCATTTGCAGAACTTCAACCTGGATTACTCGAAATAATAGAGCTGTCACTAATACGATATTTTTTAAAAGTGGGTGCAAATTGCACCCGTTTGCAAGACCCTGCTGGGTAATACCAGAAACAAAACAATAGAAATGAGGCAGACCAGTGAGAGGGAGCAAACATAAATCTAAGACGCTGAATCCTGGGGAGACAAGAGTAGCTTCCATTATGAATAATTCTGCTTCTCTTAATTTATTTCCTGTCTCCATCCCCCAGTGTTTCTATTATTCTATAGGGTATCGCATTACTGATTTAGATCAATAATAGACTTCCCAAGGTGTTTGTTCTTCATCCAGTTTTACATGCAGAATAGTTAGAAGGGTGTGGACATTAAAGGGAAAGAAACAGCAATGCTAATTTCAGTATTTCTTAATTTGTAAATCAAACTTTGTTTTGCATGAGTCTCTTTGTATTCAGTCTTTGCAAACAATAACATACTATTTAAAAGTGCATTTTAAGTGACTGTGATTTGACTGCAAATGTTGTCCTAATGAGTTCTGGATATAAAGGGGAGAGCTAAATGATGTAGCCTTGTTTTGGAAAGTCTGTTGTATTTAGTTCTGGCTTAGTGAATGAAGTAATAGCTCACAAAGTGTTCACAAGCTTTAGAAAAACTGTGTGTGGGTCTGTATATAGCCAGAAGGATTACTGATAGGTTTTCAGGCAACGTTATGGGTTATAATACACTGTTTCAAAGTCCACCTTTGATTTTTGCTGCTTATATTAATTTTGAAAACAGGGTGCTGTTAGCAATACTTATTGTACAAGAGTCCTGAAGTAATATAATCTCACCCCTTCTGAATATCATAGAAAATTGGTTCCTGTCTTTTTCCCTCCCTAAATAACTTTTGGTTTCCTGGTAACTCTTAGGCTCATTCTTTTAATCACTTCACAACATGTAGAGCTGATGGGTAGGGGTCTAGAATATTTCCCCATCCCCACAGGCATTTTCACAGTGCAGCTGTTGATCATGTGAACATATTCATGTTTCCTTCACAGCTGACATCCTGCAAATGTCTGGCGTGCCTGGAGATGGTAAACATGTGTTCAGAGCAAAAGGAGCTTTCTTATAGGGACAGCATGTCAATTTTCTAAGAGGCGAGGGAATTTGGAGAGAAAATAATGGTTTCTTCAATTGCATTAAGACAATACAGACAGACCATCAATGAAAGAGAAGACAGTGTGTCATGCTGGTGTATGGATCTAGGAATCCAGACATTAGAAAAAAAAAAAAATTCTTTATTCCTTTAGAAGTAAAGTTTCATAGCAAAAAAGCTAAACATTTCACAGATTTTCGATCTTTAGCTTGTTTCACCTCAGTTTTTTGTAAAAGATTTTCTTTAGCTGCCTCTTTAAAACTCTTTTGCTGTGAAGTTTATTAAAATTTTGACAGCTGTCAGACTAGGGATGTGCTGACAACACTGCCTATCACACTGACCAACTGTGTCACTGCTTCTTTGTTCTTCCATCTGTCTGTCTTTTTCTGTTTGTCATTTTTGTCCCACTCTTATACTGTAAGTGCCTCTGAGACAAGTAACGTTTTTGCAAGGTGTTTTGTACAGCACCTACACAATTGCCCCTGATGCAAGTCTTCCATTTGTGCTTTGTTCCATTTATTGGGTTCCCTTCTCTAGCTGTAAA
Organism: Chionis minor; assembly: GCA_013398295.1. Lineage (NCBI taxonomy): Eukaryota > Metazoa > Chordata > Aves > Charadriiformes > Chionidae > Chionis > Chionis minor. The sequence continues at coordinate 319,535 of VZSF01000519.1, forward strand.
ACTCTAGCTGAAATACCAGGTGAAAAAAGATCAACCCCCTGTTATACCAAATATAGGAAATCTCATATGAATGCAATTATAATTTTGACAAGAGTCTAAAATGTTTAAAGAAGAATCTCCAAGGCATTAACTTCTGTCAGTGCTTGCTTCTTCACTAAAGCAGAGCTCATGCCTTTATGCAAGTATTGAATAATCCAGTCAACTAATTAACTATACCTTCTGTCAGTTTTTTGAACCCTTTCATTTGGGAGTGCATGCATGTTTCTCTCTGTTAACTAGTGAACATAATATAAGACAGTGAATTGTCATTTGAGCTAATCTAACCATATTCTTTTCTCTATTTAAGGAAATAATAAGGCTACAAGGACACATTTATTGCATATCTAATTATTCAGGTCTTTTGTATTCAGTGAAGCTCATTTAAACAAAAATCTGATAAAGGAAGAAATATGTAATGATGAGTAAAATAATGCATACTGGATATAGATGACATATCTAACTCTAATGTTAACGGACTTAGTACCAGAAGATAGACATTTATGCTTCTGTATTCTACATTGCATAAATCACCTCATTAAGTATGTTAGGCTTATATGCCAGCAAAGTGCACAGCTGTGTTTAAGGTTAACCCTTAGAACACATACCTGTCCCCACAATCTTCTTTTCTTCTGGTAGTACATGCTCCATAACTACCTCTGAACTGCTGAGCTTTTTCAACAGAAAGAATCCAGTCTATGGTTGGCTTCCTGCTTGCCCACCGCCTTGCAGAAGTCCATCCTTCTTCGTACTTCTCACACCAGTCCTTTCCAGGTGCTCCAGGCAGCTGCTTTGTAATCACACCATCTACCTCCTTGAATCATGAAGATGTTATCTTTTGTACTACTGCTCTGTGGATGAATCCTTATCCTGCCATAATGAGGATATTAAGGACGAGGGGAGCCTTAATATCTAGAAATAGTATTTTCTAGAATCATATAAGGCACAGAGATACACGGACAGATGGGTTGCCTCTCCAGTGGATGTCTTGTCTTGGAAAGACTCCTTGATATTTCAAGCAATATTTCCCATTTCCTAGATATATTCTATTTGTCAGACAAAACCCAGCTACAGAATGGCCAGTTTCTAAGCACTCAACTATGCTTTAGGCTTCTCAAGCTGTAGGGAAATTGATTTTCACCATTTGCAAAAGTTCATATTTTCCTAGATTATTTTTAAAAAAATCCCCAAACAAACCCACAACCAACCAAAAAACCCTTAGCACTCCCAGCTTCCACTACCTTTCAGTATTAGAAACAAAGCAAAACTCCTCTTGCACCATGAGAGATTTTACATTTCTGTCTTGCAGTTTGCCTTTTTTGAGGGGGAGGGAAAGGAATGGAAGAGAAGTGTCAGTGTCTGAATAACAAGTCCTCTTTTTCCTACATAAAAATTCTTTGAGAATGAAACAGATAAATTTTACCAAGTCACAATAAAGCAGAAAGAAAAACTGCAAAGTGGAATATTAATAGTGATTGTATTTGTTTCATTTTAGTTTAAATAACAACATGTTAGAATGAAAAAAAAAAGAATTAATTGTTAATACTAACATGTTAGGACTGATCTCTCTGTTGCTTTGCAGTATAATTTGGTACTTCACTGTGAAACATGCATACCTTCTTAAATATATTTTAAGGCATGAGACCTGGTCTTACTCAAACCCTTTCTGTGTGTCCAATCCCATCTTTCTTAAATCTTGCCATAGCATTGAGGGAAAAACTATGTGTATACAACTGAGAGTATGGAAGCTTGGACACGTTAGCAAGAATAATGCAGTTTAACATTCTGCATTAATGAAATAGAATGAAAATAAATGTCAGCTGAAAGCAAGTCCAACCCACACAGCAGTTCAGCAAAACGAATGAGGCAGAGAGGTAGCAGTGACCACAATGACATACAGCAAGATGTTATGGCTTCAGACTGCATTCTGTTTCTGAGCAGTCACTTGATAACACTGAGATCCAGGAACACAGTCATTTCTTTCTGTACATTACCATAGCATGACCTACTCAGCTTTAAAAGCGGTTCTTTTGTGATTATTTTTGCCTGTTTCTTACTTTATGTTCTATTTTGTATCAGTGAGGATAGAACATTTTATACAGATTCTTCAGGGAAATTACTTATTTTTTGCGGGTTGTTCAAGATTTTTTATCTTCACAATAACAGGATTTCTAGGCTTGTGTCTGCATGAGATGAACTGCATTTTGCATCATTGTCTTCACCTTCACATTTGGGGTTGTTACCTTCACCTCCCTCCGTTACTAGCCTTAAGACACATGTTCTCTCATATCCACATGCATTCTGTCATGTCTCATTCTTTGACTGAATAAAACCCACTTTTGGAAGATGGCAAAGGAAGGGCTGGATTGAATTCTGTAGATATGCATGGAGGGGGCACTCAGTGCAGATTTCCCCCTTTCTGCATCCAGGTGATGGTTGTGGGAAGCAGCTGCCTTGATTTTTTTCCATCCTTCTTTTGTGGAAACCATATGATATGGGGCTTTGTGCAGGACTGTGTTTATATATCACCTCTTGTATGCAATTCCACATGCAGCTCCAACTTTATGGGAAGGACAGCAGGTTCTATATACCACAGCAGGCATAGCAGCAACATTCAACAACAGGACATCAGAAAGCAGCTTGGATGGATTTCAGTTGGGTAGTCCAAAATCAGCAACGCTGTAAGAGGTGGGACTTTGGCTACAAAATTTCTCTGTCTTCCCTCTGGGGGTACTGTGGTAAGAATTTGCTGCTTTCTGGAAGAATTTGAATGAATGTCAGTGCGTAGTGCTTTTCTTTACAAGTCCTCTATTTGGAAAAGGCCATGAAAGCCTTCTAATGAAATGAATGCATATCAGTATTTTCAAAGAAAGACATTTCTAGAAGTGTTTACCATTTGAACTACTGGTTAGGAAATCTCTTCAATATCTATAGGCAGTGATACAGACAGATTTAGAGTCAAGAACTGAATTTTCACAATTTGAACCTTGAGGATGTTCCCAAAAATTGATTTCAATATAGAAGATCCCTGCAGGGACCTACGCTAAAGGATTGCGTTTTCCAAAGCTTGATTTGCATATCACCTAAACCTGTCCTTACTTGCTTTTACTTGACAGAATGGATATTTTTTGCACTATAGTTCTGTACTTCACAGCAATTTTAGACCGCTCTTCTATAGCAAGTTAATATTGTTGCCACTGGCCCAAAGGAGTTGCACAAGGTGAATGAGGGTAATCCTATGTTAGCGGCTAGTCTGAGTATCAAGACAGAGGACAATCTTAGTGCAAAACCTCATATAGGTAATGCATCCAATCCTCGTGAAGCATACACATCAGATTCTTTGTGACTTTGCTGTGAACCATCAGTGGAGCCAGACAATCTTTGGGTTATCCATAGAGTGCGTTGAGAGACAGAATATTAATGATTCTGAGGGGAGAGTTCTGCTTCCCATTTTACTCAGTTCTGCCCTGACAAAGTATATATGGCTTTCCTCTCATGAATCATCTACTCTGTATTATGCCAATTTTTACTTAGCAGATGGTGGTCTGGTCTCTACTTTATGCTGAAACCTGTGACCCAGTTACCTGATGCTCATTTCTGTTTTCAAGTAAGTCAGGTCAGTGTTACTGCCAATAATACTATTTTCTGTATTTTTTATACACATGAATATCATGTACCTATATTGGTATTCTTTGGAGATTAAAATATAGTCTTGATTGTTTAAACCATATTACATTAGCCATCCCACTGAAGTCAATAGGAGTAGGGAAGGAAGGAATGTAGGTTTGAGCCTTTGATTCCTGTAGCATTCTTCTTTAACCAAACAAAAATATTATTCTGTGTTTGGATTGTGTTCAGTTGCAGCTGAGAGATGATTGTTTGTCTTTCAAATTCCATTCACATGACTATCTTTTTGTAACTGATATATGATAATTTATATTACATGCTCTCAGGACTATGTCATGTGAAAAGTAATATTTAGATAGCCAAATATCTGACACAAAAAGTATACGACTATCACACACACACATGCTTAAAAGTCCAAGAAATGACATCTCCCAAGTTGCTCATATCTTTCCCTTTCACTGTTTGTGTTGGTTTCCTTTCAGTAAATACAATTGCAGATCTTTGGCCTGTGCCACATGTCAAATAAGGATAAGAACCCTCTACATGGAAGTCAATTTTCAAATGTAAGTGGAGCAGATATGTAAATGTCAACATATATCTTTAAATGGTCAGATTATGCAGGTGTATGTGCAGGGGGTAATTTATACATGCAAGAATCCATTTATGACAATTAAACAATTTGTGTGGAGAAAATAAAATATGTTTAGGGCATACACTTTGGCATGTACACACTTTGCCAGAGTAATTGATGGAATGAATATTGAATGCCTCATCTAAGGACACAAAAATACAGAACTGCTCGAAGTCACTAAAAAAGGAGCAGAGAGCAAAGGATTTCTATATTTTATTCCACTTAAAATATTTTGTTAGATTCTGAATAACTTATTCTGTGCACTGTCTTGCTTAAACCCACTGTAATGATAAGAAAGCTTGAATATTCTTTTTTTTATTACTTTGCAATTGCTTGGGAAATTTTAAGTAGCTGGAGTTTAGATTTGGAACTATTTAACTAATCCATCTCCATCTGCATTAACATATAATAGCATCTTTAATTCTGTATTTATCACAGGAAATTTTTTGCTTGAAAGATATACTTCTGGGAATATGCTAATTGTCCTGTGCCATAATATCACTTATGAAAGGAGTAAGTCTTTAAATATTAGAGTTCAGTAGGACTGTTCTTAATCTTTACTATAATAATAATAAATACTGAATGTCAGACCTTTTCAAAGATCCAAATTAGAAACATCTTTTATCTCACTAAAATGAGTGGAAGACCCACATGTGTACATATGAAAATAGGGAATTGTTACCTTAAATATATCTTGCAAGGATAATTGGAAAGGAGTAGTTTACTTCATGTGGCTTTGAGGGAGATGAATAGTCTGCTGTGTTCTGAGGAAAGAGAGAGTTTGGAATTCTTTACATTTGCTGATGCAGAATTGTCTGCAAAGTTTGCATGCTGAAGTAGTTTTAGGTGTACCTGTCCTTGAAGTAATCTAAAATAAAACCTCAGGTTTTCCCTGTCTGAAGCTTATCCATATTGCTACAGCCTTTTTACATGAAAATTTGAATATTGAAAATATTTTGTCCCTTTGTTTTTAATATTCATGCAATATAATTTCTTTCAAGTGTTAAAGTGGAATAAGTTGTACATGTATGTATATATATGTATGTATATATACACACCAAGATTTTGAATACTGTGTCAATAGAATTAGCCCATGTTAAGGTTGGTTTAGATGTGTGCTAGCAGGTACAGTTTGAGGCAGAGAGGCTTAGACTGAGAGGCTTTGTTCAGTCCTGGGTGGGAAGTTGGTTAATCAAGCTCTTAAATTACTTAACTGCTCTCATATTTTTACTGAAGTCACATTTTCCTTGCTTAGCTCCCCCCTTCTTATGCAAAGTGTCTGTCTCATCAGTCTAACTTTGACCTATTTAACCTTGCCCATTTCCCTTCTGCTGCATGGCAGTTCAATAAAAGAACTGTGCAAGCAATCCCCTTTCTAGCATGTTGCCAGCTGGGCAGAAGCTGACATGAACCTTCTAGGGAAACTGAGATGTGGTGTAATATCCAAATTCACCTGCAGTCAGCAATTTTAAGGTGTTATCTCTGAAAAGCAGAGGGGATTGAGTGGATGTGCCATGAAAGAATAAATGGAATACCCACTTTAATGCTCTCCTAAGAATGAAGGCACATTCTACAGAAATCCATAGCATGTGTGGTAACAGCAGCATCTTTGTCAGCTGGACCTCCCATAAGGTGAGACTCTGCAGAGTCTCTGCGGTCTGCTGTAGGTCTCTCTGGCCTAGTTCCTCCTACACAAATAGGCTCTCTAGAAACAAAATCTCACGGAGCTGTATTTAGACATATAGCTTCAGGGGAAAAGGGGTCCCAGAATCCCATTAAGAAACTGTTCAGCCCTAGGGTTGCAAGGGCATCCAATGGTGCAGGAACATTTACTGCACTGGCTGGTACTCAGGTACCGGCATTCAGCTTTTGCAGATGCAGATCAGAAGTCTTCATTTCTGCCTTCATCATAGCTGCATGGGAATCTGCTTGAACGTAGGGAGTAGGTTGCTTATCAGCTGGTATGGTGAGATATAGAGTCAGCCTCAGCTGCAGACTCAAGAAACCATGAAATAGATGAGTTTTATAAGGTACGTAATTTTGTGAGGCAGCATAAAAAACCAGTGACAGCGCACCCAAGAGTGGCTATAGAATGGCTATAGGGCTGTAAAGTCTTTCCACCTATGAAACACTTACAAAACATCAGTAGGTGATTTATAATGTTCTTCAGTGGGAAAAGATACTTGGGATAGGACTTATGATGCCTAATGCTAGCATCTAAAAGATATTTACTGTTTTAGTTGTGCAGGGTTCTTCTTAGTCAATGGAGCTGTGTATTGCAAAGCCCTGTCTTGAGCTGAAGGAAAAAAATTGTATCTTTTCATTAATTTCAACACAGGAGGTTGTTAGACAGCTAATTTTGAGGAAATACAGGAAACCTTAAGTGATGCAAAGCCTAGGAAAATGGCTTCACAGAAATGCCTCAGATCCTCAGGAAAAAGTAATAATAAACTAAAATATTATTTCTGGTTGGGTTTACTTTTTTTTTTTTAAAATACGTATTTTAAAATAATCAAGTGCTAGTCAAATGCCGGGCCTGTGTTTTACTGTGCCGTCAGCAAGTCAGACTACTTATTGTGTGGAAAACTGGCTGCTGCCTCTTGTTCAAAGCAGGGGGTATACCTGTTTCTTTGCTCCTGTGGCGGTTCCTGGTCTTCTCCTCTGAGTGCCGCTTTCCAAGTCTGGACCACCTACATTTCCATGTTTGTCAGCAGCGCGCATGCGCATGACTAAAATGGTATTTTCATATTTCAGTGCAGTCAAGGCCCCTTAAAGCAGAGGTTTGCAAGTGTGAAAGCGAGATATGTTGTTCCCTAATGGCTTATTACCATCCCATTTGCAATTCAGATCAGTTCTAAATTGACTGAAATTTTTAAACACATAGCAGGCAGTTTAAACTAATGATTGTCTGGAGGTTCACATCTGACATGAACTAAGCTTCTGTTCAAAACAAATTGCAAATAATTCCTCCCTTAGAGTCAAAATGTCACTTTTTACACTGTGCATTGTTGCCAGATTTTGTCAGTTACATTAAAAAAAACCCCCACACCACAAAACCACACCAAAACCCACAAAAAACCTGCTACCCGCTTGAATGTTCTGAATTAGAAAGCGGAGTGACACTGTGGCTCTGTGTGCGTGTGTGTGTGTGTGTCCCCACCCCTGCCATCCTTATACAATGATGTATATACGTGCCTGGCTCTCTGCAGGCTGATCAAAACTCCTTTTCTTGCCCCAACTCCCCAAACCCCCTCAGCCTGCGCTGAAGGCCCCTGGGGGCCGGGGTGGGCCCCAGTTGCCTAGCAACCCCTGCTGCAGCCTGCCTGGGCCTGCCTTACCTGCTTGGCCCTGCCTGGGCCTGCCGGCCTGTCTCCCAGCACCTCGCCTTGGCCCCCGCTCCCTGTCTCTACCTCACCCAGGCCTACACAACCGGGGTCCTGAGAGTAAAGGTGTCGAGGGGCGGCTGCGGCGTGTTGGAGGGACTGTGAGCACCACCCTGATGGATGGGCTGTGCTGAGCGTCGTGCTCTTCGGTGAACAGTGGCCAGCCCTGGCAGAGAACTTCAGAAAGGAAGGCCTCCACGGCCTTTTCTTGTGGCCGTGGAGGTGTAGTACAATGGGCTTAGTCCTCCATTGTTTCCATTTTTCAGCACCCTACCTTGTAACGGCTGCTTAAAGAAGTGATTCAGAGTTTGGGTTTAATTCCGTCAGGATTTCAAAGTCCCTAGGTTTGACGATGATAAAAAGGGAAGCTCTTTGAAAATGTCCGGTGGGGTGGAAAGGGTATGTTTAATATGCGATTGAAACTGGGTTTCCCTTGAAAGAATTAACCCATCTGAGGGGACTTGCTGGAGAAATCTTGGTAACTTTCAACGACTGATAACTAATTGTGAATAGGGAGGTATTAGCTAATTTCTAAAGGGAATGAGCTTATTATGTACAGAGGGGAAAAAAAAGAATCCAGTTTCCTTTGATGTTGTCCTTGAGTATTTCTGCTGGCCACAGGGATAAGGTTTGGGATAGTCTCTCTCTTTTACCCATGGTGTTACTGGATCAGAAATCTTTTTTAGATGTTACTTGAAAATCTGTGTTCCTTAACTGTCTTGTGGCTATCTCTGGACTCCAAAAAAAGACACTGTGTTTCAAAAATTATCAGCAAGACCCCTCATATGTTCATCAAGCTACTTGTTGAATTGCTATTTATGTTTTCATCTTGAACTGTGTGTTGATATACTTTGTACAACATTGTGTCCTGGTGTTGTGATTTGGCTTCAGCGAGCAACAGACAACCATGCAACTGCTCACTCAGCCCTCAGCAGTGAGGGAGACTTGAAGAAAAAGGCAAAACTTATACGTTGAGATAAAAAACAGTTTAACAGGGCAACAAGGAAATAGGAAAAAAACCAACAACAATAACACTGGCAGAGGAAAGTACAAACAAGGTTACCGTCCCACCATGCCGAGCTGCAGCCCGCTCCCAAGCGGGGACTTCCAAACCACTCCCCCCGCAAGCTCCTGCCTAAGTACTGGGCATGGTATCACATGATACAGAATACCTGAGTCCACATCTGAGAATCCAGTTCCCATCCGTTATTGAGTCCAGTGCAGGACTCCCCCAGTGCCTGTTGGTGACGTGATCATCATCCTGGGAGCATGATACGGTTTTGTATATATTTCATTATTTTCCTTTTATTTTATTATTAATATTTAATTAAAGAAGTTTAGTTCTTTCTAAACTCCTAAGTCTCTCTCTGTCTTTCTCTCTCCTGCCTCCGTTTGAAGAGAGACAGGAGAGAGCATCTGTTGTTCCACCTGATTGGGCCAATCCAGCCCAAACCACAATACATAGCATTTCTCAAAAGCTTTTGCATAGCACATTATCATGCTTACTGGTTTTTTGGTCCCTTTTTCCACTGAGAAATATTTCTTGAACTGTTGTTAAAATGGTGGGTTGACGAAGATCCCTGCTCAAGGAATATTTTCTCATGAGAGAGAGCATGGTGAATTTCACTGAAAACTTTAATTTTCTTTCTGAAAATTGTGAATCCAGAATTGGTTTCAGTCAATACATGGGAAGAATCCGTTTGGTTTAATTTAGAACGTTTCTGTATTTGCGGGGAGGGAAAAGTTGAAAACAAATGAAGGAGACCGCTAAATGTCAGTTTTCCTACTTTCATTGCAGGTAAAAAACTGTATTTTTTTTTTTCCCCCAAACTGAAAGGAGATGGGAAATGTAAAAAACCCATTTCTTAAGATGTTCCTAACTTTATGATAATTTGCAGCATATCTACCTGCTTGTAACTAGCTCTAGGAAAGATGTGCATATGTATTACATTTTCCTTATGCCTTCAATATGTACAATTGAAATGTGGTATACTTTGTATTTAACAAAAAAACCCACTGCCAACAAAAAAAAATCTCAGCTTACTAACTATGGATATGGATTAATATAAAATAAGTTTCTGCTTTCAACACAACTGTAGGAGTGCCGCCTCTTTCCACTATTTGAATCTGTTACGTTGAAGACTAAGTTTAAATACAGTTTGCCCTGGCTACAATTAAATACATATAAAAGAAGTCTTGCTCATTGGTTTTAATGTTAGAACTCAATCAAAACCATCTTTCATCTGTGAAACATGAAAACCATTTTTCATCTTTTCATTTGCTAGAGGGAAGGGATGTCATCCAGAGGGACCGTGACAGGCTTGAGGAGTGGGCCCATGCAAACCTCATGAGGTTCAACAAGGCTAAGTGCAAGGTCTTGACTGTGGGTGAGGGCAATCCCCAGCATCAGTGCAGACTGGGGGATAAATGGATTGAGGGCAGCCCTGAGGACAAGGGCTTGGGCATACTGGTGGTTGAAAAATTAGACTTGAACCATCAATGTGCACTGGCAGCCCGGAAAGCCAGTCACACTCTGCACAAACACCATAGCTGTCTGTGTCCTGGGCTGCATAAAAAGAAGCGTGGCCAGCAGGTTGAGGGAGGTGGTTCTCCCCCTCTACTCAGCTCTTGTGAGATGCTAGCTGGAGTACGGAGTGCAATTCTGGAGTGTCCAGTTCTGGTGTGCCCAGTACAAGAAAGAGAGCGACCTGTTCGAGCGGGTCCAGAGGAGGGTCACAAAAATGCTTGGAGGGCTGGAATATCTCTCCTGTGAAGAAAGGCTGAGTGAGCTGCGGTTGTTCAGCCCAGAGAAGAGAAGGCTCTGGGGAGACCTTATTGTGGCCTTTCAGTATATAAAGGGAGAGTCTTGTCCTGTAGTGACAAGGGGCAATGGTTTTAAACTGAAAGAGGGTGGATTTGTATTGGACAAAAGGAAGAAATTTTTTAGAATGTGGGTGGTGAGATACTGAAACAGGTTGCCCAGAGAAATTGTGGATGCCCCATCATCTCAAGCATTCAAGGTCAGGTTGGACAGGGCTTTAAACAACCTGATCTAGTGAATGATGTCCCAGCCCATTGCAGGGGGGTTGAACTAGATGATCTCTAAAGGTCCCTTCCAACCCAAACCATTCTATGATTCAGTGCACGCTTTAGAGGAGAGCATGTAGTATTTCTTGACCATCTCTTTAAAATGTGTTGTGCGTTTGTTCAAGATTGTAGCACTATCATTCTACAGCTTCTCTCTGCTGTTTTGTCCCCAGTCAGATTTTGCCATGACAATAGATATGTAATATTACCCTTAATCTAAGTCAAGACAGAATTTATAAACCCTGGGATAAAGAGGCTATACGAGGTACATCATGCGTGGTAAGGTGATGTGCATGGTATAAATAATTATACAGGTAACTTTTCCCTCTGAGAGAGCTGTAGTGAACCTTTTTTTTTTTTTGTGAGTTATGACATGCACAGGGAGGGTTGTCTGGGGGACAGAAAGTGTCTTTTGCAGAGCAATGCTGTTATCTACCACTGTATTAAAACCTTCAAGATTTGTTTTTATATGAGTCTCTTTATGTCTTATATTCACCTAAATCTTACTTTCACTTAGATGGAATCTCAAGTGAAAATAAAAATAAATGGGTATCCTAAACTTCTTGCAAACCATTTCTGTTGCTTTTGCTTTACATTTTTCATGGTGCCATCCATCAAAAGCTAATCTCTCAATAAACTCAGGCTGTGCATTGCACTTTCTTCCTTCACATGGCCCTTGAGAGAGCATGACAGAATTTTCTAATATGATGAAGTATTTTCTAGTATAAGATGACAAAGAACAGAGTCTTTTTTATTTTTCTCACTTTGATGCAACAGGGACACAGAAGAAAAGATTCCTTGCAAATAACACAAAAGCCATTTTAAAGAATTGCTGAGCTGCTTATTGCATTAGCTTTGACATGAAGACCCATGGTCTCTATTGCTTGGGTCTCATGAAGGTACCGTGCAAATCATATTAATTCAAGCAGCTTTTGTCACATTAAGTTATACTATATGTGCTGTAGGTCCAGGATGTTGGAACATCCAAAAGGTTCTGAAGCTTTAGTTGGGCTTGGATAATCATCAAAAGACTTGGAAACTTTTTTGAGCTATATGAACTATTTTTGTCCATGAAATCAGGCTGGAAATCTGCCAATAATGGCTCCTGGGGAAGATTATTGTTATTTCAATCATCTGGCTAAAGAAAGAACCTATTGTCATGTATGATTGTTGGCCTAATCCTGCAAACCATGCACAGTACTTTCAAAGTCAGTAAAGGTAAGCACAATAATATCTATATATATTTCAGGAATTATTTCTACCTTAGCAATAGAGTGAAAAGAGCAACAGAGAGACAAGCTGTGTTATATACCACACTTTGTGTACTTATGATTCCTGCTTGTTTGAATTATAAGTAAACAGAGCAGGACCTTGCTGGCAAGGGGGCCTTTTTTTGTTCTGTGTTAGTATACAGCAATGATGATTTGGTTGATGATTGTGGGTCTAGTAATTGTGATAGTACTGTAAAAAACATAATATTCTTTACTAACTTTGTATTTGACACTGAAAGCTGGTGGGAGATAGTCAGCTTGACAGTGAAAAAAAGCCTCAGTCAGTAAGTGGGAATACTTTTAGAGTTAGTCCTTTAGTGCACAAACTAATTCCTATTCATTGAGTGCACATGCATGTTATGTATTTTGTATTCTGCAAACTCCTTTACAACATGTGGTATATGGTACAAATGATATGAGTTTCATAGCTTCTTTGATATGCTAGAGTGACTGCTCTTAGCATTTTTGATGACTCATGCTGTCCCTCATGTGAATCAGTAAGTGATCTGAAGTCTTCAGTGTAATGAACCCTATCATTTATTAAAAGGAGAAAAGCGTTCCCATAATTACTCTGGTCATGTTTGACAGGAAAAGCGAATTTTTGAGGGACTACTACTATTAAATATTGTTGGTAAATACTGTTCATTTTTGTGCTTGGCAAAGCGCTTTCTGGTAGCAGACTGGATAAAATGTACAGAAGTGTTTGTTGTAAAAGTGTTCTTAAACAAATTTTGACTAGTGTCTATACCATCATTTTTTAAATGGTTGTGAAATATAGGAATTCCCAGTCCAAGACACATCCTTAGACGTTTTAGTGAGGCTCGGTGTCACTCGTAAATAGGAAATGAACATTCATCTATTTGTACATTAGTAGTTCTGGAGCCAGAGACCAAGTGTTTCTGTGACCCTGAAAAGTCTTTCTATAACCTCATTTCACGTAATTTGTGAACTGTGTACTGAGGAGGAAAAGTAGGATGATGTGGACTGGCCAATACTAATATAAAGTGTACCACTCAACGAAAGAACTCCAGAACTCTTTCATGAGGAAAACAACAAAAAGTGATTATATCCTGCAATTCTCTTTTGAACACATGAATTAGAAGGCAGTATGCCATGACAACTTATTCTTTCTAAAAAGCAGAATGTTAGCATGAGATTCTAGAGCTTCTTGAATGATTAAAAGAGCATAAACGTGGTGTGAAAGACAATTGGTGACAAAGCAACAAGGGTTTTTTTTCCCTCAGTGCACAATTTTATTGAGCATTGAAAGGTGTGATTGAAAGGTGGGCTCTGTATTTTCCTTTAAAATAGCATTGTATTTTCTTTGTGTTCCACAGAATCTGACCGTGGGACCTTAAAAAAACAATAAAGAAAATGGGAGAAGTCTCTGAGCCTTTTTTTCACCAAAGATAAGGACGGTTTGTACTGCTTTGACCTGTATGGAAAAAAAGATGTAGTTCAGAGGACACTGGGCACCATTACTCATCTGAATACATGAAAGGAAATGAAAAATCACTATGAAAAAATGTACATTTTAAAAATGTTCAATTATGAGGGGATATATCTAAATGTAGCCTTAAAACCCCAATTGTAGTAGATATTGTCAAAATGTTATCTGATAGTCATTGAGTTGTTTGGGGAAAAAAGTTTGAAAACCATGGTTGAAATTCCTACTGTTTTCCAAGACAATTCAGTTTAAAATTATTTGAATTTAGCTTTATTCCTAAAGATGGATACAAGCATAAGGAACTTCAAAAAGGTATACTTATGTTTTAAAACTAGTTTTAAACCTCTTTTTAACACTTAATATAAACCTGTATTATGTTTATATTAAAAAAACTGGAGAGGGACTCTTTACAAGGTCATGTAGTGATAGGACAAGGGGCAACAGCTTCAAACTGGAAGAAGGTAGATTTACATTAGATCTCAGGAAGAAATCTTTCACTCAGAGAGTGGTGAGGCACTGGAACAGGTTGCCCAGAGAAGTTGTGGAGACCCCATCTCTGGAAGGTTTCAAGGCCAGGCTGGATGTGGCTTTGAGCAATCGGGTCTCATGTAGGTGTCCTTGCCCATGGCAAGGGGATTGGAACTAGGTAATCTTTAAGGTCCTTTCCAACCTAAACCATTCTATGATTCGATGGATAGTCAGTCTTAAATCTCAATTGAACATCGAGGCTCAGCTTCAGCTGTCAAGATTTATCGAAGTAATTGGCAGGCACAAGTCATTAACAGCTTGAGAAAGAAATAGTCATATATGTAAATAGCTTTGCAGATCAGTAAACCCAGTAATTTTGGTGGGAATGTGTATGCCTGTGATGTTATTCCCATGTATGATTGTAGTATTTGATTTCTATAGTATATGAGCATATACATAAGTATGATTACTGAGTTTACTTCTCTGACATAATTTGTTTTTTGTATACATTTCATTTATAATAAGCAGACTTAGTTTAAAATGTAGCCTTCAGAGAATTTCTGTTGTTCAGAAATAAAACTTAAAAGACATGTGTGGTTTCTAGACTGTATTCCTTGTTATTAGAATAGTCCTAGAGTCTAGACACCAGTTACGAATAGCAAGTTAGATTTTTATTTTGCATATCTCTGTTGCTCTGTTGTGTTCAGTGATAAATTGGTTTGAACTTCATACCATTTAGATTCGGAGTCACAAGGTCTTACCTTAAATTTAGTTTCATCTGTGGAAGCTTGGATATAATTTTCAAAGGGAACAGAACTGAGACTGTATTTCAGCCATGCGGACTTTTTCTTTCCATTCCTACCATTAAGCAATCTTAAATGAACAGAAGTAAAGAAACCAGCAGAGATTTAAATATGGCCAATTTGGGTGTTGAATAAATAATTAGAAAACTAGACATTTTGAATGCTGGAAACCAGAAGTTAATACTCTTGGAAAAAAACCTCTCATTGATATCAGTTTCTTTCATTTAGAAAGAACGCGCTTGTTGTAAGTTCAGTTTTGAATGAAATAAGAGATTGGCTATACAACTGTTTTTATTGGATGAAAGACAATAGTTGCTCAGGTCTTATGAATGTGCACTAATTAACAAAATACTAGTGAGATAAGAATGTATTGTTCCCATTAGCAACTGAAAAAAGGAGTTGCCAATTGGCCTATATTGTGTCTTGAACATTCAGAATCTGAAGGCATTGCCTGTGCCAGCGCACTTGACAACGAAGGTGTAGCTTTGAATGTGCTCATGGGGTTCAAACTCCTTCTGTCTCTCTGACAGCTGTGATGACTCAGAATATTAACCAAATCACTTTTAAATACCCCTTTAGCTAAACAGCTGCAACACAGATAGCTTTTCAGTTGTTTAGAATTTTTTTTATCATTCGCTTCTATCTTTCTTTATGAAATTAAAAACTCATAATTGTACTAAAACAGGCTATAATAAAGCCAGCGCATGCAAGTTTTAAACAATTGTTTTAGCACTGTAAATTTTAAGCAGTTAATGAAAGTCATTGTTTTAGATCTAGTCATGTAAGTGTAAAATTATGAATGTCTGTCCTATTAATCAAGTTGCTTTTGAATTCTAAAGAGATTCTGAGGTAGGAGTTTACTCAGCGAGACATAATCGTTTTTCCAGCTCAATACAGAGTAGTCCCATTATTCATGTTTTCTTTTGAATAAGAACTCACGCTGTAATTCTAAGCACTTGTGATAATTACAAAGGATATTTTTTTCTTTTTTGCCTTTAAAATGCCTTTTTTCCCCATGGGCATTATAACAGAAAATAGAATATTATGATCAGATTAAATTCTAGTCCGGGCGCTTGCATTTTGCTTGGCAAATTTTGCCCATTTTCTTCCTTGACTGTGGTGTACAACAATGTGTTGTTAAACCACCGTTGCATATGCCCCAAGTTTTGTGCATTTCAGAACTTATGAAAGATGTCAGTTATGACTGGCAAACAAGAAATTTGTTTGCTGTACAGTTGATTTTATATATATTAAAAATCGGCTTAGCATATACTTATCCAGATAAAGCCTGAGGCAATCAATAATTGAAAGCATGAAGAGATTAAAAGACCATTATATATATACACACACACACGTTATTAGAAATGCAAGTATCATTACATCCTTATAGAGATGGCTAAAATGAGACCTTTCTAGCAGTTGGTATTATCTAATCTTTTACCTATTGTGGCTGTGCTTATTCTGTTATGATAATGAGAGGCTTAAGCCCTCAAACCCATCTTGTCTGGTGTTTCAGTCTTCCTGTAAGCTGTCTCAACTGTGGGGCAGTGCAGCAGTCTTGTCTAGTGGGAAGCCAAACCCAAGACGAGCTGATTTGAATTTAAGCTCCTCTTTGCTGAAGCTTTGCGATGAGCCAAGGCCGAATTTCTTTATGGCTTACAAAGACACTATATAGATATGGTCAATGGCTCCAGCTTCTATTTGGCTTCTTACTTGCTCTGTGACTGTAAGCCGGATTTTTTCAAAAGCAGTCAATTGTTTTGGCCTCTCCAATTTTCTAATATCTAACCATAGTGTTTTGAAAGAGTGCCCTAAAAACCTTGAGTGTGACTAAATTCAAAGTGAATGGAGACCTTTCAGGTTTAGGACAGCAGGCACCTTAACTCAGCTAGTGCCTTTTTAGATCTTGAAAGTTTTGCAACCACCACATCATTTGTCAGGAATGTGAAGGGTAGGTGGATATGATACGGATGCCCAGCATTTCCTGTTGGGACCTACTGAAACCTATTGGTTCCTTTGCCCTCACATAGTCACCTCAAACATGAAACTTCCTTTGGAAATACCTCTCCAAATAGTCAGTAGAGATGTAGATATACCTGGATCTCTGTCCTTAAAATTCTGGGCATGTCTTATCTCTCCCTGAATTGCATGGAGAATCAATGGCTATGTTAGCTAGGATGGATTTAGAATCATAGAATCGTCTAGGTTGGAAGAGACTTTTAAGATCATCGAGTCCAACCATCAACCTAACACTGCCAAAACCACCACTAAACCACGTTCCTCAGCACCACGTCTATCCATTTTTTAAATACGTCCAGGGAAGGTCACTCCACCACTTCCCTGGGCAGCCTGTTCCAATGTTTGGTAACCCTTTTGGTGAAGAAATTTTTCCTAATATCCAAACTAAACCTCCCCTGGTGCAACTTGAGGCCATTTCCTCTCATCCTATCGCCTTGGGAGAAGAGACCGACCTCCATCTCTCTACAGCCTCCTTTCAGGTAGCTGTAGAGAGTGATAATGTCTCCCCTCAGCCTCCTTTTCTCCAGGCTAAATAACACCAGTTCCCTCAGCCGCTCCTCGTAAGACTTGTGCTCTAGGCCCTTCACCAGCTCCGTTGCCCTTCTCTGGACACACTCCAGCACCTCAATGTCTTTCTTGTAGTGAGGGGCCCAAAACCAAGTACGGTATTTGAGGTGGGGCCTCACCAGTGCCGAGTACAGGGCGACAGTCACTCCCCTAGTCCTGCTGGACACACTATTCCTGATACAAGCCAGGATGCTGCTGGCCCTCTTGGCCACCTGGTCACACTGCTGGTTCATATTTAGACAGCTGTCAACCAGTACGTCCACATCTTTTTCTGCCGGGCAGCTTTCCAGCTGCTCTTCCCCAAGCCTGTAGTGCTGCATGGGGTTGTTGTGACCTAAGTGCAGGACACAGCACTTGGTCTTGTTGAACCTCACACCATTGGCCTCATCCCATCGATCCAGCCTGTCCAGATCCCTCTGTAGGGGCCATCCTACCCTCAAGCAGGTTGACCCTCCCACCCAACTTGGTGTCATCTGCAAACTTACTGAGGGTGCACTTGATGCCCTCGTCCAGGTCATTGGTGAAGATGCTAAAGAGAGCCCTGGGGAACACCATTTGTGACCAGCCACCAACTGGACCTAGCTCCATTCACCACCACTTTTTGGGCCTGCCATCCAGCCAGTTTTTTACCCAGCGAAGAGTACCCCCTTCCAGGCCATGAGCATCCAGTTTCTCCAGAAGAATTCTGTGGGAAAATATGTCGAAGGCTTTACTGAAGTCCAGGTAAACAACATCCACACCCTTTCCCTCATCCACTAAGTGGGTCACCTTGTCATAGAAGGAGGTCACATTACTAAAATAGGACTTGCCTTTCATGAACCCATGTTGACTGGGCCTGATCACCTGGTTGCCCTGTACGTGCTGCATAATCGCGCTCAGGATGATGTGCTCCATAACCTTCCCTGACACCGAGGTCAGACTGACAGGCCTGTAGTTCTCCAGATCCTCCTTCCGGCCCTTCCTGTAGACGGGCATCACCTTGCTAACCTCCAGTCAAGTGGGACCTCCCCGGTTAGCCAGGACTGCTGATAAATGATGGAAAGTGTCTTGGTGAGCACTTCTGCCATGTCCCTCAGTACCCTTGGGTGGATCCCATCCAGCCCTGTAGACCTGTGTGCATGTCTAAGTGCTGCAGCAGCTCCCTCACCATTTCCCCTTGGATAATGGGGGCTTCATTCTGCTCCCCGCCCCTGTCTACTACCTCAAGGGGCAGGTTACTCCGGGAACAACTGGTCTTACTGTTAGAAGACTGAGGCAAAGGTGGTGTTAAGTACCTCAGCCTTTTCCTCATCTTTTGTCACTGTTTCTGCCCACATCTACTAAAGGGTGTCAGTTCTCCTTTTACTGCTAATGTATTTATAGAACCTTTTTATTGTCCTTAACATTAGAAGCCAGGTTAAGTTCTGATTGAGCTTTGGCCCTTCTGATTTTCTCCATACAGCCTCACAGCATCTTTGTAGTCCTCCTGAGTGCCCATCCCCTTCTTCCAAAGGCTGTAAATTTTCCTTTTTTCGCTGAGTTGCAACCATAGCTCTCTGTTCAGCCAAACTACTCTTTTTTCCCTGGCAGCTCATTTTTCAGCACATGGGGATGGCCTGCTCCTGCACCTTTAAGACTTCCTTCTTGAAGAATGTCCAGCCTTCCTGGACTCCTTTGCCCTTCAGGACTGTGTCCCAAGGCACTCTGTCAACCAACCTCCTCAAAAGACCAAAGTCTGCCCTCCGGAAGTCCAGGGTGGCAGTTCTGGTGATCCCCTGTCCTTACTTCTCCAAGAATCAAAAACTATCATTTCATGATCGCTATGCCCAAGATGGCCTCCAACTGTCACATCCCCCACAAGTCCTTCTCTGTTTACAAACTACAGGCCCAGCAGGGCACCTTGCCTTGTTGGCTCCCTCACTAGCTGTGCCAGGAAGTTATCCTCAACACACCCCAGGAACTTCCTAGGCTGTTCCCTTTTTGCTGTATTGTATTCCCAGCAGATGTCTGGTAACTTGAAGTCCCCCTCGAGGACAAGGGCTAGCGATCTTGAGACTTCTCTGAGCTGTTTATAGAATATTTGATCTGCCTCTTCATCCTGATTGGGTGGTCTGTTACAGACTCCCACCATAATATCTGCCTTGTTGGCCTTTCCCCTGATTCTTACTCATAAACACTCAACCCTGGTGTCACCATCATTCAGTTCTAGACATTCATAACACTCCCAAACATACAGGGCCACCCCACTGCCTGTCCTTCCTTGCTTCTCCCTTCTGAAGCATTTTATAGCCATCCATTGCAGCACTCCAGTCTTGCGAGTCATCCCACCACTTTTCCGTGATAGAAACCTTTCTCTCCCCTACTCAGACAGTTTTTGTACAGAGTAAAAGCATCAATCCAAGTAGACTGGATTTCAGGCCATACTTTTAGTTTAGGGTAGTTTAGTGTAATACGTGGTTAATCTGCTTTTTTATGTCCTTCTTATTTTTCCTCCTCTTTCTTGGAGGAAGGGTAAAAAGCAATGAAAGTAAGATATCCTGTCATCAGTAACTGGAGACCGAGATCCAAAAAGAGAAGCTACTGCTAAAAGTATAAACTATACCAGCTATTTTTCATTCACTGATACCACTCGGTGTTATGCGCTTTTGGATTTGCTAACATTTTTATTTGTATCTGCATGATCTGGTTATCTCTGAAATGCTACTACGTGAGGAGATTAGACAGAAAAGTGTATTCTTGTCATACAAGTAATTTATAACATTTTAAAACACTAGGACAAATGCTGCTAATGGTTGCAGCCAGAATTCACACAAACATGCCTGAAAGTTACTGGTGATCCTCATACTGTACAGTGTGACTTTTCACAGTTTGCAATGAAAAGTGGCAAAGCAACAAGAACACCATGATGAAGGATTTCAGGAAGTGATTAGGCCCATGAGTACTTAACAATTGCTATCATGGATTAGGCGGCACTTCAGAAGCTTGAGATAGTTGTCAATTTTGTGGGAATCTCGGCGAAGGCAATGCAGCAGGTTGTAAAAGGCAAAGAGTCTGGAGTCTTCATCAGCGAGTTGCAGGGATGGAAGGCCTTCCCACTGAGAGTAGACTTCATTTCCAGTCTCACCAGAATGAACCTAAGGACACAAAAAGATACCGTAGTAAATGATAGTGAATCTGACTCAATGTGGAACAGAACATGTAAAATACTGCCCTTGAGGAATGCTAGTTGGTAGCGTATGGCTTGCAAAGTGTTTCCTGCTTTGTAAAAGCACATAGGAGAGTATCTTTGGTGCCTCTATCACTCAGATTAAGCAACAGGCAAAAGAAAGATAGACCTACTATCACTCAAAAATGTGATTTGACACTAATGAATTTGCCAGTCTTGACTTCAACCTCTTTCTGTAAATAATGTGAATGAGAAGGTGGTGACAGGGCAGCTGCAGAAGCACCTGACTTCTACTGTTATCTTGGATCCTTGCCTGCACCCTTTTTACCCGTGGATATGGAATAGAGATGTATTTGATTATGCTGATAAATGGATTTGTGGCCTGGATGAGCTAAGGTTTCTGAGTAAAGAGACACCTAAGTGTGAGAGAGGGAGACCATGAGGGATCCAGTGGAAAGTGGTGGATACAGGGATGGTGACACTCTTAAGCTGTTCAACTGTTCAGAGCCTAAGCAAAAGCCAGTAAAGTCAGAACCTCTTGTTAATATCTAGCTCACTGACAGAATGATATATTCAGGGACTAACAGAGGCCCCTTTAAAAATAAACAAGCTAGAGCTGATTTTATTTAGGAAAGCTTTCAATTACTGATAACAGGGGGTATTTGAGTATGGGTTTTGTCAGACAACAGCCTTGTTTTTTAACCTTACAAATGTAGGAGAAAACAGGTCAGAGCAGGCATTCAAAGGAACCAGTATGGTGTGAAAAATGAAAGATACCATGGTTACTTTGCTGTATGCTACAACTTTGCAATAGCCCAGACTTCCAGAATAGTTTTAAACACAGTGTCCGTTTCTGAAAACTAAACAATACCTATGTGTATACAGATGTGTATAGTATAAATACACTAAAACAAACGTATCAATATGTGCATGGGAAATATCACAGACACATCCTTAAAAAATCAGGATTGCAATTTCAAAATATTCAAAAACAGAATAATGATTACTGGTCCTGATGATTACACCTTCCCTTGAAGCAGGACTGGGATTACGCTAGATCGTGCTATACCAGTCACATCACATTTTCTCTTTAGAAATTGCAAGATAGCAGAAGAAAAGAAAACTTAAAGAAGAAAGTGGAGAAATTCTCAGATTCAGCTATCTCAGCTGCCTTTTTTCCCTTCACATCTACTGTTTCCTATTCCAGGTAGGCAGTGCCTATCACTGTATGTGTCTTCCTTACAGCAACAGGCTAGGAGGGTGTTAAGGACCTAATACTTACCCGCCCAACTATTTTCTCCATTCCTTCTAGAAGTCGCTTGTTTTGTTCTTCAATCTCTACAGCCTTCCAGAGGATGGTGTCTGGAGCTTCTTTGATTCTTTGTACTTCAGAGGCCAGATGGATCAGGGGGTCATTCCAGGAGCGCAGCACTCCCAGTACTAAATTCAGTAAGTCTTCATGCTGCTCGCCCACGTTAAGAAAACGCAATTAAAATAGGAAAGCTAAATGCTGGCAGCATTAGGAGGCATTTAGAACAATGTCCTCAGACACGCTGATTTGGGAACTTATTCCAGGACCTACCACTCAATGTGCCCTATAGCCCTGTCTTAGATACCTCTGTGCAATTGCATTTTTGAAGTTTGTCATTGTCATCATGTTTTATAACATTAGCACAAGCAGTTACAGTATTGTAATGGAAAATATCATTAAACCCTCTCCACATTAAAAACTAGCAAGCACAACTGTGTTTGATCTCTGTGTAAAAAACAGAACCCCTTATCTGATTTTTGATGAACATTCTAAAATCCAATTTTTTTTTTTTTAAATTTAGTACTGAATGGAAGGTGCACATCGTGGGAAACTACTAAATAGCTTTTATTGCCTCTATGTAACTTGTTTGTCCTCCCCTTTGAACAATGGTGCTTCCAGCAATAGCTCTCTGGTTTTAAAAAATGCCCTTTCTTATGAGCAGTAAAAATTTGTAAAGCTTATAGTTATGGCAGTATTCAACCATTTCTTCTTTGCTAGATGCACGGGATCTGAACACAACCAGACTTGATATGTGCTGAGGGCTGTGCCAATAGAATTTCTGAATGACATACTGAGAAGATGATGATACTGGAATCGCAAAGATATCACTACCATGAAACTGATAAAGATTTCTCCCTGGTACACCCCCATTCATACACCTGTGCTTATTTTTTTTCTTCGCAGTGTTTTCAAATTGTATCTATGGTCATAGGCTGAACTAGGCTATCTTCATCTTCCCTTAAGTTTATAATTATTAAATTGATGTATGTAGCATGTTTCTCTTTACAAGTATTTTGCAGTATTTCACATTAGAGTCTTTGTATTTGGATGATGATGTGACTGCTTTTGTCTACTGGTAACAGCAAGAGTATCTATTTAGCGTTTGTTTACTAATATCACTGTTTTCAGTTACTGGAAAACTATTTACCTCTGTCTAAATACAATATTCACTATATAGCAAATGTATTTTTATGTTTGTTAATATAATAATTGTTTATAAGGTGTTTTAAGATAATATTCAAAGGCTGTAGTGTTCTCAGTACTGTACAAACATCGTAACCGGCATTGCTCCATGAGGTTATATTGTAATTGGAAATAAGATGCCATGATGCAACGTAATATACAGGAAAAAGAAGGGAAGATGAAAGTTACCAGTACTTATATATTCTGTATCGTCTGTAACTTAGTATCAGCAAATGTTAAAGGAACTTCTCTTGGCTTTTTGGTGCTTTCCTTTTCCTGGCTTTTTTACCCTGATTAGGCTGAGCAGACTCCCTGTCTGCTGCCTCTCTATTCCTTAACCCTCCCTCTTCCCCACCTTCCCCTGCTCTGTCTCACACTGAATGACATGAGAAATGGGACTTACATGAATCTGCTGAGCTTGCTCCTTATCTTCAGGAGTGGTTAAGGAGGAAGTGTGGCAGCCATTAACAGCTTTTGTAATAAAACCCCGGCCCTGAGCATAGCGTTCATCCTGCAGATCAGCAAGGACAGGCGTTATTGAAACAGGTAAGTAAGAAGAGCTTCAATTCAATCACTGAATTAACTAATTGTTGTTTCATTGCTTTTATCACTGGTTTTATTCTGTAAGGGTCAAATGTTTCTGGTGAGTCTGTAGAGTGAAACACAGCAGACGCAACCTTGTCCCACAGATAAAGAATGATGGGAAAATGGTATCTTTTAATAGAAATGTTGGGGATCTTAGCAATGGTCAGCTCCATACACAGATTTGAGCACCATTGGGACTATCACTAACTGTGCAGCAGTCATATTTATTTACTTATTGAAGGATTTAATAGGCTAACACATGTTTGTGCTTAAAAAGTATTAAATTACATTTTTATATTTTCTCGCTCTCAGGAAAAGGCAGGGTACTTACAAATTCATTGAACATTTCCGAAGAGAGGAAGTGGATGTAATGTGAAAGTTTAACTGCTCGGTCAAAAAGTTCCCCAAGGGAAACTTGGCAATTGACAGATCCATTGGGGCAGATTGGCAAGGAGGTGACTCCTTCCTTAGTCAGGAGCATGTTGGACACCAGAAGGACCACCAGCAGCAAACCTGTTGAGGTTTAAAGCAAATCAAAATGGAATCACATTGACTTGTATGTGTGTTTAGAAGTAGCTGTCAGAGTCAGACGCTGGATGATTTTTACTGTGCTGTCACATGGCTCAGAGTACCCCCTGTACTGGCTGCTGAAAATCAATGGAGGAGGGAAGCACTGTAATTCTGTTATCCTTTCTCCCCTCTGTCATCCTGACTGTATAGCAGAGCTTGCTACAGAGTTTGAGAAGACAAGGTAACCTGTGTTGCAGTGTACACTGTATTCTGAATTCTCTTACTATTGTGCCTGACTTTATTGCACAGTGATAAATGGAAGGAAAAAAAACAAACTTCTTCACAGTGTAAATATAGATACATAATTATATTTGCACAGATACATAAGTTTGGAAAATACATTGGTGGTTTGCTTGGTTTTTTTTTTTCTTCCCCCCTCCCCCGCCCCTCCTGCTTCCACAGGCCCTTTTTTAAATTTGCAAACATTTGGAGTTTAAATTAATTTTGTGGGAGGGTGGTTAGGTCACTCTCTTAAGGTTTTGATTGTCCAGGGAGTTCCTTCAGAAGATTTCCAGCAGCTGTGCCGCTTTGCTCTTTAGAGTTTAACCCTAAATTGGCTACCGCTAAGAAATCAGAGAGAACTTTTGCCTTTTCTCCTGAGCTTCTGAAACTGATACAGAGGACTTCCTCATTATCTAAAGCAAAACCCCTCATCTGTGTAAAACTTTTAATATTAAATTAACATAGTCAAGTTTTCTGTTTGGTGAAATAAAACATGCACAGAAAAACAATGGAAAAAATTAAAAGCAGATATTTGGTAAATGAACGTACTTATTCAAAGAACACTGTTCTGGGCTCTTAGAGTTTTAGTTCTGGAAACTAGCCTGCTACCTGTGTTGGTTCACTAGACTTACTTTAAATGCTAAATTAAAGTGTAATCCATAAATTAGGAGAGCTATTGCTAATGTTATCGTGTGATAAGTTTCTAGCTCTAAATTCAAGAAAAGTGCATTTACACAATGTTGAAATAAGTCTTCCTACTCTCCCATGAACAAGGTACATGCTGCATGCTGTGTTTAGGAAAGTAGTTTGGGGAACAATTCTATGAATAAGAAAACCTGAGACTTGATGGCTTAGAAAGTTGAAGATGGTTATGCAAACATTCACTTTAAAATCACTACATCACTTCTAGACTTGTGGATAACGACTTTTAGCCATTGACTTCTGAGTGGTGTAGCGAAACAGTCTGGATCCAGTCTTTCGTGTGCAGGTGTCACATCCCTCAAGCCAATTTTCTGTGATGCTGCCCAATGCAAAGGTAGACTTAGAAGACAAAGGACTGAGTGAAAAAGGGATCAAGCTGCCTTCTAATTCCAAGCTTTGGACTCTAAACATTCGAGGTGAAGGCAGGCTTCACCATTTCTGGAAGATTAGGTGGCTGGAAGACCTCAGTTTCTAGAGCTGTTACGTTTCAGTTACTTCCTAATTCAATCTAAATCTGAAGCAATATAAAAGTTGTCAGCAAGTGAATGGCAAAAGGCTTACCTTTCAGTGAAGCTCCCTTTTTGCTCATGGTAGAGATCCTGTATGATGACTTGCTCAGAAAGAAGTCTCAATACTTGCTCTTGTTCTCTGCACATGTCGCTTTTATATACACCATCCAGTGTCCATTTTGCATACATTCAGCAGGTCGTGGAGTTTACCTCAATAATTACAAACATCAAATTGCCTTTCTTCCACATTCATATTCAGTATTTTTTTGTTTTTTATTTTTAACTGTGAGAGGGAATTTCATTAGCAAGTTCAGCTGTGGGTTCCTTAGTATGGCTGGATGAAGAAAGTGCCAAAATTTTGCCCCGAATGAGGTGCAAATGCCATTGATCCTAGAAAGCTCCAGCTGTCAATTCTGAGATGGGTATTTTCAATGTTTCTAGCCTGCTGTTCCCCCTCCCCACAACTGTCTTCTCATCCTTCCTTGTTTCTTCAGCCATCGATGCTTGCTTATGTTAAAATTCTGGCTATTTGTGGGAGTCAAACAATATTTTACAATGTCCACAGTGAGAGAAGCAGCATAAATTGTACTGAAATTTATCCAGAGAAAGGGAATGGAGGCTCCTGGAAAGACAGGTAAATATCTGAAAATTTACAGATACGACATTCTGGGTATATAGCTCCATAAAGTTAAAAAAGATACTAACCAGCACAGATCAGGATATAACCGATCCTCAGTCTGAAAGATGTTTAAAGAAATGGGGACATTTCTTGTAATAAAAAAGTAATAATTTGCAACAATCTAAGAGGAAGAAGTTATATGTTCACTGTTTAATCACAAATGTTTTGTGAATAAGTAAGCATTGCTTAAAAAAAAATCGTCTACAAAACCATCAGGTTGTTTTCTATGCTTGCAAACTGTCTGTGTAAAAGATGTGCCTTTACATCATAAGCAAAACATACGCTGTTGTAATCACTGGGATTTGTTTCCAGACCTATGTGTCTGTTGTAATCTACAAACTAGCCTCAGCAGGTTGGCCCTGTTTTCTTGTTGTGTGAGGCTCATCTGTATGAATATGTTAGCAAATGTGTAATCTCTCATCTGTTTCTCAGGTCCATTTACCCATGAAAAGACTTTCCAAATTAGATGATTATAATGAATAAGGTATATAGCGTTAATGAATTTTCTTGCCTTTAGACAACTTGTTCCGTACTTGTGGAACAGGTATGTACGTAACCCTGAATCCTTCATTATTTCGTAACTATGGACATGATTCTTGAAGCAATGATAAACAAAGCAGAAGAAAGGTAGAGTGTTTAGGGGGTAAAGCATGGAAGGCATCACTTGGAAGATGCTTCAGCAATAAACCAGAACTGGTAGCAAGTGGTCTACGTCTGGTAAGTTCTAGAATGACTGCTAGAACAGTTTGTTCTGCTTAGAAGCTGGATCTTGGTTGGAAATGAAGGCCTTGCTGAGTGAACGAAGCAGTTGTTGCCTGCAGCAGGGAAAAGTGGCAATCTGATCAAAGCAGTAAAATTAGAATAGGGCCACAGGCAAAACTCTGGAATGGATGGTAGAAAAACAGCTGCCTTCAAAACCACCGCCACATGACTTATGATCTTGATTTAATTCAGCTTCATTTGAAAATCTTTCCCAATAACATTATAGGTGAGCTTGAAAAATCCTGGTATCTTATAACATTAGAAGAGCCCTGCGAATAAAAGAAATCAACAGTTCTCAACCCACTATTTGCTTCCTGCTAGTCTGCTTTTCTTGGCATTTTGAGGGGTTGGTAGTGATGCCAAAATAAGACACACAATTAATATTAGGGACTAGAGAACAAAGGAAGATATTCACAAAGGCAGCAGGTAAACTCCCTAGACTGCCTTTACCATTATTGGAGAGGGAAGCTCTTCTCAGGTCTTACAGCATCAGCTAAAGTAAGGTTCCTCATATGACTTACCTTCGAGAAGAGCCTGTCTCTTGCTCTGTAAGAGTAGACAAACACCTTAAACATAGATCATAGGAAACAGTGGTTTATTTGAAATCATTGCATGTTGTTTTAATTAAAGCATTCTACCACAAAATAATACACTTTATATTATCCTCCAGACCCTGATGTCTCTTGCAGATTTCATCCTGAAATCCTCAAATACTGTACAAACATGAATGGATTAAAATTGTCAGCAGTCAAGAATCATAGCAGCTCTCTGTAAAGTAGATAAATATAAAGGTAAAGTTCTTTAATCAGGTGTGAGAAATGATGTAGAGGTTAAGATGTTTATTTGTGTCTGCACAGGAAGTCTTTGGGGAAAAAAACCCACCAAATTTCTGATTCCCAGACCTGCACTTTAAGTGAAGATCGTAATTTCTTACTAGTACCAAAAAGAAAACAAAGGTGAGAGAAGAGAAAGGAGAGGAAAAGTTACAGTAATCATAAATAAATATGTCCAAATATTAACTTTCTTTTATAAAACTTTCTTCTATTAAAAAGTTGAAAAAAACTTGAAAGTAGCTGAAAATGCTCCTCTCTGCCTCTTGAAAGTGGTCTGGATCAATATCCTACGAAGAAGTAATATGGAACTCAGCATCCCATTGTCTCTGGCTGTTCCCTGAACCTTGGTAAAAGAAGCTGATCGTAGCCCCTAACAGACGCCTAATTCTGAGAGCAGCTCAGGACAGCCCTGTAAATAGCTAGACAGTCATCAGTACTGAGAGGAAAGCTCCTGGAACAACTTGAGGAACTCAAAGCACAGCTGTGGTTAGCAAGTGTGTTTCCATCTCCTTTTGTCTTTCACTTTTGCTTTAGGAATTTGATTGATTTTTAATTTTTTTTTTTTTTTAAATTTATCACATTCCTTTTATCTTCAAGAGCTTTTCTGGAAGTAAAACTAGTAGATTCTTACTAATGTAAAATGTACTAGTCTAAAAAATATGCCCAAAGAAGGTCTTACTATAGGCAGACTTTATTATATAGCTTTTAGCTCATTACTAATGCTTCACAGGCATTACATGTCACATATCAATATTACATAATGAGCATTTAGTGCTCATTTCTCAATAATCTTAGCTTTCCACTTCATACCATGTTGCAGACCATGAGTCAGATTGTCACATTTTGAATCACAGAATGGTAGGGGTTGGAAGGGCCTTTTGAAGTAGTCTGAACCTTCTGCCAAAGTAGGTTCACCTAGAGGTTGGACAGGAACGCATCCAGATGGGTTTTGAATATCTCCAGACAAGGAGACTCCACAACCTCTCTGGGCAGCCTGTTCCAGTGTCCTCTGCCACCCTCAAAGTACAGAAGTTTTTCCTCATGTTGAAGTGGAATTTCCTGTGTTCCAGCTTGTGCCCATTGCCCCTTGTCCTGCCACCAGGCACCACTGAAAAGAGTCTGGCCGCATCTTTTTGACACCCGCCCTTTAGATATTTATAAGCATTGATAAGATCACCTCTTGGTCTTCTCCAGGCTAAACAGACCCAGATGTCTCAGACCTTCCTGGAGAAAATGGAACCTGGAGGTTCTCCATTCCCTTGATCAACTTTGTGGCCCTTCGCTGTACCCTCTCTAGCAGTTTCCTGTCCTTCTTGAACTGAGGAGCCCAGAACTGGACACAGTACTCCAGATTTGGCCTCACCAGGGCAGAGTAGAGGGGGAGGATGACCTTCCTTGACCTGTTTGCTATATTCTTCCTGATGCACCCCAGGATGCCATCGGCCTTCTTGGCCACAAAGGCCCATTGCTGGCTCACGGTCATCCTGTTGTCCACCAGGACTCCCAGGTCCTTCTCTGCACAGCTGCTTTCCAGCAGGTCAGCCCCCAACCTGTACTGGTGCGTGGAGTTATTCCTCCCCAGGTCCCAGACCCTACACTTGCCTTTGTTGAATTTCATAAGGTTTTAGTCTGCCCAACTCTCCAGCCTGTCCAGGTCTCACTGTATGGGGGCACAGCCTTCTGGTGTGTCAGCCACTCCTCCCAGTTTTGTATCATCAGCACACTTGCTGAGGGTACACTCTGTCCCCTCATTCAGGTCATTGATGAATATGTTGAACAAGACTGGGCCCAGTATTCACCCCTGGGGACCACCACTAGTCACAAGCCTCCAGCTAGACTGTGCCGCTGTTCACAACCCTATGAGCTCTGCCATTCAGCCAGTTCTCAATCCACCTCGGGTGGAGATCAAATATTCCTATTCCATTTTGTTTTATTTACAGTTTTTGAGATATACAAAGTGCGGTGTCTGATGGACAGAGGAATGAAAAATCTTTTCTAGCAGAATAGGTCTTTGCACAATGCTTATTTTAAGTAGGTGAATTGAAGGCTGGGTATTACTGCTTGATTTTGTCTTTTACTTACCTGGAAGTATCTGTATTTAATAACAGAATGTTAGTTAATGCAAAAGTTTGAAATGCCAAATTTTGGGCTGTGTTTTTAAAAGATGATACCGAAGTTATGTATGCAGATGACTGAGCATGCAAAACTTAATGTGCAGAAAAATATTCCTATATGTGATGTGATTGTCTGAATCTTCTGATATACAGTGAAAGAAAAGGTTTTATATGTGTCTGTTTTGCATATGTAAGTTGGAATCATAATACTGAAAATATAGTTCCTTTTATAGAATAGTTTACAAAGTTATCCCCTCCACTTCATTTAATGGTTGGTTTGGAAAGATACAAAGCTATTTAATTTGGATCAAAAACAAATCCTCAGAACACTTTAACTTTTCAAACATGTGGAAAATACATTTTGAGGAGGAACATAAACAAAGTATTTTTTCAATCTAGATAGTTTCAAATGACAAATATTTTGTCCTTTCTGATTACTCCCTATAATCTCCATGAAACTTTTGTGCAAAATTCAACTGATTTTCTAGGATTTTGTAAAACAAGGGCTCTTCCTCTCTGTCTTCTTCATATAAGGAACAGGAGAATTTAAAAAGCATTTTCTCCAAATGTTTGTGTCAGCAAAACCAGCAAAATGTGGATTGAGTACTTTCTTAGTATGATCTCTGCATGAAGACTGGTAAAAAATAGATAAGAACATAAGGGAAAATGTTTCCATATGGAGGAAAAAAAAAGGTGGAAATCTTTGGGAGATTTTCAGTTTACTTTTAATTTAAGTTTATGTATCAGTGTGGTTTCATACAGTTTCAGAAGTAGACATAAGAATAAAATGGCAGAACGTGTTTCAAGAATGATTTATGAACATTACCCCTCTGATGACATACGCCCAAGTGCACCATGAAATATTAAGTGTGAATCCCAACTAGAACTCCAGCTAACGATAGCAAAAACCCCAGAGGAATTTTCAAAGAATGGAGTAAAAGCTAGCTAGTATATATTGGTCCTGATACTTGAAGTTGTTTGAAGCCTATGTCTCTGTGTTCACTAATGCTGTATCTGTGTATTATCAAATAACCTGGCAGTATAAATTTGATCTGGATCACGCATAACTGCATTATGGCACTTCAGTTGAATTATCAAGAGGCCATGTTATGGTACTCATCCTGGCTTGATACTTGATACCAGATTTATCTGGCTGGTGGAGCTCAGATGATAATGATCTGACATCTGCTAGGCCAAAGATATACTACAAAACTTTTTGTATAAATGTGAAGTGGCAGAGTGAGCCTGTGCTGGTTCAGCATTTCATGTCATGTGGCTCCAGTATTATTTATTCTATCCCTTAAATCAAATTTTTCTTTTTCAGAACTTGGAAATGAATGATTTTAAAAGTAAAGACAAATAAGGGAAATCTCTACCCTCTAAAAAATCTTTAGAATAGTTTCCTGGAAGCATTGTTATACAGTTGAGGATTTGCACAGCTGTGACAGCTTCTCGTGTCTATGCAGTTTTAGTCTTATTCTGCTTCTGGGATGGTGGAATTACATACTGGGACATAGTTGGCCTGATTTCCAAAGCTGTAAGTTACAGTCCAGTACAAATGGAGAAGTATTACAAGCATGTAAGTATTTACACACTTTGACCTGTAAGATACAGTTACTGCTATGAAAACATAACTTAAATGCTCTGTCTTAGCTGCAGGAAAAAGTATGCTTGGTTCTGAGGCTTATTGAACATCATAACTCCAAAGGCTGAAGACCTAGTGATTTAAACAGTTTGTATGGTTTTTGCTTATTTCCCCAAACATTTGCTTTTATCTCTGATTTATAACCCTTGACCATGTTTTGCCATCATCAATAAGTTATTCTCCATAAAATCCTGATTTCAGCTGGTCATTCTTCAGAATAAAATAGGACAAGTTTCAAGAATTTACTTTGGGTAGGCATGCCACAATAGAACTTACTAGTGGACTGGGTAATTATTGGTATTGTTTTAAGTATTATATTTGTGTAACACACTTTTAATAAAAGGTAATAAACAGTAAAATTGCCATCAGAAGGCTGCAATTTTCCTGCTAACAAGTGGGGAATAGAAGGAATAGGAACCTGGATTAAATATTTGCATATTTTTAATTCTATGGATAAATGCATCACTGGAAAAACATTTCCTTAAATGCCTTGTGGAACTGGAGTCTGTAAAAGTAAGATTTTTTTTTTTTTTTAATTACAAATACACTGAAAAGAGCACTGAAGTGTGCAGAGAGATTTTGAGCACATTTCAGCAGCTAGGTATTTCCAAGGGTTGCAAATATTCTTCTGTTTTAGCATGCAGTGTTTGATTTTACTAATGGATAGTACCCCAAAATGGCAAATGGAGATTTTGTCCTGTGCTTTAGAAAAAGAGCATCTTCCTGAAGATGTATTTTTCCTCCTTATGTGAAATACTCTTTGGTTAGATAATTTCTGACGTGTGTAAGGATTGAATAGAAAGTGAAAGGAGAGTAGAAAATTTTTTTTGGGTGTAGTATTAGCAGAAAACCAAATAGCAGGCAGAGATCAGTGCTGACATTTTTGCTTCTTGGGGAGGATCCCACTTCTAGTTGTGCACTTGTCAGAGGGAGGAATGCATATTGCTGCTCAAAATTCTCCATTTCATAATGGCATAAAAGTGATACTGAAACAATGTGACCTTTACTTAATTGTCTTTAAGGAGGCATTCAATGTCTGAGGTTTCTCATACTGATTCCAAAATCGAACACATTTTTTTTCTCTGCATTTGTTTGTTACGGTCTCTAAATCTAATATAGAAACAAAAATAAACAATTAAAATTACTGAAGGGATGAAGTCTATCTGTATTGGGCATTTCCCGACCCATAGGAAATTTGGAACCTTCAAATCTTATTTAGTATCTCATTAGAACTATTTTTTCAATAGATATTTTAATTAAGCTGGTCATATTTATTGAATGCAGGCTAGAAATTAATATTGACATAAATTTTTGGAAGACACATGAAATTGATTTAGTAAAATGCATTGACCTCCTTCCTAAAGCTAGAATGTTTTCTTTGGGGAAAAAATGGGAAAGGAGTTATTCTGTGACAATATATTCTGTGCTATTAAAAAAAAAAAAAAAAGTTACAAGGTGAAAAATGCATGGAAATGCATACAGATATATATAGCAGGCACAGCCCATAGTATTTTCTGTGCAGAGCTTGTCAGCTATCCTAGGTTATCTGGTAGGATTCTCTTACACTTTAAATACTTAGAAATGATAACTATATTGACATCCAGTAATATAAGCAAAGAAGAAATAAATAATTGTTAATAAAAATTAAAACAGCTGAAGAGTTTGAAGTAAACATTTTTAAACAGAAATAAAAAAACCCCTATAGTCAAGAAAATTTTTTGGTAGCAAGCATTGCTAACCACTCCTTGAAAGGTCAAATACATTAAATTGCACACCTGCAGCACATTTGTATGTTTAAAAATTCATTAAAAAAATATTGAAGCTGTATTTCTCTTCAATCTCTTCTCTAATGAATATATTTGCATGTAATCACAGCTTTTCTCCTTTAGAGCTTTCTTACTCATTTCCTAAGTCCTCAATCTGTAACCTGATCTCGTGGGATTTACAAAGCTGAGGCCAAAGTCATCATGGAAATATCATGACATTGCCATTATTGGAAGTGCCTAGTCATTATAAATGGCTGACACAGTATAGCTGCGTGACTGAGCAAGAGCAGTAACGTCAGCCCCTTCGTAGGGCTACGAAGATGATGAGGGGGCTGGAGCATCTTTCTTACGAGGAAAGGCTGAGGGATTTGGGTCTTTTTAGGCTGGAGAAGACTGAGGGGGGATCTTATTGATGCTTATAAATACTTAAAGGGAGGGTGCCAGGAGGAGGGGGACAGTCTTTTTTCAGTGTTGCCCAGTGATAGGACAAGAGGTAACAGGCACAAACTTGAACATAGGAAGCTCCATCTAAACATGAGGAGGAACTTCTTTGCTTTGAGGGTGGCAGAGGGCTGGAACAGGCTGCCCAGAGAGGTGGTGGAGTCTCTGACTCCGGAGATATTCAAAACCAGTCTGGACACCATCCTGTGCAACCTGCTGTAGGTGGACCTGCTCTGGTCAGGGGGTTGGACCAGATGATCTCCGGAGGTCCCTTCCAACCCCTAACATTCTATGATTCTATGATACACTGTCCAACTTGTTACATTAGCCATAGATTTTGCGTAGACAGGAAGACGTAAAGGAATGGTTGCCTGTTTTTCTCCAGACCCTTCATTAGTGCCATCCAGGCCAGTGTGTTCATTAAACTTGAAGACACTGGACTGTTTGGCAGCTTACATATAACCATCCCTGATGTCTTTATGCTTTTTCATTGTGATCTATGTATTTTACTTCAGGTTTTTGAGGTACGATTATAAAATTATTATTTGAGCTACTTCAAACATATCCCTGCCCAAGGGACAAAGGCTTCAATTTTGTTACAATGTTCCTTGGGAAAAAACCCAAAACCACAACAACAAACCAATAGGAGGGAGTGGAGTGCAGCACAATCTTTGCGTCACTTTTGCCTTACAGCTTTTCTGTTTTGGCTCTGATTTGAAAGCTCAGGGCTAATATTCCCAGTGGAGCATACTTCAAGAGTGTTTCACTTTATACCTCTGAAACATACCAATAACATTGTACCTTGTAGACACCATAAAGGGTTAATTTTTTCATAATAAAAAAACTTAGTTTGTATCCTTCATAAAAAATTAATATGCTAAATGGAAGTAGGGTTTTTTTTAACATTATAGACAAAAAATAGTTCTTATTAAAGGACTAAAATTTTACTCAGATTATGACATCCTTTCCTGTAAAAAAATCCCAACTACCTGCCACAACTTTTCTACAAAAATTCTGCTTTTCTGAGCATGTATTCTGTCAACCTCCTTAACCTCATGAGTCTTTAAATCAATCTTTAAAAAGTGGAGGAGACATCTGTATCAGAAGTAATATGTTTTTACATTTGCATTTGTTGTGAGGGATGTTAAAGATTTCTAATCTCTAATATTTCTCTAAATGTTATAATAAAAATTTATTTCATATGCGTGGAAGAAAGAGAGACAGGTTACAATTAAAGACGATTGTAGAGAAGAAATTTTAAGTTTATAAAGTTTCTTGTCTTTATAACAGTGGAGCCAAAAGATATTGCATGTTCACTTGCAAAATTTTGTGAGAGAAGCAGTGTAGTATCAGGTTGCAGCACTCTGCCATTTTGAGTGGTTCTTGAGTTTGTGTGTAGACAGATCTTGTAGCTGGATCCATTATTTGCAGGTGGCTGTGAGATGAGGATTCCAAATAATTGAAACGGGATGACCAGTTAGCAGAAGTTTTTTTCAGTTTACGCTAGATTTGTTCTGGAGATAAATCATCTTCAGGTAAATCAGGTAACATAATCTCCAAAATTCTTCCTGTGGTAGTCAGTTTATCTTCCACAAAATCTTCTTTCCTACATGGTTGGATGCATGCCAGAAATCTATGGCTGTTAAAAAACCAATCAAACAATTTTCATCTTAAACAGCATCAGCAGAAATAAATCCATTTCCTTACTAAAAGCAGTGATGATCACAAGAACGGAAAGGCAGACTGGCCAGTCATTTTTGCTGTGCTTCAATTTTACACTCTACCATGTATGGACAAGTGTGAAGGTTTTGTAGCTACACTGGCAATAATAGAAACTGCAGGTATTTGGTTTAATAAAGACTTCATTAATCCCATAAAAGCTTAGTGTGTGGTAGAGCTGCTGTTAACCGTTCTCACTGAGCTAGATGTGAAGAACTTTCAAAGCCTGTAAACATGCCAGCAGTAACTGACTATTCTTGCACATTCCCTCCAGCCACCTTTTACTTCACAAAGGTTTTTAATTTAGACCTTTCATATCTGTTAAAGGCACTCTTAAAAAAAATTTCTCTGTATCTTATTTTTGTGTCTAATTTCTTCTATTCATGAATCTGGGAAGGTGGGGAAAAGACAACAAAAATCCTTGACATCTGGAGAGAATTTCAAATTGCCTTTTTCCTTCTGAAATGAAATCTGCAGGCTTTTAACAAAAGAAGAGTAGAAGGGTCAATCAGCTAGAGATACAGCTAACTTATCTGACAGGCCCATGACAGTGTTCAGTGCTTTCCGCTGAAAATGTTGTGAGGCATATGATTAGTTTGAAGGTTTTTCCTAAGAACATCAGGTCATAAAGGCCTACTAGCCTCTGAATAAAAGCAGACACAATTGCTGTCACATTGTCTGGGACTGCATTGCACATACATGCCTAAAAATGACAGTGGAAGAAAAAAAGTTCATAGTTAGTATAAATCCCTTCCAAAAAAATATACTGCTAGTGTTCATATTTGTTGTCTTTTCTGTAGGGAGATGGTCCTCATCTCTCTGCTTTGTGAAAAACCTATGGGATTGTGGAACTGGTTCTAGACGTTTGGGACAAAATCAGTAGTGCATATGTTGCTATTTCTACAGGAAGTTTTATGACATTGTATCTTCTAATACCTTTGGAAATGGGACTATTTCTGTAACCTTAGTGGAGTACGATTTACAGAATCATAGAATGTTAGGGGTTGGAAGGGACCTCTGGAGATCATGTGGTCCAACACCCTGGCCAGAGCAGGTCCACCTACAGCAGGTTGCACAGGATGGCGTTCAGGTGGGTTTTGAATGTCTCCAGAGTCGTAAACTCCACCACCTTTCTGGGCAGCCTGATCCAGCCCTCTGCCACCCTCAAAGCAAAGAAGTTCCTCCTCATGTTTAGATGGAGCTTCCTATGTTCAAGTTTGTGCCTGTTACCTCTTGTCCTATCACTGGGCAACACTGAAAAAAGACTGTCCCCCTCCTCCTGGCACCCTCCCTTTAAGTATTTATAAGCATCGATAAGATCCCCCCTCAGTCTTCTCTTCTCCAGCCTAAAAAGACCCAAATTCCTCAGCCTTTCCTCGTAAGAAAGATGCTCCAGCCCCCTAATCATCTTTGTGGCCCTTTGCTATACCCTCTCCAGGAGTTCCCTGTCCTTCTTAAACTGGGGAGCCCAGAACTGAACACAGTACTCGAGTTGTAGTCTCACCAGGGCAGAGTAGAGAGGGAGGATGACCTTCCTTGACCTGCTTGCTATATTCTTCCTGATGCACCCCTTCTTGGCCTTCTTGGCCACAAGGACACATTGCTGGCTCACGGTCATCCTGTTGTCCACCAGGACTCCCAGGTCCTTCTCTGCACAGCTGCTTTCCAGCATGTCAGCGCTCAACCTGTACTGGTTCATGGGGTTATTCCCCGCCCAGGTGCAGGACCCTATACTTGCCTTTGTTGAATTTCATAAGGTTTTAGTCTGTCCAAGTCTCCAGCCTGTCCAGATTGCATTGAATGGCAGCACGGCCTTCCGGTTCGTCAACCACCCCTCCCAGTTTCGTATCATCAGCAAACTTGCTGATGGTAGACTCCATCCCTTCATCCAGGTCGTTGATGAAAACATTGAATATTTCCCTGTATCCAAAGGCATAGGTCATGAGCATAAACTCTGCATATAAAACATATGCTCCATTCTACATCTCTATTTTAAGTCCTGCAGAATCATCCACAGATCACGCAATCCTATTTCATTTGTACTGGCTTTGATTTTCCTTACTCAACTCTACATACCTTCTCTTTGTCCCCTACTGTGACACCACATGAGAAGCATACTACTTTTTGCTGCAAGACAAAGATTGTTCACCCTCCCAAAAAACATTAGCCTGCTACCTGTGTTCGTGTATCTGGATGTAATAATTCACACACTTGCATGCAACTCACATGCGTATCTCATTTGCTTCTGGACGCGTGGTCTAGATCGATCCAGAAATTTGTTGCAGAGACACATCTATCCACCTAGAAATATCCCATATAAGCATGCAAACCCAATTCAGAGGCTTACGCCACATAACAGCTGTCAGACTCAGTTAAAGGTACAGGGAGAATTAGTTGATATGTAATGCTTTTGACAGA
Source organism: Chionis minor (assembly GCA_013398295.1). Classification (NCBI taxonomy): domain Eukaryota; kingdom Metazoa; phylum Chordata; class Aves; order Charadriiformes; family Chionidae; genus Chionis; species Chionis minor. The sequence continues at coordinate 357,478 of VZSF01000519.1, forward strand.
TTAAGGTTTTGCGCAAACGATGAAGTGAGTCATCTAGCTGCTCTTATCCCCGTCACTTCGACTCTTGTTGCTTTCATACTGTACTTTGTGTTAATGGAAGACCAGCTAATCTTAGCACATTGTCCAGTGAACTTGGACCAGGTTTTTCATTAGGTCATGATACACTGAGGATATATGATCTTATGGCCAGTGTTAGAAAAATGCTATGGTCTTTAGTAGGAGAGTCTTGATATGATACTGAATTAGTGGAATCTGTGGGATGCAGCTTGGTGCAGCTTCCCTTCTGAAGCATACTCCTGTGGATTTAGGAAAGAACCAACTTTCAGATTCTTACTTTGAAATGGTAGTGAAACCTACTCTTTTGGACAACACTGACAGGGTTTGGCAAAGAAATGATAGAACTATAAGGGTATAAGTACTTTTTGCCATATTTATAATCTTGTTGCCAATTAATATTGCCTGCATGAACATGGCAGGTAGTAGGGAAATCATTTACCTGTCACTTTGATCCACTATTTGAGAACCTAAAATATACTTGTTTCTCTGGCAAAGCCTTCTTAACTCATTTTAATTTGTGATTGTAGTTCAGAATTTTAACTATTGGAATTATTATGTTGCCTTATCCTCTTTTAATCTTGGCAAAATCAATGTAGGGATCTAGCAAAACTGAGAATAGTTATCTATCTCACTGCTAATAACCCTGAAAAATGCTATCAGTCAAATAAATCTTTATTGTTAATAATGTACGTATTTTCTTGGCAGAATAAGAATTAAATGTCACATTCCCTTGAAGCTGCTTGGTACAAGCTACTCAAATATTATTTGGAACAGGCTTCATAAAAAAGAGGAGGCATGCATCATTCCCTTAGGGTGTCAGGTCTCTAGGTTGCTGGATGGCTCTGGAAACATTAAGTCCCATATCCAAGCCTAGTCCCACCAAGATCCAGCCTACATTCTGCCAGGTCTGAGATCCTGCTCAGATGTTCTATCAGAGCATATGGTGGAATGAAAAGGGACTCTGTGTATATATATAACCAGACAAGTCTATTTAAGGCTGAACAGATAAGGACTAGGTATTTTTGTACACTTAAAAGCAATAGTCGATAGAAAACGCTGGTGTGATGTTCTGCCCAGAGGACACTCTAGGCTGGGAACTGGCTTGCTGCAGTTGGAACCAAGAATATTTTTCAGATAGTCCTAAGGACAATCTGGGCTAGAGGTATTTATGATACTAGCACAGCCATGGACCCCTACTGCCAAATCCAGATCTGGCAGTCACCTTGGAATTTGGCCAGTCAAAGAAAGAGCAAGGAAAAATCGTATCTGACAATTGCTTTTAGCTGTGTATGAGTAATGATCAATCCAGGGAAAGCTGATGGTCAGGCACAACTATGAAAAATGGAGCATGAATTCTTATTCCTGAGGAATCTATGGTATCAACTTGTTTATGATAGTGTTGCCTTCTGCTTATGAGCTCCAAATCACCTCTTTGGTTTAGCCTGAGAGCTGTTTCTCAACAGGGTCCATAATTGTCAGAGATACAAGATCAAGAGAGCAATACTCCAACAGTCCTGAGTTAAGGGAAGACTGGATCCAGGTTTTGTAGGTGCTATGGTAGAAAACAATAGCTTCTTTGTCATGCTGTGCTTGAAGGTTTTGGATGCCATGTTTGCTGTTGATAACTAGCCAGCTTTAGGCCTGTTGCCTACTGATTGTCTTCTTTCCTGTTTCTTTTCCTGCAGTTCAACACAGAATCAGAGCTAGCTCTAGAGAGCAAGTGAGGAGACATGGAATCTTTATTACTTTGATGGCTGTAGAGAGCAAATAGTTGCAGCGTTTCAATTTTATACCCATCAACTATCACCTAATTTAATGTTAGAGGAGGATTGGGTACAGTAGCACTGCTCTTCTCACATCACAGAAACTGCAGAACGTGTGGTGCTTCCTGGAAGCGTACTGCTCACATGCTCTTCTGGATACAGGTGCAGGTAAGCCCTTCGTGTGCTCCTGCAAACAGAACAGCTACTGGCTTGTTCTGGCTGCAAGAAGAGGTCCCGCTATACCTGGCAGCTGCATTTCTCAGTGGCCATCCACATCAAGCAGAAGCGAAAGCACAGGGCAGGTGATTTGCTCTGGTATAGCTGAAGTTTATTCCCAGCTGCCACCTTTCCTGAAGACGACTTGGCCCGCATCAAACAAATGCCACCAGTGACTCATCCGACTCCGATCCCCCTGGTGGCGCCTGGCAGTCTCCCACATTACCCCACAGGACAGACAAACTGCCCCAGTGGACTGTATGTGGCGCATGGGCTGTATGGATGGAGGAGCCTGATGGCTCTTCTGCCTGGATTATTATTACTATTACTATTTCAAAGGCCCAAGCGGCGGGGAGAACAGATTCACTGAACGCTTGAACTCTTCACGCTCTTTTAAGCTGTGTGACAGGCAGCGCGAAAAACCAGAAACGGCGGCTTCCCCATGCAGCCCTTTTCCCAGGGGTTTCTCCCGGCGGATGGAGGCACGCCCGCAGCCCCGCGCGCGGGCAGCCTGTCTCCGGCAGCGGCAGCGGGAGCCCAGCCGGCACGGCCAGCTTAAAAGGCTGTCAGGGGCTTGGCAGGTCATCTGCCCAAAGGCAGGAAAGAAAGGGGGGCTGGGGGGTGGGGTGGGGTGGTGGTGAGAGGGAGAAAAATTGAAAAAATAGCCACAAAGAAAACAAGGTCTTTTTTTCTGAAATTGGAAACTTTGAAGAAAAGATTTATGAACCTTTGCGTTTATAAAACCACCTGGTGCTTTGGAGTTTGCTGCTGCTGGTTAAATTTGGTGGTTCAAAGTTTGGTGGTTGTTTCCCTCCATTAAAAAAAAAAAAAGACAATGAAAAAAAGACATTTATAACAGCCTAATTCCACATGTGCATTGATCTTCTAAAGCTCATGCCCCCTTAACTTTGAGCTCAACTTGTAAAAATCAGAAAGATTTAGGGGGAAAAGGCTTGTTAGTTTTTAAGGGTGACTTTGCTGTTCGCGGGGCGCATGAAGAAGTGCCGTGCCTGAACTCCGCCGCTGCTGCTGTCTGCTTAGTTTCCTCGCCAGTGCGTGCGCGGTGTGACTTGTGCTGTGTTTTGACAGTTGGTGACCTCTGACATCCCGCTCTCCCCCTCCCCCTCTTTTCCCCCTTCCCCGCTCTGTAAAATGCTCAGGCTGAGGATGCCCGAGGGGAGCTCTCAGACGTGGTGGTCGGGGGCTCCTTTGAGCCAGGCCCCTCACCCATTCCCCCAGCCCACGCACAGCGGTGGTGTTTTGCCTGCGGGTTTACGCTGGCGCAGGCATTCGGGTCAGAGGCTTCCCCTGGTTCTGGGTTTCCAAAGAGAAGGGGGAGGGGGAGAAAATCAGAGGAGGGGAGAACAAGCCCCTCACGCTGCCTTTTGGGTGAAAAGATAAATGAGCTGTGTGGGTGGGTCTCAGCCACCACGCATGGCAGCAAAGCATGGTTTATTTATTCAGCTCCGCTCTTGCGGGGCATCTGTAGCCCGGGAGGGTTTCCAGAGAGGTATGAAGTCTGTCCTTCTGTACTGAAACTGTGCTAATATTCCTTCCTTTTTACTGTGGCTTGTTTCTTTCTGGTGTTTTATACCAGCTGATTATGCTGCATGACAATATTTGTAGAGACGGATAGTTATTAGATCTGGATGAATCATTCAGAACGAACAGTTTATTCAGCACATTGCTTATTTTTCCCTCCTTAAGTTTGCAATTAAAATCTGTGTTGCTCTTAAATGCATTCATTATTTCAAAATCAGTTGTCAGTTACATGAGTGAATATTCTTGTTCTGAGTTAATTTGCGGTCATTTCCATGAAAAATGTTTGTAATTTCCACTGCTCTGGCTAGCTTTGTGAGTCAGGTGAGGCCATCTCTGTTCCCTTGTTGGCGATGCAAGTATTTAACCAGCAATAATGCTATTCTGGAACTGTGTGTTTGACTCTTAAAATCAAACTTGAATTCAGGTCATTAAGGCTTAATTGTATACTTGAAAACATGCTATGGAAGTGTTTGCACAGGATTAGGTATTTGAGCTTAAAGTTACTCTCTTCCCAGTTTTCACTAAAGTGTTTATAGAAAGTGAAGGATGCTGGCCTTTTAAGGACCGTCGACTAATGTAAGAATGTGTATGAATAAGTGAAAGCCTCAGGTTTAAAACTGGGAATACATAGCATCTGTTTCTTCTTTCTTCTGTTAATACTCTCTTGACATGGCCAACCTTGTGGCATAAATGAGAGCTTTCTTATCACGGCCGAATGTCTGGCTACGGCAGGAGCTGAAGCAGTCGTTACGGCTTAAGCAAAACTGAGGATTTTTTTGTTCCCAGACAGAAGCGAATAGAACAAGTACAGCTCACTCCTGTACCCCAGCGAGAAGGCTTAAAGAGCCAATCTGTTTCTAGATTTGCCCTGTGACTTCTGACTCTCCTGTCAAAGGTCACGCTTGGCAGTGTTAGCTTGTCCTTTGGCTTATTAACTCCTACAATCACCTCATATACCTTGCTCTGCACAGTTTGGATTTCACTGGTTTGGAACTTACAAACTCAGTCCCTAATTGCCAGGATCCATATGTATGAAACAGAAATGTGCCTGTGAAAAAAATCTTTCAATGGCATGGGATTCATTTTTTTTAGCACAGTGATAGTATTAATTCACATGCTAATTCTGTGTTTTTGCTCTTCACTTGGCAGCTTACAGCTCTTGAAAGGGAGTATTATGTGCTCTGTCCTTCTTTTTCTGAATAAATGGGAGTTTTTCTGCTTGTTCAGTTTTATGCCAAAAGTCTGCGATAGACATAAAAGTTATTTCTCCATAGTAATATGCTGCATGATGAAAGAACTGAACGGATTTCCTGGAGATCTAGGTTAAATTCATGACTCTTCCACAAACTCCTCTATGTTCCTACACAGGTTACTTAACAAGTTTCTGCTACAGTTCTCTGTCTGCAGAGAAATTGAGTTTATTGTTCTTCCCTGTCACCCTTTATATTGCTAATTAAAACTGCAAAATATTTAATCTGAGGATCACACCTACTGTATGCTGGTGTAGTGCTCACCACATAACGATTGTGACGTTACTTGGGGTCACGCTCTTAATATTCCTTGGAAGTGAACAGAATTATCCCCATTTTTCTGGTGGGGAAGTTGAACGAAAGGAAAGGTAAGAGATCATTAGGAGTAACAAGGTGGAAAGGTAGAAGGAGATCTGGGTATGTCCTCATCCAGTTCTTTGCTTTACTTGCCTCTCGGGTCATCTTTAGGCACAGGCAAGAAGTGGGCATTAATCTTGGAGATCTGACTACAGGCAAATAGTCCTATGGCTGGTTCCTTATCGTGGGGACAGTAGAAGTTAATTTTACCTGTGCTGCTAATCCCTTGATCCAGTTCTGCTCACCTTGTTTGCTTGAGAACAAAGTTACCCTTCTCAGAAAAGTACATATTCCCTACAGGCATGTATTTCCTGTGAGAAAAGAGTTAGGTGGTTACACTTTTTCATGTTCACTTCCAGGGCAGAATTGCATATGCCAGGGCTTGGAAGTATTGAAAGTATTTCGCAGATCCTTTTGGTGTAATATTTTCATATATAAATCTTGGTGCCACAGCAGGAAATACTTCTGCCCTATGCAATTCTAAGCAATTTAGTGGAAGGAAACTGAGAAAAGTGAAACGGGAAAAACCGATCAGTGTTCGAGGAACTGCTCACACCTTCTGTGCTGTCCTGGAAGTCTAAAATAAAATTTCTGGCTGTTTGGAGTCAGTGAGAGGTTTGCCATTCAGTTCCGTAGGCCCAAGATCCTCTGTTTATTCAGTTTCAATCTCCCTGTGTAAGACTATCAGGAGCCAACTGTGGAAACAAATCTCTCAGCTGCTGGAGCTATCAAGTAATCAAGATATTACTTGAGAGGCTAAAGTTCTTTTGACTTTCAACCTGGGGTCTGGGAGACTGGTGTGAAAAGATACTTGTCCCACCTGTGGATAATTAAAAAAGCCAAAGTGAAACAGAACCAGAGACCTGTAATAATTTATTTCCATTGCAAAAGGATGTCTCTCCCACCCCTCCACCCGCCTCCCCTGAAAAAAGAGAGGAGGAAAAAAAAAAGAAAAAAGAGATGCACTGGGCAATAGCTTTTGTGGGGAGCACAGTCACATAGCTATAACATATTACAGAAGTAATGCATACTACTATTTATTTAATTACCTCTATAGTTTCTGTTACCTTGCTTTATAGAAGCAAGTACTCCTTCAATGTTTACAAACTGAAATTAGGATATTGTGAAACATTTGACAACACAGTTCAAGTATAATGGCTATATGTACATACACAATAGACACAATAATATGAATTATAAAACTATGTATGGCTTTACTTTGTACACACACATACATACCTACAGATATATATAAAAACAAGTCAAAGAGCTTCGCTCTGTATGATTCTGGTATATGAACCTAGTAAAGATCTTACAAAATTGTAAGTGATAAGTTAGAAGACACAGATTTCATTGTCTCTTAGTATAACGGAGAAGGAGAATGATGTGAAACTATACCAAGAACACTGAACTATGGATTAAACAAATTACGATGGATATCTAGGTGAAATTCCCAAGTGAATCTTATCTCTTTCTCACAGCTATGCTGATTACCATCAGTTTGTCTGAATTATTTGTCTTTTAAAATTATTTTCATTGAAGCTCAGCTAGTCTCTTTCCCTTCTGGTTCCTTCACCTAACGCTTATACGGCCCAGCAGGGAATATTTTGGGGAACCTTTGAACTTGAGCTCACAGGATATGAACTTGAGAAATACAACTTCTCCTTTATTTCCAGTACTGATATCTCCTAGAAACTTGCTTTGCCTGTTTTTAAATTTAGTGCACAGTGTCTGGCTTTTGCTTTTGTTGCTCTTTGTGCATCATAGTATCTATAGGCATCTGTGGCTGATGCAAATTACATGTATGTTTACATACAATAAATGAAGCATGACTTTCAATGTACACTGGTTAATAAAAATGAACATGTACTGTAGTGGGACAACTAAACACAAATCAAACCATCAGGTTTTTTCCTTTTGAGAGTAGCTTTTGTCAAACAGAGAAAAATCATTTATCTCTGCCTTCACAGTCTCTACAACACCTAGATTGACCATGGTAATGAAGCAGTAAACTCTTGGCCAAACCATTTTCTGGGATGAGCAAGTACGACATATTCAAGACAGCTGAGCTTTGTGCAGTATATGGTAGGAATATGACACTTTCATTTGGCTATGTTCTCAGATTTGCCAAAAGAAGAAAAATAGTTTCTTTCCTTTCAGCAAGTACATTTGGAATGTCTTTGCAAAACTGTGCAGAGAAAAACAGTATCTGTGTATAGGTGGTACTTAAGGGATTATGAAGATTTATGCCTACACATCTTGACTCAACAAGGAACTGATTGTATATGTCATTATGCTCTCGAATAAATGGCAGAAGTTCCACGTAACAAGTGGGAATGACTCTCTCAGTTAAAAACATCCTTTTGCATGATAATTGGTTTCTTTTGATCAGTTCAGAAGTCTTTTTACCCCACAGATACATGCTAATAAAAAGAGCCAGTAAAATTTAACAGTGACTGGTATAAGCAAATAGTTATGTCCTATAAATCCTAATGCAGTCATGGTAAATATACGATTTGCCATCTGCTTTTGTTTATATCAGGTAAGCAGAGCTGAAATTTTCGAACTGTGATTTGTGGTTGAAGGAGAAATATTTGGTCACATCATGCTGGTTCTTGTTCTGTTTCTCACTGGGAGAACCTGTGGGGAAGGGATAGATGAAATGTAGAGTAAAATTAGGCTGCCTCAATCCTTTGAAAAAAAAGACGAAATATTTAACTCACAATTAAAAAAAGATCTTCATCAAAACATCAATAAAACACATAAATGCTTTCCAATCAACACTTCTCTATGAAAACAGTTGCTGTAAACTGCAAGTGTATTGCTGTTTTATGTGTTATTATAAAAGAGAGATGTGTTTGCAACAAGAGTTTGGCAGAGTGATAGTGAACAGTGTTTGCAAACCATTTTTCTGGAAGAATCCATTCTGTTAAAAGTTTTGAAAGGTCCTGAGCTGATCAATTTGAGCAACATGGAGTCTCTGTTGGAGTGTTTTTTCTTCTAAGGTTTTGTTCTGACTACAGGGCTTTGTGAACTGATGGTACATCGGTGCAATTAACTGAGGCTTAGCGAGTCACAGCTAGAGCTGCCAAGAGTGTACTGCTTGCTGCTGAATTGGCCATTGCTGGACTGAACGGGGACCTAGCATTTTCTATGAGCCATGGTATGGCAACAGAACACAAGCTTTCATTGCACAACAGCAGCAACAGTAAACTTTGGAGGGTTGACATGATGTGCTCCATTGGGAAATTATGACTGCTTCTCATTCTACTCATTCAAAGATACCAGGGTCTGAAATTGCCTTTGCACAGACAAGCAGGAAGTATTTCCTCTCTGAGGTGATATAATCACAGAATCACAGGGGTTGGAAGGGACCTCCGGAGATCATCTAGTTCAATCGCCCTGCCAGAGCAGGTCGACCTACAGCAGGTTGCACAGGATGGCGTTCAGGTGGGTTTTGAATGTCTCCAGAGTCGGAGACTCCACCACCTCTCTGGGCAGCCTGTTCCAGCCCTCTGCCACCCTCAAAGTAAAGAAGTTTCTCCTCATGTTTAGATGGAGCTTCCTACGTTCAAGTGTGTGCCTCTTACCTCTTGTCCTGTCACTGGGCACCACTGAAAAAAGGCTGTCCCCCTCCTCCTGGCACCCTCCCTTTAAATATTTGTAAACATTTATGAGATCCCCCCTCAGTCTTCTCTTCTCCAGACTAAAAAGACCGAAGCCCCTCAGCCTTTCCTCGTAAGAAAGATGCTCCAGCCCCCTAATCATCAGCCCAGAACTGAACACAATACTCGAGCTGTGGTCTCACCAGGGCAGAGTAGAGATGGGGGAGGATGACCTTCCTCGACCTTTTTGCTATGCTCTTCCTGATGCACCCCAGGATGCCATTGGCCTTCTTGGCCACAAAGGCACATTGCTGGCTCATGGTCAGGTCCGTTTCCACAGAGCTGCTTCCCAGCAGGTCAGCCCGCAACCTGTAGTGGTACGTGGGGTTATTCCTCCCCAGGTGCAGGACCCTACACTTGCCCTTGTTGAACTTCATTAGGTCCCTCTCTGCCCAACTCTCCAGCCTGTCCAGATCACGCTGAATGGCAGCACAGCCTTCTGGTGTGTCAGCCACCCCGCCCAGTTTTGTGGGAGATAGAAAGCATCAAGTCCCTTTCTCTGTTTTATTGTAGCAACCAACTTTTCTGATTTCACCATGGGGTAAATACATCTTAGAATGATACAAATCTTTCATAGTTCCCACTACAAAAAGGGACAACAGGTTTTTGTTTTCTTTCACAGTCTCACCTGGTACTTTCCCTGTAATCTTTATCTGCGTAAATTCAGTGATGTAGTCTGTCAATCGATTACATTTCCTCAAGATTTGTTGGGGAGTAAGTCCTACTAAGTCTGTGTGGCTGGGTTCAGAATAACTTCATTTGATTTCAGGAAAGGCGTCCCTGATTTGCATCATTTCAACTGAGAATATAGTGAGAATGTCTGAGTAATGATGCAACTTAAATATTTCTCAAATTAGTTACTAGTATTTGAAAACTGTGACTAGCTGGAGTTGATGTAAGAGTTTCTAATCTATTATCTATAAAAAAAGACAACTGACCACCTCCTAAATGTGGTCTTTTCTCATCCCTCTTTTTTTCCCACCCAAGTTCTCTGGAGAAGTATGCTAAGTAGCCATTGTAACTGATGATATTGTTTCATCAGATTTATAATGATATAATAATGAACATTGTTTCTCACCCCTGAAGTGCTCATGCAAGCCTGTTGCTAGGAAACTTATGTTATGACGCTACTTGCACTTATTTCTCAATAAAAATTGTTGACCCACAACTGCTTAAAAGAAACAAAATCCTCATAATCACTTACAAAAATAAAGAAGTCTGCTCTTAAATTAGAGGATTAACTGGCTAGGATTGACTTTGCATATGGAATAGCAAGAGGAAAAGGGCAGCCTGAGTCATGTAACTGGCCTTGTTTATCTCAGTAAGAGAGAGAGGAAAATTTAATTTAGTGCATGCAATTAGCATGCAAAAGGTCAAACTGGTGCATGCCTGCAGGTAGTTAATCAGAAAACTGCTATAATTCCTAACCCAAACAATGTTAAGCAATAGAAATGCAAATGTTGGCCCTTGCTCTTTGAGGCTGATTTCAGCTGATATTCATAAACCCCTCTTGCTTCTGTCCTGAGTATTTTACATAACACAAATGATTTTAATTAAAAAAGAAGGTGTCTTTCCACCCTCAGTTCTTTTATTGTCTCCAGTAGGGGTGGAACAGAGTGTACATCAGAGCAGAAGAGCAGCTGGGGCAGGATGCCCCTTGGGTGGGCTCAAGTTTGTTTTAATTGAGTCTAAAAAAAAAAATATTGTCTGACACATGGCATGTGCCATCTGACAGTGGACAAAAAGCTTCAGATCAGTGACAACTGAGATGGAAGAAAGACTGTGGCTCGATCAGCTGAAAGCAGCTTTTAGTCTAGGAGAGGGAAGTGTGTATGTGCGGGAGTTACTGGCAAGTCTTTTGTAACAGAACACTCCCCTCCTCTTTTCCCTCTTTTTCCCTTCTCCCCAGTATTTTACATTCTCTGTCACTTTAAAGTTCCACTTGGCACTTCCAACCCAGTGCAGACCATCATGGAGTAGTGTAGCGTCTAAGTTCATTATTGTGCCTGCTTTTTGTTTTATAGGCTAGTAACCTGGGAAACATATTGCTTTGTTTTTTTAAGACGCTGAACATCTTTTAGTTCTTTTCAATTTCCCAGACGTATGCTGCAATTAGCCAAAAGATACCATTCTTCTGTCCCATTTTTCCTTTTGTAAATATACACTGAGTAGCTTTTTTTCCCCCCCCACAGGGTCTCATAGGAAAACTATTTTCCTTCCAACCCTAATCTACATATACATTTCTATTCCTCTTGTAGTGGTGCTCTCTGATACTTAGTTGTGTCCTTTTCAAAATAATAAACCCCAGTCCCAAAATAAATTGGCCTCAAATCAAGTATTGCTGTTAGATCTGATTGGGACCCTACATGTGGCAAGCTTGGAATTCACATTTCCCTCTCAGATGACAGAAAATGGTGTCAGCCTGCAAAACCCAAAAGTCTTAGAGCCGGTTGTACAAAAGCAGCTGCTTTCTTATTTAGTGGAGCTGGTCACAGGCAGCATATTATTCTCATTTTCCAGTCTGCCCTGGCTTACAGACTTGCTTCAGGGCATAAAGCATTGATTTTGATCTGTAAACTCACGTGTGGTTTAGGTGCTGATTGTCTATGGGCATCATCCTTTCACATCTTGAGTGCCTTGTGGGAGGTGCAGAGTTCCTTCAGCTCACATTGTATTTAAGGTAAGTGCGAGGTAAATGGAAAGAGGCAGTAGAGACCTTGAGAAAGCCTCCCTTCTCTGTGCAGTATCATAACATACTTGAGCTTTGCTAGGCACTTGTAGTCTCCAAACATTTGGCAACTGAACTAGTCAGACATAATCTAATGTAAACCTCATTTATTTCTGTTCCCAGAAGGGAGCAGATGAGGAGGCTGGAGTACTTTTAATGATCTTGAACTGTGTATGGATGTCAAGGAGACAATACCATTGTTCACTGCGGCACGTGTTTTAGTTTTTAAATGATGAAGATGTACCCAGACCGGTCACATTCAGGTCTCCTTCATGACTGTAGTGCGCGGTGGCTGGTAAAGGGCCAGCACAAGGGCTCTTCCTCTGCTCCTTTCCCTCACCTCGTGCCAGAGGCAGGGCTGAGCAGATGAAGCCTTATCTCTCAGCTGAGCTGTGGGACAGAAGCACACCACTCCAGGGAGCTCTGCAGTGGCTCAGGCTGATGAGTGGGAGCCCTGAGTGCGACATGCAGCTGGCTATTTCCTGCCTGACTGGTTGATTTTGCTTACTGGCATATGAAGCAGAAAGAGCTGTACGCCCACCTCTTCCTCTGCCTTTTCTGTATTTTCCTACTGGTGAAGTAACCAGTAGAAGGGAAAAAAAAAAAAAAAAAAAAAAGAAAAATGAGGAAAAGAAAATATTGTGAGGGAGGGAGATGGACAAATGCAACTTTTCATTTCCTTTTCATAAATCTAGAGGGAATCTATTGTGTTTGACCCAAAAGGTCTAGGAAGTATTGACTCTATTTTCTGCACCCTGCTTAGTCAAAAAATTTAATTTAATTTATTTGAAAATACAAGTGCATTTACTTGATGGCATTTCCATTATTGTTGTTGTCTAGGTATCTACTATCCCCTAAACAAATAAAGGCTCTGGTCCAGCATCAGAGAAGGTCCGCCCCAAATTCCACAGAGGATGACAACAGAACCCTGGACTGGGGAAGGGAGATGCTGGAGCAGTAAAATGGCAGCAGTAGACTTGTACTTGGTCCTGTAAATGATCAAGTGCTTAAACTCAAGACCACAAATAGCTGCTTTGATTTAACTTAGGCGAAGAAACTTCAATGAGAAAGTTGGTATGTGTAAAATTGACCACATATATAAATGTGCAGAACTAGGGCTTAAGCCACACTCTGTCATGACTTTTAGTTACTTTTTTTGTGCCACGTTGTGTAGGCTTAAAGGCGGAGTATGAACTCTGAATAAGAAAATGGTAACTTTGTCTAGTGTTTCTCAATTTACTATTTTTTAATGCTGTAAGTTTCATAAACAGGAGAGACCTTTTGAAGTTTCTAACAAGTTACATCGGTGAAAGCAGATTTCAGTCCACACAGCCAAATTTCTTCATGAAGGTGCTCATTGTATTCGTAAATCTGTAGCTCTCATCATAGGCTTGAGTCACTCTGCCCAAGAAAGAAAAGAAGAATTGTGAGTCACTTGCAAAGAGGTTATGGAGTCTTGATCTGTGAAGCACAGGATTGTCACTTAGGAGTGTCACCTCCCCCTCAAGAGAGTCAGAGTTGAGGGTGCACTGTGCTGCTTAGGTTCTAGACAATCAAGTAAAACTATGACTGTTGGAGGAGGTTTTAACAGGAACACATGAATAAGTCAAAAGATTAATACATTTAGGAAACAGTTATTGAACAAGCATTCTTTTCCTAGTTATTTCTCATCTTTCCCAGGAATGGGAAAGTTAGTTGCATACGCAGCTGCGCTAAGGTAGAGTGTAATGTGTGGTTTTGGTTGTTTATGGAAAATTGCAAAAGAAGAGAATAGTGGAGTCATTCACAGAACTTTTCTGTTCTTAGGAATAGTAAGGAACAAAACCAAAGAAGACAAAAAAACCCCAGCCTCCCTTAAGCAAAGCACCAAAGGTGCAATCTTCTTTCTGGTAGCTTGTCACTAAGGCCTGGCAAGATTCACATACACACACACAATGCACACACAAAATCTGCACGTGGACTGCTCAAATTTGACTCCAACTGTGATTTTGATGACTGAATTACAGGGTTAAATATGTTGGCAGTGAAAGCTGGAAAACTGGACTGAGTAGTGAGAAGCTGGTGGTGGGGAATAAGGAAGACACTCTCCCCTGCAGTCCTGGGGAATGGTTCCAGGTGCCTGGTGGGAGTTTAGTCTGTTACTTACGGTAGAAATGCACATATCAAATTCAGCCATCCCATGAATGTTTGAGTGGATGGCGTGGTGGGAAGACCCGAGCAGCTGTGGATGCCTAGCTTTGTACCTTTCGAATGAATCATGAGCCTGTCTGCCTCTGATATAGTCCAGTGGCAAAAGTAATCCCAGAGAGACCTCTAAAGACTCTGGAAGTGTGAGAGAGTCATGTGGATTTGGTCCTCATGGCAAGTTCTCCATCAAAATGTGCACTACTAGACTCCTAAAGAGCTGGTCTTCTAGTACGTGTTTGCCTCGGTACTGCCAGCAAAAGAAACTCGCATCTGGAGAGAAGAGACAAGAAGAGTTGATTAGTATTTTGTGGCTATGATGGAGTGTACTTGCCGAATGTGCTTTTGCCAAATCTGCAATGCCAAGCTTCCCAGAGTGAGACTCTCACTAATTATACCAGGTAGATCAGTAGCCTTCTGCCAGCCTCAAGGAAAATGGCTCCCTAATTACTACTCAGACCTGCGCTGTGGCTAATGGGCATATAAATGCCACATGCATTTCGTCTTAGTTTTTTGAAACAGAATGCATTACTCTGTAGTTTGACTGATTGCCCAAAGAGCCATTTATAAAATAGGCAGTCTGCTTACCATCATTCTGATTATATTGTCAGTTGTTTGACCAAATGCCTGGAAATCTTAGTAGCTTGGAGAAATGCTAAGCAAAATGGTCATTTGATCACATTATTAGGACATTTTATTTTCTTATTGGTTTAGTTTTTATTAGTGGTGTATATACAGATGATGCTTTGCACTGTCTCTACTGTAGGAAGATAAGAACTGTGATTCATTTGACATTAGGACTCATATAGCTGTACCGTATATACTAGGATTAAAAATTGCTGAGCAGAAAGTTAGAGAATTTGTGTGTTTTTACTGTCCTTTGACATATTTTCTTTAGAAAATACTTTGTCTTTAGTAATAACAGAAAACTGTAGTAAAACTGTGGAAAATAGATCAATAAATTAGAATATCTGACACAAGAAACAGTTTGCCAAAGGACCTTCAGGAAAGGAAGTAAAACAATGTTTGTGGAACAAACAGTATGCTGCCAAAACTACACGGTATACTTGGGACAAACTGTCAACAGAAAGCAGATAGGCCCAGGTGTTGCTTGAGTACTGCATCCTGCTTCTTTTGAAGTTTTTGTTTTTCCTGGTTATATAGAGAAAGAACTGTGAGCCCTGTGTACTGCAGGTCTGAGGCCAGGATTTTAGGAGTTACTCGTAGGAGTTACTGCTCCCACAGCAGTATTGACACCAGAGTTTGCTCTGTATTTATTATGTGCTGTCCTTGAACAGACAATGCACATGCCGTCTGACTACAGAACACTTGACTAGACTTTATGGAATATCAGGGGAGGTCAGACTGAATTTTGTAGGTGGAACTGCTTATAAGCGTGATATACAGGGAGCAGGCATGTTTTGCAAGTTAATGAAGATGGTGGAAATCAATCTGTTAATCATAGCAGGTTTCTGTGATTTTAAATATTATAGGAATGCTGGTAAAATGCGGGTGCTCTGAAGTTTAAAATCCAACTTCATCTTGGTGAGCCTTGAAGCAAGAATCCACATTCTACCCTAAGCCTAATCTAGAAGTAGGCCCCGATGTAAACTGAGTTTACATAGCTGAGTTAAGGTCAGCCAAAAACAAGAGGAAAACACAAACATAAACTCTCCTTGGAAGACAGACAGAATGCAGTGGGTGTGCTCATGGAGCCATTCTGATATGAAAATAATGGAAATTGGTGAAGGAATAAGTCAGTTTTTGTTGTTTTGAGAACTGATGTTCTTAGTTTTTGTTGTTAAACTCGTTGCTAATGCCAGTGGGAGATTTTTCTTTTTAATTCTGGAAGAACTTGAAGGATTTGGTCTGAAAGCAAGGAGAGGGAATTAGAAATAAGGTACAGCCTGGATTTAGGAGATGATAGGGCATTTCTCAAGAATCTGATGCTGCAGATCATCAGAAATGAAGAAGGGTTTTTATTAATCTGAGGTAAAAGTAAGCTACACCTAAGTAAAAAATAATGTTAATAACTCCACAGAAGAATAAACATTTGAATTAGAATCCAGACGTCAGTTGACTCTTATCCAGTATTAAATGGAAACACATGCTTTGTACTAGGAGATAGATCAGGGTGGGAGGAGGAGGTGGCAAGAAGCCCCAAGCTCCTCTTCATTTCAGTGTTATACTCAATCGTGGCCACTGGCAAAATAGCCCATAAAATTGAGCCAATTCAAAACCATTCAGTTCAAGGCTGAAACATCTCTCTCTCCCCCTCCCTAATTTTGTTCATAAACATGCTTCAGTCAGGTGTTAATTATAATCCCCAGTAAAGCCTCAGAGCTGCACAGATTCTCCTGGGGAAAATGACTGGACTCAGCACTTTGCAGATCTGTTTATTTTACTTTACTGCACTTTAGTTACCCCAGCTGGCTTGCTACATACAGAGAAGAGAGGAGAAAGCCCAGCATACAGAAGAGTCCAGGGAAAGGAAAGAGTATCACTCTTCCAAACTGAACAGCTTACATGAGAATTGCTTGCCCGTAGTGTGTTGATTGGGCATTGAAGTGTCCTTTCTCTGGGGACCTGACCTTTCAATATCCTGAAAAGTCTGCTTGTTGCCTGGTCATTCCAAGCCATCTTCTCTTGTGCCATGCTTCGCTGGCAAAAAGCAACTGTGAGAACATCTTGCCACATATTATTTATTATTGTTAATAGAAAGAATTATTTGCTAATCTCCGATGACGTGATTGCCACTGAACAAGACACAGATAAGCACAGAGCATACCCTGAGGAGTTTATAATTTCAAAGACAAACATAGATGAGACAACATGCACTTGGAAGACCCTGAAGTGGATGTTGACCTACTAAGAATTTACAATGAATTAACTGGGAGTGCGAGATGATTTCTTTCTGATGCAGTCTGTTTAGAAGAACAGACTTTTTTACTTGGGCTTTAGAAGAAAGTATTGTAATGAAAAGCATGCACGTCTTAACCTTACTATGCCCTCAGAGAAATAAATAAGGCTGTACTCTTACTTACCTGATTTAGCAGACTGTTGTTGAAGCAGATGCAACTCTGTTAAGTTACATCAGGTAGGCATCTGACCACAGGGGTACACAGACACCTGCATGTTTTAAGATAGGCCAGAAATCTAATGGTTCTGAGCTCACAGAGGACTGAATATGAATTTGAGGTCTTGTGTGTCAGCTTGCTTCCTAATTCTTGCAACATGCACTTTCCTTAGGTAGAGAAATACTGCTGTACAAGTGAGGAGAAATTCCAGATGTTTTTATACCACCTAAAATGTGCAAACCAGAACAATTGATTCTTAAGTAAAGCTTGTTTAGATGGTTACCTAGGTACACCTGTAACAACAAAAATGTATTTTTTTAATTAAGTGAAGCGATACTTTCTTTTATTCCTGTTGAGGTTTTGCAGAAACTTGACTGCTTCAACTGTTGGCCATTGCTTTCTGGAAATCAGGCAAATTCACAATGCAGAGGCTTGTCTATACAGGTAAATTACCAGCAGTAAACTAAGATGTGGAATGACATTGCATTAGCTGCTCTGTACTAAAACTCCCTATGGACACTGAGAGTGCACACTAAGAGTTCCTTTGTATGAAGTGGCTTCCTCAACTGCATGTAAAATTACACATGCAGGGAGCAGACAGCATGGTGTAAATTCACACTGTAGCTTGTAAATTCACACCCTACTTTCCTTGTATAAGCAAACCCATAGTCAAGGCCTTGCATTCATTCCACTGGAATAAACCTGAATGAATAGATGAACCTTACACCTTGCCCTGAATGTAAACACATTTGGGCTAACATGATGCGTCATGGAGGGAATGCTGTCAGAAGCCAGGGCACAGACATCGATAATCTTGGGATAGTTAGTAGAAGTACTTCAGAAATTCTCAATGGCCATGAGGGAGAGCAGACATTCACTATATCAGAGGGAGAAGATCACCTAGCAATCCTGAAGAACATGAACATGACTTGAAATATAGCTACAGAATTCTTGCCCTGTGTCTCATTCCTTAGTTTTTGAAGGGAATCTTATTGCTGAATAGTAGATTTCTCTACCATTTTAGGCAGAATGAATATTATTTATTTATTATCTTTGGCAGTGAAGGTTATAGGAGTGCAGCTGAGCTCAGATTGGCAAGTCTTATGTAACTGAAAAGGAGACTTTCTCACAGCAATCTCCGGGCCTTTCCTAAAACTCTCCATTCTCATGGGTATTCCTCGAGGTATTCCAATGAGACATTAAAAATCTTTTTCAAGTACTTTGAACTATTCTTCCAAACTGCCACTACTTGACAGCCCTTTAAGACACAGTCATTCAAGGCTGAGCTAATTCCCATCTGCAGTAGAGTAGCAACAGCGATCTTGTCTACTCAGGTTTCACTGAAGGTCAAAAGCAGTCTAAAGATCGGGGGGCCCTCCCTGAGAGGAATGAGCATCTCCCTTTCCTCCTGCCACTGTTACTTTTGCAGGAATATGCACAGAGCTGCCTTTCACATTTTATTAGACTCTTATGTGAAAAGAGTATCTTTGTCCAAACATGCGTGAACGTGTTTTTCCAACCGCTGTTATTTGACGGCCTTAGGAACCCATTTGCAAAATGTGATTTTACCTGAACATACATATTTTACTGTGAAGTATTTATCTTTGATTAACAGTCTAAGAAATTGCACATGCTCAAAAATCATCTCAGTTGGGGCTACAGCAGTTTTGTTTAAAATACTCACTTGTGTTTTGACCATAAAGCTTAAGAAAGCTGTGAAAAAGCATAGTGACTAAAGCCTTCTCCTTGTATCCCTGAACATATGCCTACAAAGTGGAGTGGTGTTGATTGCAGACTGGGGAGGTGACAAGCATGAACTAACTGCTACAGTAGTGGAGTCAGAATGCTACAGTAGGCTTTAAAATGGGCAAAGTACTAGAGCTCCTGAAACCTGTGTATATGGTTACTAGCTCATGCCAAAGGCCACGTCTTTAACGCTATAGTTAGCCAAGTGAGACAGAGTAATTCTTGCACAAATTTATGCCTTTCTGTTTTGCAATGACAGCTTCGTTTTGCTGTCTACACATTCATTTTTTTCAACTTTGGAACTGGATATCTCATAGAATCATAGAATCACCTAGATTAGAAGGGACCTTTAGGATCATCGAGTCCAACCATCAACCTAACACTGCCAAACCCACCACTGAACTAACGCAACTTCCTCATCTGAGGAAGTTTTTGTTACCTTCTGTAATGCTCATGAGGCACACCCAGGAGACAATGCATCCTACTTGTGTCGGACATCTCTCATGGTGGGTTGAGTTCTGTGGCGATTTCTCTTGCTTCCTCCCTCCTTCTGACAGAGGTGTATCTTAGATAACTAGCTTGAACTGGATGGCTAGCACTTAGACAGTCAATTTTAGAAGAGATCAAACCAGGCCCAGAGTGTGAGCATAGACTGTACGATTGTCTACCTGCCAAACTTGGCATGCAAGAAATAACCATGGACTGCTATACCACTATTGGGCTGAATTCTGCCCATTTCATGTACCTGTGAATATATTGTTACTCTTGGACTCTGACCTATGTGCTATATAGAGACAAGCCAGACCATTTTAGTAGCTGCTAAATAAAACAGTCATATTGGTGATGGCTTGCCAGAACTGAAATACTTCCCTGATCCTCGGGTTTGCCTCTTGAGCCTCTAGTGCCACCTCCTCCAGAGATGTGTTTTATATCTTTCAAAGGACAGCCTAGGCAATATAACATTATTTATCACCGCATGCTGGGAATAAACTCAGAGTAATACAAATTTGGGGTACTTATCCCCTGAGGGCTGCCATTCAATTATGCCGCCAGCACAGGATGTTAGAATTTATGGCTGGCTGCAGAGATGCTTCTCCACAAAGGAGTCAATGAAGCTGCACTATTGTGTGAAGAGTTCAATCCAAAAAGTGCTTCAGTCTTAGTAAGTGTAGGATCTGTGACAATTCCTGTTCTAGCCATTTGTCATGCTGCCAAACTCATGAAACTATCCTGAAAAAAATAAGGGAATGCCGTAGCCATCTTGTGAAGCACTTTGTTTTGCCTAGGCATGCAGGATGCCACAGCCCAAGCTTAAGTTCTCCTCTTGGGACATCTCTTCACATCTCAATTTGCTTATGCACTGTCTATGTTTCACAGCAACCCGCAGCCCTGCTTTTCCTACTGTCCTTGTATCGTGTGCTTGTATTGTGGAGTACTGAGGTTGTTTTAAATCAGAGCACAAGCAGCATGAAACTGCTTTGTCTGTTCTGTTTTGGCATCTGGCAGAAGCGAGCTCCTGGTGGTGATGCAGAGCATGCCATGGTCAGTCTTGAAAATGACACCACAGTTCAAGGGAACTCCAGGGACCCTTGCAATCACCTCTCTGTTTTGACCTTTGTGAGTGAGCAGGTTGTGCCTGATGGTTCCATTAATAAAGCATTTAAGCTAGGAGTTTGCATTCCAGGTTAATTTCAGGTAATTCCTACTATCTATCCTAAATTTTTCAGTTCTATTAAACACTGTTGTTTAATTGCTTAATACATGAATAAGTCAATGACACCATTTACTACAACAGATCACAATGAGGAGAGGTCAGCATAGCATTGTTCAGCACCTGGCCAAAGCCTTCACGTAGCCTGGCCACTGGGACTCTTTGTACTGAGAAGGGAAGTATTTGGCTGAAATGCCAGCATTATTCCTCACTCTTTCGGTTAATGCCACAGGATTTGTAACTGGTAGCTGGTTGGCCAGGATGTACCTGAGAAGGGATGTCAGTTTTAGCATGTCAGGTGTTGGTGATCCCTGAACATTTTATTGTTAAACTCCTTGGGTATAGCAGCAAAGTGCAGACATATTGAATTCATTAGTCCCATACAAATGGTTTGAACAGAAAATAGCTCACATTAGTATTATTTTAAAGGAAAGATGAAGTAATGTAATGCAATTATAAGTGCCTGAAATATGGCTGATTTATTGAGACACCATATTTGGCTTTAGTGACACAGCTGAAAAAACTTTGGAAGTAAAAAACACAACAGGGACACTTTTGCTTTAAAAAATACTTAATGTGAAATGCAGGCTTTGGAAATATTGACACAAATTCTGTTTTCATTCAAACGTGTGACTTAGTTGATTATCTATGGGCAGAATCTGGCCTTCATTTATTTCTCTTGTTTTTTTCAGGCTAGGGCACAGTTCTCAATTATACTGCTGGAAGTTTGGGTAAAGATTCCCCGTAGTTGTCTAAAGCTTAAACTGACCCAAGTGGAAAGAGCTGAAAAGAGTTGTTTTTTCCTTCATCTTTTGTTCTCAATAGCACTCTGGATTCCAACTGAAAAAGAAATGGAAATGGTCTACTATGACCTGAAAGAAAAGTTGCTCCTGTGACAGCTCCGGACTACAGAGGGTTATACCATATTTTTGGAATACTTATGCAAACTCAGACATCATTGTGTGTAGTTTGCTATTCCACTGATTTTTAAAGTCACTGAGAAATCACTATAATGAACCAGTCGGTCCTTGCGCATATTAGCATCCTTTTGTTTTATCTAATTCATCTTGTGTTAAGCTCATACCTTTCCCCTAAACTTTTGTATATAATAAAAAATTAGCTGGTTTTGCTATTAAAAGTCCAGGTTTTCATTTTGCTTCCAAGCATTTTTAATAACAGTAAAATGCTTCCTAACTGAAGGAGAGATGGCATTTTATTTTCTTCTCTGAAGTCCAGGGCTTAAGAAAGCAAGTTGTATTGTGGAGGTTGGGTTCTGTGTTGGTCTGGGTTCATGTCCTTTCTGCCACTAGTTGAGAATAAAAGTTTGAAGGAAGGACTCTGTCTGTAAGGGTACCTTGATGATAAGCCTGAAAGATTCGGCTGTATTACCATGTTAAAATTAATTTAGAGGATAATATCATGTGGGTGCTCAGCTGGAAGGTGTGATACCCTTGCTAGTTAGTATTTTTATGGTTATTTTAATAAGCCTTTTCAGAATGTCCCATGACACAGTATTTAGAGTGGTCTGCTGGGGATTGTGGGTTTAAGAGTGAGGAACTAAATTTAGATCTTTTGTTTCTCTGGAGAGTATTTTAACATTTAGGAAAAATAGGTACATGTCATCACACCATCTGTTGACAAATTTTTTTTTTTTTCCATCAGCTAAAATCTTTAAGCAAATCAGCTAGACAGCTTCAATAATTTTTTTTTTCTTTTGCTTAGAACCTTGAAAATAAAGTAGAGATGTTTTAGATTTATCTTTTTGTCGTAATTTACATTCCTACACTGGGAAAATGGATTTCTGGGTAGAATAAAGGAGGGTTTTGTGAGTTGATCTTGTATAAAGCCTCTGAGTTACCTCTGCAGTCTGATGTCAGATAAGCACTCAAGAGAGTTATAAAGTTTTATGATATGTCTGCAGAGCAATCAGAGAGAAGAACAGATATTCTGGTCACTTTCTGAAATGTCCACTGTGAACTGAGATTCATACTGCCTATAGTCTATGCTGCCTGTGACAACTGATCCAGAAATCACCCTGACTGCTATGACAGGGTCATGCCTTCCTAGACTGAAAAGCATCAGGTTAATTGCAAGATTTGTCAAGTATTAAATTGGTATCTTTCAAACCTGCTGCTTCCTTCCTTCTAAAGGAGCCTTGTGTTTACTAAATACATATATTAAATTCTCTAGCTGAATCACCCCTATTTCTTTCTATCCTTTAAGTTCAGCTAAGGCACTGTGTTAAAAAAACAGCTACTCTGGGCTCTTTCTATATTCAGTGGAGAGTGATATCTCAAGAGCCCATCCAAGGGTGGTAACAGAGGATGGCTCCTAGCTTAGGTGCCATCGTATATTGTCTAAAACTAGGGCTGAAGCTCCCTGTGTTGCTGTAAATAACACAGCACTGATGCACAGTCTCTCGGTAAAATTTAGATGCTTCTCACGCAAAAAAACCACAGTCCAAGTGCCAATAACCGCTACCTACCCTTCTGTCAAAGGGTGTGAGGCAGAATGGAGCAGGCTTTAAAACATTGTCAGACCTCTTGCTGCAAAAATGTGCACCTGCCTGTAGAATCTGTAGTCATTTTTCTTCTCTCTACCCATCTATTGCATTTTTTGTCACTTCTTTAAAAAAAAAAGGCAAGCAACACCAATTTCTGAATGACAAAATCTGTGAGTGGAAGTGCCCTGCTGCATTGTCCCCTTCCTAATGGATGTTTTTCCACAATACCATACGAAATCTTAATATGTGGGTAAGGTAGAAGAAAAGAGAAAAAGAAAGCATGTGTGTGGAGGATATCCCTAGAAATCAGAACCATGCCATGTAAAATTGTTACAGCTGTTTCTGTTTTTATTGACTGTTTCTTTTGGATTCATTTCTCTGACAACTGCTGCTCATGTGAGCAGGAAGGCATGCGGCATGACATTGCTGTGGGCTGCGGGGTCCTAGGGCCAGGAGTAGGTGGAGAGTGGAGGGAAGGGAAGAGGGTGTGGTGGTGAGGACATTTATGTGGGACACATCAAAGCACATCCTTGTAATATGTTACAGTAACCCAGGAAATTCAGTGCAGATGCACCAAACAACCTCACGGCGATCCAGGGTTTGCAGTACTGTTACAGCAGCAGCTGTCACAGTACTTGATTTTTGGGATTTCAGTGCTTCTTCCCCTACTCTCATACAAGTCCATCCTCTTCAGTTTTCTCTTCAGAGCAGTCTTATTACACAGTATGTCATGCAAATGAAAGTAAGGGCCCTACAAATGAATTAAGCAGTGCCTCTTATAAGCTGGGAAAGAGTAAAGTAAGTGATTGTTACAGCCTTTTTTGATTTGCTTGGATACGGCATTAAAGACACCATTCAAAGATGGAAATAGTGAATTAGGTAATTCTGTGCATGGAGAGAAATAGTAAAAGAGAATTTTTTTCATGGGAGTAGATATTAATCTTTGCTTGGTCAATATGAAGCGTCTGCCTCCTTTGATAGAAACACCAGGTGGAAGCTGGAAGATAGGAAATGCGATTTCAGATGCTCAGTTCCCTGACCAAAGAGGGAAAAATCTAGAAAGAAGTCTGAAAAGCATTGTTGGGTTTTTTTTTTGCTCCCCCTCTATCCCTTGGAGTTGCTCCATTATAATTAGGGTCCTTAAGTAACTGGCCAATCTGAAAGGGGTAGATCTTGATATTTTTTGTTCCATGTGCAAAATGCTTATACACACATATGTTCATATAAATGGTTTGGAATATACACACACTCATCATATGTCTTACTCAGCTACTATGATGTTATATCCCATGGATGCATATATCAGTGACTTAGGTCAACAAAAAGGCTGCATTTTTTAAAAAAGCATGCAATGTTAAATTTTTATTTTGCTAACCAATGTAAAGAAACAAAGCTGTAAATGAAGGGAAAATGCATCTTGTGATGTATATTCATTTGAGATGAAAATTGAAAAAAAATGTATTATAGATAAATGCATTATATGTTATTAAGCATTACTTCTTGCTCAGCAATTTGTACCGTAACTCCTTCTCCCATCTGTCCCTGGTTTTCATCCATATGTGGAGCCTCAGTGTGTCCCTGATATTTGTCAATGTGTCAAAACTTTGGCACAAGGAGGAGGAAAATATACCAAAAACTAGAATCTTCAGTGAGAACACACTGAAATCATGTGGACTGGATTCAAGTCCTGGAGCCACTCATACCTCTTCAGCTTTTGATTAGAAGTTAAACTCAAAACTGAAGGGCACATAGCTCTAAGGTTCATTGCTGCTTTAGCTAAAATGAAGACCAGAACCATAGACCTGCTTTGAAAGAAGCCATACTTGATCCGAATGTGAAGAACTGACATAAGTCACCATTTACAAAAGCAGCATCTAAACACAAAGATCAGGTAAGCACATTCCCACTGTAAGGATGCCAGTTCAGAGTGGTACAAAAATTCATGTTTTTCATGTGCAGATCATTCCAATTTTGCTTTAACTAGGCGCTGACTTTTTCAGCAGGGGTTTTTGTGTGTAATGCTAGTTTTTCCTGAAATATGTCTGTTTGCATGTACGAATTATGTTTCTGGCTATCAAAATACCTCATAATATACAGTTAGCTGCTTTTACCCATGTCTGTTTACCTACAACTTTTATGTGTGGAGGATTTCTAACTAATGAGTCGCTATGAAAAACTAGTGCTTTATGAGCAATAGAGTCGCAGGGTGAGATACCTGTGAGTCCCTATACTCACATGTTAATGCCCAGAGCAAACCATTAATGAAACATAGGCATTCTTTTAGAAACTGGGAGCAGCACGAAGCTGTAAAAACAACTAGTGATGTGTCTTTTGTGACTATGCATTTCCAGGCCATTGCCTGCACTGTTGGATGGTCTCCATACAATTGAATGAAAAAAAATAGATGGGGTGTAATGGGAGAAAAATACTTTTTTAATGAGATTCTAGCGATTCTTGGCTATGGATGAATCTGAAATACTAGTCTAATAGAGATTTTTGCAGAATTTTGGGATATTAGTTTTAGGTCACAGAGAAAAGTCTGAATAAACAAATGAAAAGTTTGAATAAACAAATCAAATCCCCACAAGACATAAAATAACTGCATCTTCTGAAGTTCAAAACTGCTTGACAGTCATTGAGGTAACTTTCAAGTTACCTTTTTATAAACTGAATTTGATTGTTCATTCCTAGCAATAAATGCCTACAGCTCTGGAGATCCTCACAATGATAAGATAATAATATTAAGATGGTAAGGATAAAATATGAATGAGTATATATGAGAATCCTCTGCCTTTCCTTTATTCTTTCATGGACTTATTGGGACAGAATAATTTCCCATACACTTTGCAAATCCAAAGCCCAGACTGCTACAAGTGTACTGCTACTGTCATACAAGCACTCATGTTGTATTCTGTTGATCAGCAAAAATCTTTGTCTGGATTCTCTTCTTGTCTGGTTTTTGAATAAGACAAATGTCCAAAAGTGATAAAGAACTTAAAAGATTTTTTATTTTGTTTTTGCTTGAAAAAATGTTCAAAGAAAAAAAGCTCTTGAGCACTCAAGGATGCTGGGGCTCCTTTTGTTCCTCACAGGGTTATGTCATACTGTCCACTTGCTTTTTTCTCATTCTCTGACTTTTCATTTCTCCCTGCCCAGAATACACCAGGAAAATAATTTATGCTGTGTTTACAAATTCTGGAATTTTAGTAATTCAGCCAAAGATTTCTCTTTTCTGACTGATTTTTTCAGTATTTCCTCTCGGATTGTTATGACTTAACTTTTAGTCTTCAGAATATTGTTATTTCCTCACCTGCTATTTTTTTCCTAAGTTCTAACTTGCAAGGAATTGTGTACACCTCTGCCTGCCGTCAGCCGAGTCGCTTGAAATTTTACTGTTTGGCTCTTTGCTGCTGATTAGTATGTGCCAATTTCATTCCAGTGGTGTGACTTACAAAATTAACCAGCCTTGTGTTTAGTAAACTAGGAATGAGGCTATTACAAAGTGAGTGAGCATCTCTGAGAGTCTCACTTTAGTAGAAATAAAATTGACATGCCCAAATACCTTGGAAAATCTGAGTTATAAGCCTCAGCTTCCACCTTTTGGTTATTGTCTTCTCAAATAATGTATTGCAGGTCAAAAAAAGTCTTGTTAAGAAAGAGAGGAATCTTATTTTTGCTCCTTTGAGGGTCAGATAGGGTTTTAAGGGAAACGAGATAGCTTAATGGGGACATAACGACAGCTGTTGTGGGTAGGGAGCAATGGCAGGAGTCCAGTAGGATTATATTAAAGATTCTGGGAAAAGCCAAGTGGAAGATGTCAAATAGGCAGGTTGTGTTGGACCTGGAAAACACTGAAGCAGGAGTTTTGAGAGACTAAAGCCAGTCACTATACTGACTTTCATTGAAATGACATGGATGCCTGTTAGTGAAGGAAGTTGGTAATTCCTGTCACGTAGGGGGAAAGTCAGGGGCTAGTGAGGGCAGGGACTGACTCTGCACATGGCAAACTGGTTTCTTTGATCACCTAAACTGGTGTCTTTGGTGTGCAAACTTCTAAATCATATCTGTTTGATGACTTCTTTATTAAATCCAAACAAAGTACTGAATATGGGGCAAAATATTTCTCAGTGCCTACTGTTTAAATGGTCCTGATTTGCCCTGGCACATGGGCACCTACACAGAAATGTTGCTGTTTGTTCAAAGTCTGTTCCCAGCTTTACGTTCTTTTCCATGGGAAATGGGGAAAACTGGAGATCAATCCACAAATTGTCATACATTTTCAGAAACTCTGGAAGCTGTCACTTTCTTGCTGCTTATTATTTTGAAGAGTCTTGCCCACAGGAATCTGCTGTGTCTGACATAAAGTCAGAACGTCTGTGTCTTGGGATTGCCTCAACAGTAACTCTGGCTGCCTCCTGTGTCACTAGCCCTGCAAAGTCACTGCAATTGTGAGTAGTCTGGGCAAGATTAACCATAAACCTGACCTTGAGGAGATTTGCGCTTTACTTTCTTAAAACTTCATTGCCAGGAAAATTGCCTAGCAACTATTGGAAGAAAATTGCAAAGAGGGAATATGTGAGATCTGGTTACTTCCCTGTCTCTAAAATAAATAAATAAATAGATAACTAACTAACTAACTAACTAACTAACTAACTAACTAACTAACTAACTAACTAACTAACTAACTAACTAACTAGCTTGGTTTTTGTGGTGTTTTTTTCTTCGCAGTTCAAACCATATAACTAATATTATGGCTGTGGATTAGTCTCGTGGACTAGACATTTAAAAGTTGGCTTCAGATTAGCTGAGGGATAAACATGATTGTTTTGATGGAAAAAACACTTTGATCAAGCTGGAGGATCAGTGCACAGAAGGTATAAATGGCAAAGAGAAGCAGAGAAATTTGTGACTGATGCTAATCAATCAATAAAGCATATGTTTGGAATGAAATAAACTAACAAGAGTTAGGAATAATAGCAAAAGTATAATTTAATTAGAATAGCATACTGATATTCTGGAATGGAAGGAGGTCAGTTTTCTTTCAAGGCCCCTTTAAGCTTGTGTTTCTACTCTATAGTGGTTTATTTATTTTTTATTCCCTTCTAAGTGCTAGCCTGCTTTTGAACAGAGTTGCAGCTTTTACTACTGCCTTTTATAGTGTGTTCCACAAGTTAACCCTTTCAAAACACATCTTTCTTCAGCCAGCCTTAGGGTACAAAACCTCAAAGCTATAGTGGAATTCTTCTGAACAGAAAGGCTTAAAACCTCTCTAACGAATTAGGAACAAGAAACCTGACTTCTCCCTTATTAAAGTAGGGGGTGGGGAAAGGAAAGGGAATCACGATTTATGTTTCTTTTTTTTTTTTTTTCCCCCGGTTTGTTAATATAATGCAAGTTCTAGAATTGAATTAATTTTTGGCACTCCCCACAGTCATGTATTCAACAATATCACAGCCAGACAATGATAGGAGGATAAAATAATCCAGATGTCTTCAGTTCAAGCAGAATAGAGTGAATGTTCTCCTTCACGTTTGCAACTAACTGCATATAAGTAAGACTAGTTTTCTCTAAAAATAATATCTCTGTGCTTTTTAGTTAAGGCTGGTTTTAAAATCTGAAGATAAAGAGATGAACCTTAACAATATCTGTAAGTATGGCAGTAAGTGGCTGGTACGGATACACATTTTTTTTTGGTATGTGTTTTTACGTCATTTTCAGGTGTGAAGGCTGTTAAAGAAACATACACGAATGACACAAAGATCAGCACTTTTCTTCCCTTTTGATCAATACCCATACATTTCTCCAGACTTCTTGCTAACAAAATGTTGATGCATCTATTGCAATAGCTGTTTTAAGTGAACCAGCCCTTTCTTCTAGTGCTCCTCATTAGCATTAGTATCCAAGAAGACAAAGCCGAGTGCAGATCATAGTTGAAGCTTTATTTGCTGTTTTCATTCTGAGGTGGTGGGGCTTTTGTTTGTTTGTTTGTTTGTTTGTTGTTGGGGGTGTGTGTGTTGTTTTGGTGTTTTTTTGTTTGTTTTTTCCTTGTTTGGAGGTCTCAAAACCAGTGTTTGGTCTTATCTGGTTGCCTTCAGAGACGCAAGAGGGTCACGGCCCCTCTCTCAGATTCCTGTGGCCTCCTTGGCAACCAGACACTAATGAACGCATTGCAGAGGTGCCTCATTTGGCTGCACAGAGTAACTCCATTTCTTGGATAAAGGCTAGAGCTGGGACTGGTGTTGCTGGTGTGTTTTCTTGTGGTCTTAGAAGCCGTCTTAGCCTGGATCTTCTACTGGTTTCTTCTCCATTGTGAGGCAGTTACGAACACTTCTCTGCTACAGATCAAAAGCAATTCTATGTCTACCTTGTTTAGCATGTGAACAACATGTGAATTTGAGTGTTTTGGCTTCTTTAACGTATATGACACAGCATAACAACTAGCCAACACTGAAATATGCTCTGCATTGTCGTTCTTGGGACACGGAATGTTGTCCATCAGAATCCTGCATCAGCAGTTGTTTATCAGCTTCTGTGTTTTGCTGATTTATTGTAGCCGTCTGAGGCAGCTCTTATAAGCAGTTTTTCTGTGTTTGTTTGCACATGTAAGAGAAGTGACTTCAGTTGCCTTCTGCCCGTTGAAGGGAGGAATGGGCTATTTCCTGACAACTCCTCTTACCATCTGAATCGGGTTTATTCTTGCTGCTAGCCTTGCAATATACTGTTTTATGAGGAAAGCATATTGCTCTGCATTTCTAAATCAGGTTGTAGGTGTGATATAAAATTCTCTTGGGGGCATTTTAAGGCAACGTTGTTTCTTTTTTGTTGCAAGACTCAGTGAAAAATGGGTAATCATACCACAGAAATAGCTGCATTACAGAATTCCTTCATGACATTACACTCTACTGAACTCCAAGGCATAACTTATATCACACCTAAAGTCATTAAGTGTAGAGACAAATTGCTTCGTAGAGGCCAGTCTTTTGTTACTGGATTTTTCGTCTTTCATGCTAGCGTTCTCTTTGCCATATGTGGTCTGTGGAATAATATCTAGGATTGCTATTTGAAAATGATTCAGTTGGCTTGGTTCGAGAAACCTCCACTCTCATCTGTTGTAACCAAATTTCTGAAGTAAATTATAGGCCTGTGGAGCTACAAGTGGAGAAAACAGCAGCCTTCAGATGACATTTTGATAGTTAAAGGGGCTATTGCTGTTGTATTACTTGCGCCACTGCTTATTTCTGTTTCTTTATTTACAACTATAAAATTGTTAGCTTTGCAAAGGAGAACCTGCCTCAGGTGAAAAATAATGATTCTTAGTTAAGGCTGGACCCAGAGGGAGTGAGAATTTCTCAGAGGAAACATAACCACATTTCGTGCTGCACTTCAGTGCCCCACAGATCCAATCTAGCATGCAGACAAATGGAGCTAAATACAGTGCTTAAATGTGCATGTTAAACCCTTGCCAGAAGCTACAGTTATTAAATAATACCAGGATCTCCCCCGGTCTTCTACTAAAACAGTTGGAGCTGACTGCCAGGCTCATGTTTTCTGGGCAGATTATTTCAATCCTTTGGGAAAAGGAGAGCCACTCTAAGAAGTTAATACCTCTGGGGCAGTATACTGGAAAGCTTCACTTGATCTTCTCTGACATATATGACAGTATCTCATTTTCAAGCTGAAAAAGTCCCGTCCGTGGGTTATGCCACTACCAACATGCATAAACAAGGCCCCAAGTAGAAAAGAGAGAGTGATGGGATATTGGAATGAGTGGCAAATATTATCCGAAGCTCTTGTTAGAATCCCACTATTAAAAAACACGCTGACAAAGCTGTCTGGGATAACTGCGGTACATTGCTGGCTTATTTGCGCTTTTTGGCTGAGTGGATGGTAATTGTCAGCACAGGGATGGTGTCAGTGATCAGGGACTACCAGTGTTTTAAATGTCTGGCCAGATCTATAAAAGGACAGCTCACTGAGATCATATCCTCTCCATCGATTAACCATGTCTCACAATTCATCAGTGTGAATGGCACTAATTTTGTTGTGGTCTAATGTATGGAAAATAAACTGTTTCCTCCAAAACCCCCCGAGGAAGTTGTTGTATAAGCCTAGTGATACAGGGAAAAAAAAGATAGAGATGTAGAAAGAAAGAAGCTCCTTCCACAGTCCACATCAGCTGTTAAGAAGCTTTATTAAAAATTGCTGCAGATCTCCTCTGGGTGCTAGAGCTATGCTGGAGAATGGCTGCTGCACAATAGGTTAGGCAAATTGAGATACAAAGGCAGATGGGGGCAATTTCTTGCAAATCCTTGGCTGCCTTGGACATCTGGTCCTCCTGGAGAAGGATATTTCCACACATGTTTTTTATCAGTGAGACAGAATTGCTGGACTATACTGTTGATTCCAATTACAACACTGTGTTTGAAAAAGCCTTTAAAAGCAGCACCTACTTCTCCCTGTTTCTGCAGCTCTCTAAATCTTTCTGATACTGTTGGCTCTGAAATAGGTTGAATGGGACAATGGGAAATAGCATTTCAAAATCCCTCGTTGTGCAAGGTTTTCTCTGGTTTGGTGGCGGTTTTTTGTTGGTTCTTTTTGTTGTTGTTGTTGTTTGTTTTGTTTGTTTGTTTGTTTGTTGTTGGTTGTTCCCCGCCCCCCCCCCCTTCACTGACAACTATGTGATTCTGCCTTCTTGGCAGTAAAATAGCTGATTCAAATCGAAATGAGAAAATTGGGACCATTAGGGCAAAAGTCAAAAAAACATTTGCAATCCATGATACAGATTTATCAACAGTGGGGACAAGATATTCCTGGCCTATTCTTCACTGAAAAACATACAGTTCCAAGATGGACATTGCTTCTAAGGGCTGGTGTTCTTTCCTAATTCTTAATCCACAGAAAGAACACTGGTTTTAGGAAGGAAATCTTTTTCAACACTGTTTTCTTGCCTTTCCTTGAGCAGTATCAGAAGATAGTTTCTGTCATTAAAGACTGGAAGTTGGGTTTTTTTTGCCAGCTCTTTTATGGCTTCTCTGACTTTGGGAAAACCATTTTTCCTCAGTTATGCCTTTGTGAAATAGAAGCAGTAGAACACCTGTTTTCCATGCCTCTTGGGAGATTTGATTGATGACAGTAATGGGCTTGTAGTTTCTTGACTGGAAGGTGAGGAAGAACAGAACACTGGTACAGTGGTACCACTGGTCAGTGAGTAACCTTCTCTTCTTCCAGAGTGAAGGCCAAAGCTACTGCTATAAATAGACCTTACCTGACCAGTATGCTCGCTGTATGCTGATTTAAACTGTGCAGGCCTATC
Source organism: Chionis minor (assembly GCA_013398295.1). Classification (NCBI taxonomy): domain Eukaryota; kingdom Metazoa; phylum Chordata; class Aves; order Charadriiformes; family Chionidae; genus Chionis; species Chionis minor. The sequence continues at coordinate 389,590 of VZSF01000519.1, forward strand.
TTCATTAGAAAGGAACAGAATTCACAACTGTTTATGACAAAATTGTCTGTGTAGAAAGGATATTAAAAAGTACTAAACTACATTGGCTTTCAGTTTCTCACTGGGAAGGGGAGGGTTGACACAGCTGTTGATACGAACTGGCAAAGCTCTACTGTGGCCAACGGTGCAAGGGAAAACTTAGTGAAACTTGGCCCAAAGCTTTCAAGGCTTGTATGTCAAAATCAAGTCAGGTAGAGAGATTAGAAAAACTTATTAAAAAAAAAAGAAAAAGAAGGAAACACCGCCAGGAAGCTACATGTCTGTATTGGATAATACTATTACACAGTTACATTGCTGACATAATAACAAATCAATGAAAGGAACATAAAATATTTTTTAAAATGAATAATGTAGTAACATAGCATGTAGCTTTAAAGTGTATTGACCTGGATAAATCACGCCTAAGCAATCATTTCTTGGCTCTTCTGAGATCATTGCTTGACTCTGAAATTAAAATAATTTCATGAGTGTGTGGAAACAAGAATGAGGTCACCTCCATCTTAATTAGAAAAGGATAGATCAAATATCCAAGGCATACTTTCTTGTTTGCTGTTGACTGACTTAGATTAGTGTGATACAGTCCTGGGGCAGTGTTTTATGATAGCCTATTTTGCTGCCATTTTTATTGTACTTCTTTTTGCCTTTCTGATGATAAGATAGGGTTAATCATGCCTAAAAAAATGTTACATTCATTCTGTTTCTATCTGAAAAAAGGAATGAGGTGAGCGAAACATTGAGATGAATAACATTTAATGCAGGCTTTATATAAGCCAGAGGTCTCAATAAAATTTTAAATCCTTTTAGTCAGCTATTCTTCTAATTACTTTTTATTTCTCCTCTGCTGGAAGAGCTTTCAGGTTGTGTACAATGAACATGTGGGTCTTTATTTCACATTAATGTGTTCAATAAAATAAAATGATACAGTTGAGTAATATGGATCACAAACTAATTTATATAAACATTGATTGTTTCAGAACACTGGGGAACTTCTTTGTCTTGGTCTGTATGACTGCATTTCAGTAAAGCTGAAACATACTCCATTTTTGTGACCAGTTTTTTTTCATCTTTGAAAACCCTGATATGGAAGACATTGATTGACAATTGGTTCTGCCACGTTCCTCCTTCCTAGACTAATGAAATAATAGCCTGAAAATGAGATACGTGACTGCTAGCTTTCCTATTTTGTTCACTGAGTGCCTGAGTCAGTACGCTGACATCCAGTGATGATCTTTCACTGACAACAGTATAGTAAGACTAATTTTGGGGTTAAAAATATGTATACAAATACTTCTAAATTCACAAAAAAATTAGAGGAGTATTCTTTATATTAAGCCTGAGGCTGAGTCTTTGCACTTTGATGCTTGTTACGAACCTGTAAGACTTACTGAACTGTCATGCCTCTATATGACCCTAAAATATACCCATGTAAAGTGAGGCCAAAAGCTACGGCTTCAATTTTACTGTTGATGTCAGTGTGACCAGGGTTTCTTGACAATTACTACTCAGTGGAATCCGAGTTCTACTTAGATTGGCACTTGGGTCATCTGGCTTCAAAGATATGCACACATCTGGGATTTCACCTTTATTTAGAAATGGTCATTAGAAACCTTAATCCTAGGCCACAAAACTTGGAACTCAATCAGAATAGTCAACCCCCAAATTTCCAAGGATAGGGTATTAGTTTGACAATAGGTCAACATTGAAATTTAGCAGTCTGTGCAGAGCTATGATGAGAGCACAACAACTATTTGGGTCCATAATCGTAGGCAAGCTCATCTCCCTAACAACAATAGTTCAATATGGTCACTGTCTCTTTTAAGCTAGAGCCCAGTCAAACATTCAGTTAAAAAAATTTCCTGCTGCATGGAAAATACACTGTATGATAGCCAAGACCCTTATCACCCACAAGCAGCAATTCTACCCGGTGAGGTATTATGAGAGGAAATCTTGCAGGTGCTAGGGTAAGCTTTTCTTGGCTAGGAGCTGATCCAACCTTTTGTTGCTGAATGCTGTGTCAGCCAGCCCACTTAGGTTTATCCATGTACACATGAAGTTGCTTATACATCCAGCATGCGACACTTCCAGTAGGCTCCCTGGTGTTTGCAATTTTTAATGCTCACAGATGCAAGACAAATGGAACAAAAGGCTCCAATGGAAATCTCGGCTACACAGGCAACAGTAAACTGTTTACAAACAGGGGTGCCTTGAGGAGGAGAACAAACATATTTCATGTTACACCTTTGCACCAAGAGACAACTTGGTTTTAGTGAATGGCCTACACCAGCACCCCTCTGTGAAGTGCACTCTGAGTTCTCACTGAGCTGGGTATCTGCATCTTACAGTGAGACACACATAAAGGCAGCAGAGACTAAACTCTGCAAATGGCTACGGGCTGGGTAGCAGGTAGACGAGGGGGAAAAAAATCTGAACCCGGTCTTTGGAAGTGTGGATTTTGCTTCGGAATATGCTGCATCAGGTCCATAACTAATTAGTTCCTGTGGGCAACATAGAAGTTGACTGGGAGGAACACACCTGTTCGAATAAGGCAGATGCTTTGATGGGGTTTTTTTTGTTGTTTTTTGGGGAGTGAAGGTGGTGTTACCTTGAGTGTGGGTGCACAGATCTTATATGATTTGTGTGAGTAGATTCCATTTTGTGTTTCTCTCATTTAAATGGCATAAAATGGCAAGACTCATAGGGCATAAGTATGAAGAGAAAATGAAAGCTTTTATATAGCTTTCTGGGAACATAAATTGCCCTAAAATTAAGTTTAATATTTGATTCAGACATGCAGTCACTTGGAATAGAAAGCTGGAATGCAGCAATGTAGTTAACAATCTTACAGGCTGGAGTGATGTCTTAAGAAAGTGTTGAAACATAAATCAGGTAGAGAATGATTCTAGGAAAAGGAGATCTGGGCTGAGCAAATCTAAACTTGCACAAACCTGTCAAAAATATGTTTTATTGTCCAATGTATTATCCTCCTATGATTAATGTGAATTGGAAATGCGTTATGGTGTGTGATATGTATGCATGCTGCAAATCCATTAAGAACAAGCCTTGTATGATTTATTTGTATTAATGTCATATTAAATGCTAAAAATAGAGTCGATGTTAAAACGCAGGTGCAATCCAATAAAAACAAGGACAATTTGAGTTAGGACAGCCTTACATCAATTTTACTCACTCCCAGCAGATTAGTAATGTAGCACCTACACTGTGAACAATAGGCATAGTAGGCTGTTTTTCAATTGAGCACCCAGAGTATGAACACTTTGGTAGGTCAAAGTTTACAGAGAATTTAGCTTTCTGCAAATACACATTCAGAAATTAAATTGCATTTTCCCCCTTCTTTCTTTCTTTAGTTTAATCCATGTATTTATGCAGACCACAACACAGATTTGAGACACTGGATGTTTAAAGCTGGCTTGAAACCCCTCTAAAATGTGTCTTAATAGTTGAGCACATAAAATCACTTGTTTATGCAACATGTACTGCATTCCCAAGGGATCAAGCCTATGCTTTCATAGCCTTCTTTTTAGACAACCAGCAAAACAAGGCAAAAGAGAAAGGCTGTTCTGAAAACATCATGAAAATACTAATGAATTTGTTCTCACAAATCCCCTGAGAAGTATTACTGTCATTTTTGGGCATTATATTAAATTCACATATATGGGCCACACTGTATTTTTAAAGCTTCTTTTGGGTGGGATCTGAGAAAATCTGTGCAAGAACTACTTTTTGTGTAATGATCCTTGTTCATTTTAAAAGTAATTTTTTTCTTCCTGTGACAGAGGAAAATGACCTTTTTTTTCTGTAAATCCTGGAGGCAGAATCAAATCTGTTGAAGAACTAGATGAAATTCTCAACTAAAAGGAAGGCTAGAAAAGGAGGCTATTAAATTAGCTGATAGCTCCACAAGGAGTACAGGCTGTAATACAACAAATTAAAAAGGTTTGTGCTTAAGCCAAAATGTAAAGTCATTACTAAGCAATTTTGCTAAGCAGTTTAATTTATGAAGGAACGTAACTTTGCAAAGCCACTACTCTGTAAGTCTCAAAATATGACAGCAGTTTTAGAATGAACAAAAGAGGTACTAAACCAGTAAATCCTCAGCCCAAAATATTCTGAATCCCACAGCAACATGGCTTTAGTGTGGCATCTCTGTGACTTGTAGTGTATGATTATAATCCTTTGGAATAAATTGACACTGACTGCTGTAACATCTTAAAACTATTCAGGCAGCGCATACAAATTGAGAAACTAAATTACAGACTGTGTCCAAGATTTCACCCAATATATTTCTTTAAGTGAAGTATCACTATCGGAGATAGTGAATTCAATTCTTTTAGGACAAGATACAGGAGCACATTGAAAAGATTGAACCTTTTCTTTAAAGATAATTCAGATTATCTACAGAATCTATCTGTGGCAACTCAGTCATTATAAACACCTTTAAACCAGACCTGGATATCTTTTTAGCTCAAGTGGGGTAGGAGTTGCTAGCTGAAGTTTTATGGGCAGGTCAGCATAAATGACAATAATAGCCCATGAGGTATATTAGAGAGCAATGCAGGTGCCTAAAAGTAGGACCTAATGCTGTTTTAGATGTCCTTCAACGTCTTGTCCAACTGCTGACTGCCTGGGCATGAGGCTAGGGACTCCTGTGCTTTATCAGCCAGATCTGTACAAGTGTCTTAGGTATTCAATGACACACAAGTGTTTCAGTTGCTGAATACCAGCCTGAGATGAGCAGGCTTCTACAGGGCTGTTTATTAACAGGGTTGAGCCCAGTCTGCAAAAAGGCACGCAAGGTATTGAACTTGGAGCAAAAATATCAGTGGAACCAGAGCTTCAGGTACTACTTGGTGCCAGGCTCCAAGTCTGCTTGCTGCAGCTGTTGTTGGGTCGCTGTGGGTTTACTGTTCAGTTTATGTCCATGCATTGTTACTTGTAGTGAACTCTTAATTATCAATAGTCACTTTATATGGGATGTGATTGATATGCCCCATACATGGGGTACTCATTCAAATCTGACAGGACCAGCACTGTTAAAATAAGAGTCTCTGTTCTAGGCTGCCTCAAGTCCAGAAGCAATTTAAGCTATTTTTATATGGTCTGAAATGCAAACTAATATACTGCACCAGTGGAAAGCAAGGCAGAGCTTGCATTGCACTCCAGAAATTGGGGTGCTGGGCAGTGTAGTGCAGGGCTATATCGCTTTCTCGGACGAAGCATGGGATGTTGGAACTTACTGGTTCATCCCTGTCTCTGGCACCGCTAGCCACAAGCTGGCTGCATGTGGAGCTAGTTAATAGCCGCAGTTGTGGAAGCTGGGGGGAGGTGAGCGGGAGGTGGAGATTTGGCTGTGGTCTGCTCTCCCGACTGTGCAAGGGGCATTTCTGGATGCAGCCAGAATGTCCACACAGCTCTGAGTCATATTGCTCGCCGTCGCCTGCAGGAAGGTGTTCATTTCTTAGTCCATGATACGCTTTCTACCTGAACTTATGATACAAGGGGTCTTGGTATGGTGAATTCCTCATATACTGAAATCATGATCTTCCAATGACACAAAACCACTCGAGATTTGGAATATTTCAAAGGAGAAGACTAATAAATTTTTGTAATTTAATGAAAGCAAAGAAAAAGCTGAGAGTAAAAAAGAATATCCAAATAATAACACACCAAAACACATTACTCTTGTATCAAACCAGAAGCAAACAGCTCAGGAATGAGTTTACATTAGTTTTATTCTTGCAGTAATCCTTCCTAATGTCCCAAGGCCACTTGCATGCATCTTGCCCTAATACTGATGACTAAGGCTTGCAGAATCTCTCAGGCAGCAATACGTTTGTAACTTTAAATCTCAGGAAAGCTTCTGCTGACCCCATTTGTAGGGAAGCAATTAGGTGTTTGCCCCCTCTGACAAGATGGCTGTTTACTCACTGCCTCTCAGGAATAACCACGGTCTTTGGCTGCTAAATGCCACACACTCTTGTTGTGCAAGAGAATAGTGTGTGTGTTGCAGTTCGGCCAGTGCACCTTTGTACATAGGATCTTGGCCTCACGCTCTTAAGCACTAGAAAATTTCCGCTTGGCAGCCTTGCCACTACTCCAGTGCAAAAAGGGCTTGTCCTGGATGTAATTAACTGGCATATTATGGCCTCAGACAGAAGGGAACTCCTTTCCAAAGCAAAACAACTCCATTGCAGTAGAGAGAATGCAAAACAGAGTCATTCTCTGCCAAACCACTGCTGCTGTAAAGTCCAGCTTGTTGCATAAATGGCAGTAAACCCTGGGCTGTTCCATCTGTCTTTGAGGCTATGCTAGTTCAGGATCTAGCTACAGACGATCCCTCCCTTTCCCACCCCTTTGGTCACTGAGCAGAGCCAGACTGAGGATTGATCTCTCTTTGTTTGGGCACTTACGCAGTTGGAATTAATGTTTGCTTGGAAATAACAAGCAGTTTTTAACTTAAAGGTACTGCTTAAAATACAGAAAGTTTACTGTGTGCAGGAAAGCCACTGGGTATTGGGGATCTGGTTTGCAGTTTGGATAGGAACAAGTGAGCTGCCCTGCTCTGATCACATTCTTTAACCAGAAAGTGCGGGAGCGTGCTTCTCTCCCTCTCCCTCTCCCTCTCCCTCTCCCTCTCCCNTTTTATTTTATTTTATTTTATTTTATTTTATTTTATTTTATTTTATTCCAATTCTGACAAGGTGTTAACTGATCTGATTCACCCCCACTGTTGCACTCTGCTTCAGGTCACAAGTGGGCCACAGGATTTTTGGGAGCACTTCTCATACAGTTGGGGGAGTTCCAAAATCATCCTGTGCCAAGTGGAAAATGAAGCTGTCATCAGTCCAGGGTCAGCTCAGCGTACGGGCAGAGGAGCTCCTTCCTCTTGCTTTATTTCCTTTTAGTCTGTGGTCCATTTTTATTGCTGGAGAATGTTTTCAAGGGTAGTGAAACCCTTATGCAGAACCACTTGGCTTTGGATCTCAAATCTATAAAGGAAACTTCTTATATTTGTGTGCTTGGCTTGAATTTATTCCTCCAAGGGAAAGAGATGGTTATTAACTTTTTGGTGGTGATTTCACCTACACAAATTCCCTTGTGTTCACAGAGCTTTTAAGGCAGAATTTTAGCGATATAAGCCTCCAGCTAATGGGGGGCTATGTTGGGAGATCCAGCCTTTAACTGAAGAGCTGTTGTTCAAAGTTGCTTTAGTCTTTCTTGCTTTTATTTTATTCAAAGACCACATTGGAGTAGGATGTGGTAGTCACTAGTCAGACATCAATTGTGTTGCCTTTATTTCCTAATTAGTAGTCCAGCTGTGCAAATAATTGACCTTTTTGTTGTTGTTGTTTTGTTTTGCTGGTTTAATCAAGGGTGTGGGGGACTGTTCCAGGTTAAACATTTGGTTTCATTATAATTTGTTGTTGAATAAAAAGTAAAATGTTTTCAAAACCTTTTGAGACTAGAATGTTAATATTCTGTTTTGAAAATCTTGAAATGAAATGTTTTGGCTTTTAGAGAATGTTTTTGGCTGTGAGAATCTGATGAGTTTGATGTATATTTGTGATAAGTTTGGATAAGCTAAATTTATATCTTGTTGACAGACAATGGCCAGGTGAAATGCCTTCTTTAGCTCTAATTGTTATTTTACATTGTACAATACATTCAAATAAACCCATTGCTCATTGTCTTCTCTAAGAACTTGTATCAAATCTATACCTGCCACAGAATGTTTGTTAAAGCTTTCCTCCAACCCTGCTTTCTTTTGAGGGGGAACTATTTGGAAATAGATCTGCTAATATTTTTCAGGTTGGTGTGAAGCTGAAACAGCTGGCTAGAAACACTCTGCTTGTTTTCATGTTACACAAGGCAGCTTGAACAGCCAGTAGCTGAAAACCCGACCACTTGCTGAGATCCATCTTTCATTTATTTTATCTCCTTACCCGCGTTTACGTCTGGTGACGTGGTAGGCTGAAGAAAGAAAGTTGAGAAGGTCAGTCTATTGTGTTGCCTCTGGAGCCTGTGTATTTGCCCTTCCTGAGTCTGTTTATTCTCTGAATCATTTGACATGCTGCACCTTCTGCTCTGACCTTCAGCCTATTGCTTACTTTACTGCCTCGCCTAAAAGCCATGATTCTGCAATACAAGAAACAAACTCTAGGGTGTCTCATGCCAGATTAAAATCCCCACCACTCAAAGCTTCGATCCACTTTAACCTCTTGTTGCTGAATCAAAGTTGCTCAAAGAAAAATTGCCAGCTGAACTGTATTCTGGCAAACTTCATGGTCCTCCTGCTTTGTGTCCATACCAGCATCTGATTAAACCTTAAAGTGGAAAATCTGACAAGGCAGGCAGCCATGGTTGTGCTTGGTTCTGCTCAGAGCAGAACTTGGGAAAAACGGGCACAGCCCACTGCCCCCCTGGATTGCACACTGACCTCCAGATGAACTGTTAATTCCATTCCCCTTTTCAAATGGTCCCGAACAGCATAGTCTCCTTAGAAAAATTCCAGTGAATGTACAATATGTCTATGGAGGCTAAGCACTGTGGCCAAAGTTACATATATTGGAATAGTCCTTCAAGGATTTCATTTTTTTTTTTTCTTGTCTCTTTTGGATGTTTTATTCTATGTCAGAGGTTTGAAGTAGAGAACTGAATGTTGCTGGCAGATAGGTGAAACAAATCACCTCCCTACAATGTATCTTGACTTACTAGTTCTTAGAAATGAAATGGCACTCTTTCACTGTAGCCTAAAATGCTATGCTGACACTATTACAGAAAGCTGTTGTTTGGAGCCTTCATTGCAGAATGATTTTAAATTTTTTTTTTTTTTNGCAAGCATTTCCACACAACAGGCAGGGAAAAGAAAAACTCCTCCTGTTCATTATTGGGCCCTGTTTTCTTGCAGGAAAAGCCTTTGCTGGAGTTACACACCTTAGTCTTTTACACTGGGTAGATTTTGTTCACTCCTGTATTTTTGATGCGTAGTACTATGTGTTTCAATAATGTCTGCTCTTCTGTAATTATTGTGTGGGAGTTGGCTCTGCTTGAGATAGGACAGAGAAAAACCCAAAAGATACTCTTCATGTGTCTTCTGAAAACTGGAAAAGTAGCAAGGATTGGACGATAAGCCCAAGCACCTATTTTATGTGATCTGTCTTATAGCCTGAAAAGTGCATTGAATTATGCTCTGCCATATGATGATAACATAAGTGAAATAAACATATGTGAAAGGGAAAAGAAGTATAAAGATGTTGAAACCAAAAATATTTGTGAATGGACAAATGTTATTGTCTCACAAATCTTTCCTGTCCTAGCATGGTAGGGCTATTTTTTCATCTACCAAAGGACATCTGTGAAAATGTAAGCTAATATTTAAAAGAAGTACTTAGAAAAGCGTTAGCGAGGAGAACAAATAAATCATGCCGTCTTTCAATTCTAAACCAGGCTTTAATTTTGCACATATATGTCATAATTTGATATGTTTTCCTTTTATATTTCCAACTGGAAATGAACCTACATGTCATGGGTTTCCAGTAAGTAGGTGGGATTTCAGTCTTGCTAGAATCCGGATGGCCATGAGCGTCTCCCTTGAAGGAGCACAGTCTTGCTCCTGTGCCACGCTGCATCCACTGCTCCTGAGGTGCCTCTCCTCTGATGCGGAGAGTGAGTGCCATTTTTATTGCAGGGTAGAGAGAGCTTTGTCCCAGGCAGCTGGCAGGAGGAGCGCTGTGGCAGTGCCATCTGTTTCAGCGCTGCCTGCTAGAATTCTCCCCTCGCTTGATGTGCCGTTGCCGTCTAATCAAGATATGGAAGTGGTTAATGTTAAAGAGACTGTCATGAAAAACACTCTCTCCAGCCTGAAGAGCTGTCAGAAGCTGTAGCTATAACTATTCTTCAGCTGCTGGTCCTCTTGGTATTTTTTCCCACATCTCCTTTTTGCAAGACTTTGCTGTCTTGCTGATCTATGAACCACTGTGTGTAACTACAGATCCATATGCTCAGAGAAACTGTTGTGTGACACTTTAGATGGACCCTGAAAGCATAAGATAATCTCCTCTTAATTTTTTTAAGCCTTGTAACAGCTTCCTGAGGTATACACAGGAACTGATTACCTCATGCAAGGCAAATGTGAACTCCCTCCCCCTATCTCTCATAAATAATCTTCCATGTAACTGTAGACACTGACATATTTATCTATGGACCACAAAGGCTGAGGACTCTGGCAGCAGCTAGGAGTGAAAAATGAGAGGAAAAAAAAAAAAAAAAAGATGCAAGGTTCCTTTCCACCTCTTCCCCAGTTTACAGGGACTCATTTGGCTGCAGGCCACTGAATGATGCTGAGTACGCCTCCAGGCAATTAATTCTTTCATATAAGTAAACAATCAAATTTGGGCACACCATAAATTCATTATCTTACTGTCTTCTGCAGGTTATAGGGGCCCCAGTTTGTGTATTTGACAGCTAGCTTAATCAAGAAATGTGCCACAGAAAAGTCAGCTCATCAGGGAGAGGAGATTTGTAAGCCAGGAGATTCCCTTGGCCTTTGGGGTACGAAACAGGCTACGTGGCAAAGTAGGGATGGTTGTCTAGGCAGCCTTATAACCAGTAACCTGGATGAAAGGCTGACAGTCTGCCATTCCAACAGGCTAGTTCTTTGGACTTCCTGACAGGACCTCAGGAGATGGCATCACCTGCAAAATAAACACCACTGGTAAATGTGTTTTTTTGCAGCCCCACATCCTGAAGAAATAAGAATATATTCAATATTGGGAGTGCAGTATCCACAAATTCTTAATATGTTAATAACTTAAAGATAATATGTCTCCAATTGCACTTATTGCCAAACAACTTAGGTGGGAGCTTCTGTGTGACAGTGTAGCATAACATGATACGAGCAAGGCAGGCTGGCTACTATGGACTACTCACTGCTTTATAATCACTAGCAACCATCAGGTGAAAAATGTAAATTTTAAAAATGTACCTTCCTTTCTAAGGATTAAAATAAGCAACTTGTCACTTATTTCACTTGCTCTATTATTTGAAAAGAAATTGGTAACTTTTTAAGTGTAAGGTTTTAGTACCTGTCAGAACCCCATCACATCCTTCTCCCAGCATTAAACCTTTTCCTAAGATGTCAAATGGGAGAGCACCTGAGATAAAATTCACTAGTTTGCTGTGTAGTCTATCTGGTTTCCTAAAAAAACCCAAATGACAAATCAAACAAACCAAGCTTTTTTTTTTTGTTTGTTTTGTTTTGTGGAGTCTTTTTTTTCCATCTTGGTGACCTGCCTCAACTCTTGTTTTCAACTTTTTACTGTTGGAACCATAAATGTAGACTTCCTGCATCCTTTCGTGGATCTGGACAGCAGGTGGACAGGAAGTCATCACTGAGGAACAGGAAACAGAGGGATTAGGAAACAGCCAAGGTCTACTCAGGCATGATGTTAAGGGCAGTTACAAGTTCTCCCCAAAGTGAGAAGTACTCGTTTCTCAGTGGGATCATCTGGACAGTGTCATAGCGGCTAACGTGTGGTGCAATTAGGCTGAGTCATCAGGAAAGCATATTGTGCAACTAAGGAAATTTTTGATAATCATCACATCTTACCAATGCTTATCTGCCAGTGAGCTGCATACATTTGTCACAAGGCAGATCAAAGTGGAATGAAGGGTACTTTATGGTGGTGGGGAAATCTGAGGATACAGGACGACGATTTCGAGAGCTCTTGCTACAGATTGAAGGAATTAAATTTGATCTACCCTTGATGTCACGGGGTCTTCATTATGAAATGCAGCAAACCAGTTCTAACAACATCTTTCTTTTGTGCTTTAACATCAATCCACTTGCAGTAGAAACTTTCTAGAGAAAAAGGTCTTGGTCCTGCTATGCTTCTGGTTTTTGTAAACAGAGTCACTTTTCTGTTGCTTTTAAGCTACTGTACCAAATGGTTTGAGTATAGTTCAAAGTTGCTTGCATGTAACATACTACTAAATGCCAGAGTTAAAAGCATTGTAGCATCATCTAGAGGCCAGACATAAACTACAGTGCATTGTTATGTAGTCTTTCAGTTGAGTAAAGCACACAGATGGATGTTAAAAGGCATGATTACTAGCAGGATTTTCCAAAGAATATGAATACTGGAAAATGGGTGTTTTCCAATGAATTCCTTGCCAGTAGAGTTACAGTGCACAAACAACTATACTATGTATTAGTAGTTGTGTTTGGACAAATTTACATTTTCTCCCACACGTGTAAATAAATAACCAAAGGTGGTAAAATAATTTATAAGCTGAGTTCTACCTATTTACAAATTCGATGGACAGCTGACAACTTGAATGAAGAGACAAGTACATATGCTCTGCTGTGCAGAGCATGTGACAAATTCAATTTGTATAGCAGCTATATGACCCAAGATTCTAATTTTATTTAATATATGAAGAGTAAACTTCCTTGTTTCCATTTGCCAGTTGTAAACTTTGTATTTTTCTGAATGTATTTAATAGCCAGAGTACAGATTGTTTGAGAGTTTAACGAAGAATGTCTTGCCAGCAAAGTGCAGGGTTTTGAGAAGTTTATCAGAAGGGTGTGCATACGTGTGGGCGAGAAAAGTGACTTCAACAAAGAAGCCTGAAGGATTTTGGTGTTCAACTTCCACTGCCATGCAATGTGATTTGGAAGATTTTCCTGAGGCTCATTTGAAATTTTTTTAAAATCAAATTTCAAAGACAGCCTCTCTTCATTCAAATAACTGAGAGTGCCTTGCAAATCTCAGAAAGTTATATTATCTCCACTTTGTAGAACTGGAAACTGAGCAGTTTGCTGATTTATTCAAACTGATTTGCTCAAACTGATATGGTGAGTGGGCAACGTTGGAAATGAAGCTAGTTCCCTTGTGTCTTATTCTGTGTACTGAGGCCCACTGGCCCCTCTAAAAGAAAGGTTGATATGGCTCACCAAATTAATTGTCTACAGATGTATATGAGACCAGAAATACAGATGCAGGAGTACTGGCCTGTTGTACAGATTTACTGCCCTTTAAAGCAAATGTTTCTTTCTGGGACATAACTTCTGGCTCAAATCAGGAAATCTCATGAGAAGTCAGCGCTGCAGATTGTTACATTGCACTGGCAATCTTCTGAGAAGATGGGCTTTTCCTTTTTCAGTCTGAACTAACAAAATAGGCCAGTTGAGATAGCAACCAATAAGCAATTACCAGATATGAGGAACTAGGGAGAAAAGAGGCAGACTAGCTGAAGTACTCTTCTAAGCACTTTTTGCTTTGTGTGCTATTATAGGCCTGGTGAATACCTCTTAAAGGGTCAGTGGCAGGGGAGGTTCTTCTGCCTAAACCTCAGCAGTCACTCGGCATATCAGCGCAGAAATAGGATTTTGGTTCTTTTGGAAGCCGAAGACCCATCTCTGAAATATTCTCCTCTCTAAACGCACAGTTTTCTTCAAAACAAATCTCATCAGCTGACACTATGCCTGCATCTCCTCAAAACGCAAGGTCCCTGGTTCAGATTTCACATGCAAAAACTTTTGTTTGGGACTTATTTACCAGCAAGGATATGTGCTTGTGCCTGTATGCACATTTTTTGGGCAACAGAGATTTGGTTTATATCTTGTGTGATGTTAGTTTGCCTAAAACTACCCTGTTTCAAGTATTAATATAAAATCTCTAAAAGCACTAGAATCCAGCAAACTGAGATTATTAAGCAAATACTCATAGTTAAAATGAAGAGTTCAGAAGCCTGAGTTTATGAAAAATAAGAGAATTTGAGTTTGTTGTGTATAATTACATCTATTTATAATTAAAATGACACATGCAAGTCTTTAGGTATTCATGTTTAATCAGGTGTGTAAATATATTGAATTAAATAAAATCTTACTTAGGGATCTTGTTTAATATATGCTCTATTTTGCTTTTATGTGGAATGGCATTCAGAACATTAAAAGCATACATTTATTTTAGAGCTATTTCTCCATATGTAGGGTTAATATAAGAGTACCTTCTAAAGAAAAATTAGAAGTAGAAATTAGATTCTAAAATTAGCATTTCACTGATTTTAGCCCATATCTTTTTCTTTCCTTGGGACATTCCCTTAGAAAATTCCATAATTAACCCTTTGCCATTTCAAATTAGATTTTCTACTAAAAAGCACAATATTAAATTAGAACAATTAAAGTGATAAAGCTTATCCAATAGCACTTCCTAGACTAAGAATAGTAAAAGATAACACAGAGAAGCTAGGCAATTAAAAATATATGTGTGTTGGAAGTAAAGTAGTAAGAAGAACAAAGAGAACTGAAATAGCTGCTGATGTTCATAAACATATGCATATAAATTATTAATTTCAAACCTTGGTGAGGTCTATTGGTTTGAAACTGTTACCTCTCCAGTATGAAACTTCCATGTGGGAACAATAGGATGGTCCAATTTCATGTCTCATTTTGTACTTCCTCTATCACTTTTCCATTAGAGATGGGCTGTGACTAGATCTTGGAGTAAAATTCAAATATTTGTCTGTGATGGCAGTTTTTGCCTGGTTTTTTTTTTGATGGCCTTAATCCCACTGTGAAGCAATCAGCTTGACCTTTGTGAAAATTATTGATTTCTACTCTGACAGTTTTGAGAAGGTGAAGGCAGGTTATTGGTCTCAGTGTTCAGATTTCTGTGAAAAAAGATGCTGAAAACCCATTGGCGACTGGGTTTAACCACAAACTTTACAATTGCAGCTTTATGGTGTAGATGAGTGATAGTTTCAGCAGTGCCTGAAGCACTGCTCAGGTTCAAGGGTTTCCTCTTGTTGGTTCCCTCTTGTGGGTTTCCTCATTAGCAGCTCCGTGAATGAATCATTAGCGGTGTCTAAAAATTAGGCCTCAACACCAGGCCCTGATGTGACTTTTCCTCGATCTACACGGGCACCGTTGAATTGTCTCCTAATATTATTGTTTCCTGCCACTCCAATTTATCTTATATCTATCAAAGCCAGTAATGTCAGCCTAGTGAGCGGTCAGAAGGCTACTTCACCTATTTGGAGCTAAAAGACCAATAATATGATGTGCAAATATTTTCAGGGAAAGAAGCATGCACATACCCACACAAGCATGTGTGTATATTTATATCTCCATATGGGCCCCGACCATGTACAAAGTACATCACAAGGTTATACATTCTGTACCAAACAGTGCAGCTTTCTTAGGAGCAGAGTACTGGGGTACATTCTTAGAGAAGAACTGACTTCATGTTCAGTGAACTTGACTTCAGTGAAAAAGTGCTTCTCTCATTCAGGAATGAAACTGTAAACAGCTGGTATCTTTACTTAGTCTTTTCTGATTTTATTTTAAAATACCAGCACCAGAAATTGTCACTGGATATGATGCAACACATTGATGATGAGATACAAGCAAGTACTACCAGATGCAAGGAGTCTAGCCTTCCAGAATACAAACACAGTGTAAACTCTCGGTCCTAGTTCCTGCTGGCTTAAATGACGATTACATTTTTATTTACCTACTCTAATATTTTTGGCCATCTCATTTTTTAATTCTATGGAATCTTTCTTCTCTACCATCTCCTAGGGTGTTTCTCTCTGCAGAAATTACATTCCTTAGTTTTACCACTTCAAATCCTACATCAGTTTAGCTAGACTGAGACTTCCTGGAGACTTTAATAATACCGGGAGGTCCTTGAATAGGTATGTATTTGTGGCAAAGTTTTTTTTTTTTAATATTAGTATAAAAGGTAGTGCTGAAACATTCTTCTGTAGAACCTTGTTGCCAAATAGGATAGAATGTAGAACATGTAAATATATGTGTTAGTTAAGAACAAACTTTCCAATGTTGTTAAAACAATTAGATTAATATAGAACAACTGTAACATTGATGTGTTGAATGGCATTGATTCAAAAATGCTGTGCCAGACCTTAGATGGTTATAAATAATATTCCCTTCTATACACACACATACACAGGGGAAAAAAAAAAAAAAGAAGTTACAATCATTGGAGGATTTGGTTAAACAGTGCAGACATATGCTACTGTACTTAGGGTGTTCAAAACTCAAAGGACACATAAAACATTTTGTAGTCTTGGGAACATTTTCAGAAAAAAACTGAATTGCTCCAAATTGAGAGTGTAGCAGTTCTCTGTTTTAATCTTATTTTCTAGACATTTTATTTTTAGAAGTCCCTGCTTCCCTCTTAATGTAACTCTGCTGTCTCCAGCTAAATGTAATACTTATGCAAGAAATGACTGTCCTGCTATCTGAAGTCCCTATGCAACAAGTTCAGTATAAATATTTCTCTTGCTGTGCTTTAAGAGCTGTAAAACCTGGCTGATGAGGCCATAAGCCAATCTTTAATGAGAATACATTTTCCCTTTGGGCATAGTTGCTTACTAGTAGCTGCTAACAAATGGCCAAAAAGATACATGCAGCTGAGTCTAAGTGAATCTGAAATGGGAAACATCTTAAAATTTTCCTGGTTCTTCCCCTCTTCTTTTTACTCCTGGACTTTTAAGTCACTGAGCACCATGTGGCCTGTGTATAACAGGCTTGGAAAATGACAGCACTCTGTCCTGTGTACCGTATTGATTGTGTCTTCAGAAAATAGACAGAAGCAAATACAAAACAGTGTATGTAGGTTATTTTAATGAATGTAGTTTTGAACACAGTTTTGCACTTGGTGGAGCAGTTACTTGTGTAAAATGTGCTTGATGGTTGTGGTCAAAATTTGTAAGTATTGTCTTAAATGAGACTGCTCATATGCTTAAGCAGAGCCTCTGTTTGGGTCTCTTAAGAAACAAAAAAAGTTAGGAATCACAAAGGAAGATTTAGGTATGGATGTTGAATAGGGATGTGTCTTCCATGCCTTCACACCTGTTCTAGTGACAATGAAGTCAACAGCACTGTTATCCCTGAGAGCCAAGTGGAATGTTTTATCACAGTAGCATGGTGTCATAAAGCAGGACTAATACTGTGAAGGACGCATTCTCTGTCACTCCTTAAAAATCCCAAACAGCATCTGTGGATAGGTGGTGTAGCTGTTTAAACGATACGTATAATTAAGATAAATTTATTAATTGATATATTCCACTAATATGAGCAATGTGTAACACAGTAAACAAAATCAAAATCTCAATGTATTTATGACTAATGCTGAGTTAATAGAAAGTGTAATAGCACAGGAAAACTAGATGGTGCCTTGTGGGACAATAACATTACCTGAAGAATTATATTTAAACTCCGATTTTCATAAGTTGCTAGATTTGACTAATATTATGTTTTGCAATATCTAGAGAATTAAATAGAGGCCTCTTAACAATTAATATAAAATACATCTACTACAAAAATTCTTCAGCTGAGTATTTTAAGAGAAAAATAAGATTGAAAGAGAATGGAACCAAAACTGTTTTAAATACGAGCTGGATCACACAATGGAAAACTACATTAAGATGGGGTCTTATTCTTACTGCTACGTATCATTCCAAACATATGTTTTTTCTATTTTTGAAATTAATGTAATAAAACATTAATGGGGGAATGAAGTGGCTCCTTGAGGGAAAGGGAGGACGTTCTGTATGAGAACTAGTTTTACAATACTGTAAGAACTTGGGGGCAGTTTTGCCCCTGACTTCACATGAGTAGGTCATGGACAAAGCATCTCTGAGGCCTGCTAAGTTCAGGAATCTGTTTTGCATGAAGCAAACTACAAGATCACGAACCTCCTCCACTAGAAAAATGAGGAACAAAATCTGCAAAGGTTTATACACGTCAGGAAAGATGTAGGCTCTTTTGCTTCTAGAACCTGTAACAAAGTAGACTAATATAATTTGTATTTTAGTGCTATAATCCCTTGATCTTTTATCTGCCTGAATTATTCCAGCCATGGATTGGGAAGGAGTTTCTGTTGTCAGTGTTCTTCATGCAATGGCTAGTGTTTAATGGAGGTACTCAGGGAAGAATACCAGCAAGCTTCTAGCTGGATGAGCATTCTCTGACCAAAGCCTGCAGCTCCACAGTGAGGTAGCTGGCCATGAACAATCATATCTTGGAGCATTCTGAAAAAGAAGAGAATTCCCCATTCCTCTGGAATGCTGTGTTTTTACCTGGGGATTGAAGATCTCTCTATTTATTTTATTTTAGAATCATGTAAATAACTCTTGAGATCTGTTTAATCAGAAGATGGTACTACGCACTTTCAGATTTTACTGATTGCATGTTGCTCTGCCTTCTCTCTGCTGTAAAAAAAAAAAAAAAGAAAAAGTCAAGACAGCTCCTGTGGGAAATAAGATGTAAATTAACAAGAGTGAACCACTGGACCAGATTATACAAATTTACTGTCTTTTAGAATTCCTAATATGTTCCGAAAAGATAAAAAGTCTATGGAGATACCTCTAGTTCTAGTCAGCTGATCATAATTGCCTCATTATCCCTATAGGGTCCTACAGTAGTCATAACTTGTGCTTTCTGTTATACAAAACTTGCATCCCTCAATAAGTGCCTTCCATGTAAAGGTGGCACTATATCTAATCCTTCATCTCAGTGCATTGGAGGATGCTCCCAGACCTGCAGTATAATGTGAAAAACTTTGAGGTCTGAAAATGCTATTATCAAACTTTTAAATAGGAAAAGACATTCAGTATTCTTAAATACTTAAATTATGTGTTCTCATTATAGAAAGTAGGCATATGAATTGTACTTAACTCAGTGATTATTGTTTTAAAGAGATTATTTCTTCAGTAATGGTGCCCTAAAAGTAATTTCTTAGGCTGGTTTTAACAACAGTAGGTATAAATAGTAATCTAATTATACTTAGGAGAGATTTATAGCTCTGATTACTATCACTTTAAAATTTCAAAGGGACTGACATGAGCAATCAACACATCCCATACTGTGAATGCATCTTGCTATTGTAAAAACTACCTGCCAATTGCATGTCTGCAGAATGATATGCCATGCTGCACATATTATTTCAGAAATTAGTGGTACATGTGCATAATGTATGCATTTTGTCCAGTGCTGAGGCATAAATCTGAATGCTATCTAATAAAAGAACTTGTATTTCCAGTCCTATGGTTGTTTTTGTTTGTTGTATTTTGTTTCTTCAGACTTTTTTTTTTTGGCCTTTTTCTGGATTTTCCAACCAACTTAGTCTGCAGGGATTGGTGTCCCTATATGAATTACACAACACACAGACAAATGATACTAAAAGCACATTACTTAAGTTTCAAATACAAGTACATTTATTTGGGAACACCAGATCTGAAGATGCTGCCCTTTGTATATATGATAATGGTTTTTATTTACATAACACAAACTTCTTGCATGGAATTCCAGTCTTAGTGGCTACACTTATTCTACTAAATGGAACAGGGAAAGTATATGGTCTTAAGCATGGGATTACCGTTCTCCACACTGTGTAAATTTTTGGCATGACCCCCTTGGTATGTTTTTTTATTCAAGTCAAAGAACATCTACGCAGTCGATGCCTAAACACAAGCTGGGGACCCAGTTCATTTCCTAATAGATAGTTTAGATGCAGCTGGTCTGGTTTGGAGGTGAGGAGAAGAGTTTAGCCATGTAGATCTGGACTGTAGTGTCACTTGCTCTCAGCCAAAGAACAGTGCATGGCTTAGTTTTTTCAGTAGCGTAGACACAGGTGCACACATTGTTTTTGGGAATTAATGAAGACTGTTACAGGAAAAGGGATTTGTTCATAGAATTCTGCCCCTTCTCCTCTGCATTTGCTGCAAGAGTAGAAAATGAACAGGGGAAAAAAAAAAAGACAGAAGAGTCAACTGCAGGAAACAAGCAATCCAGGGAAAAAAACCCCAAAATATTGAAGAGTAGTTTGTTAGTTCAGATCTGATGCATCCTGATGCTTAAGACAAAGGCAGTCTGCAAAGATTATGTTTTTGTCCTAATGCATCTTCATGCGAGGCCTATACAAGATACATATATAGCCTTGATTCTAGCATTTTCTTTTTCCTAAGTGTTTGACTGTGCAAATCTAGCAATAGTTATTGAGTATTCTTTGTGTACATGTATGATTTCTCCTTGTTTGAAAATGAGACCAATGGTCTTCTAGAGTGGTTAATCATAATGTTTTAGGTGAACTGCTCAGATTTCTGCTGCTTGAGTTAAGGAATAATTGATTATAAGTTGTAGTCCTGTGTGAATGATCACTAGATAAGCATAAGATATTTTCATAATATCATTTGTAATGGTCAAAGTGGGATGCTGTGCTGTGCTTCATTTCAGACTCTGCAGGAGCACATTCTCTGCCGGGCACAAACTTTTCTACTCATTCCCTTTCCAGCTTGATCCCTTTTTCTCTTTCTCCTCTAAACTGTTTCTGTCATGCTTCTGTTTCCTTGCCAGGCATCTTCTCCAACCCCAGGCTCTCTTAGCTCATGAGAGTAATTTTCTCCATCTTTTGCTTCTCCACACTCTCTTAGTTCGTAATATATTTGCCTAGACATATCTTTATGCCTGTTTTTCTTGTGCCCCACTCCCTGGTTTTACTATTCAGTTTTTCCTCTTATCCTTCCTGCATTAGAATGAGATGGTTTCCTGCCATATACTGCTAACAGGGGGATTACTGGGAGGGGTAGAGAGGCAGGTTCTTGGTCACAGTTCCAGCCATTACAGAGAAATTCTGGCTTTGCCAGCTGCGGCAGCCTTGGGCTGGAGCGTATCCATTTGGGTTGCACATGTGCAGCCCAGTGAGCCTGGGGAGCTCTGAGGGAATGGAACATACTCACTCATCCTCGCGGGGAGGCACATGTGCAGCTGAGGAAGCGGTCGCTACTGGGAACGATGAAAGCCTCAAGCACATTTAATGCAGAGGAGATCTGCAGGGACCTTTAAACCAGAGAATCTGAAGTTTCTAATGACCCTGTGTAAACTGGGCTTTTTCTTCTCCCTACATCCCCGAGCTTGTATCTTTTTTGAAGCAACAACAGAGGGCATAACACTATTCCAGTGAGTAGGGCCCTTTTAAAAAAAAAACGCACAACATATCCCCAGGATTTTTTAATATGGCAAATGATTTTCTTCATTGCTGGAAGCAGCTAAATATTTTTAGGGTAAATTCCTATTCCCTCCTTCCTGCAAGCAATATGGCTGGCCTTTGCTGCATTCCATTTGGGGAAAACTTTATTTCCTGGCCTTGTCAGACCATCTCATAAACTTTTACAGGGATGTAATTAAGTAACTTTTTCTCATAATAAAATTACCTAACTTCCTTCATGTCCTCCCATCTAACTTCAGTGTGTTCTCAGATTTCTTGTGTGCTGCCACTCTTTGGGCTGTGTGGTCATGAGTAGAGGTGATGTATTGGTATGATTAAGTGAAATGCACATAGTCGATTAGCTTTTCATTGGGCAGCCACCCAGGGCACTGAAACTATAGAGTGGGAATGCAATACTGAGGAAAACTTTCCCTAGATATTCCAAAATGGAGAAAAGGAGCTGCCAAGTGTAAATGAAAACCATTTGGTCTGAATACTGGGGATAATTGTCTCCTTCATTCACCAGGTTTAGATATAGTCTGCATTGCTTGGATGTTTATTTTGTGTCATATTCTGGTTCCGCCATGAGGCTGTTATGCGCAAGTCTCATCAAGCATGCTTGTTGAATACTCATCCTTGTGGAACAAATCGTCAGATCAATAGCTTTTCATATATTACTATAATCATACAAATATCTGTTTTTCTCTTCAAGTCAGTTTTACACTGCTGTGATTTTGCTGCATTCAGTGCTACATGTAGATGTAAATGAGACAAGAACTATGTCAACTGCCCTTTAAAAAACTAGCCTCTTCACATTTACTTTTATACCTCTCTAAACCTGCTATACTTTGGCAAAAAAAATTGGGCAAGAATACCAGCATTAAAGCATCCCTGGATACTAGCCACCCTACATACTCCAAGCCTTTACACTACTGAGGCTAATGGGCGGAATTTTTTGTTAAATGTTTTAAAAACTAAATTTCAGATAGTTAAGGACACCACATTCACACTAGAATGAGTATAAACACGGACTTGTACACTACACGTGCACATGTATGAAGGTATGTACATGCTCACAAAGAAAGTTATGTGAGTGCACACACTCACACACACACGCGCGCGTGCACCCACCCACACACTTATTTAGTCAAAGACTCAGAGAAGCTGCCTGTCTGCCAGTTTTTATTTTAGCTTCTTCTAAGATTAGCAGAGGAGCTCTTCCAGAGCTCTTCTGACCAAAGATGCAGAGGACAATTCTGTTCTCATAGACTCAGAGACACAACAGCAGAAGCAGACTGTAAGATCTTACTTGTTTATCTGAAATCCCAGGAAGTATCTTATCGTGTTCTCACCCTTATTTATCTAACCAATTTTTTTAAAAAAACCCCACCTTATTATTAGAAACATTTCCCTAATGTTTATTCTGCATCTTCGCAACAGGAGTTTAAACCTATTATTTTTGTCCTAGCCTTGGTGGATAAAGAGAACAGCTGCTTCTTTTGTGGAAGACTTCACCATATTTTAAGGCAATCATGTTTCTTCATAGGGACCTCTTCTCTAGACTACAGAATCACATTTTTTCTTTACGGTGCATGTTGTTCTCCACTGGACACCCGGTGGCTGCTGTCCTGGTAGAGTAGTGCTCCTGCAGCTGACATAATGCCCAGCTGTGGGGCAAGGAAAAATGAGAGGATTCCTTAGGTTGTTTTTCTTATAATGCTCCTAGTTTTACATCTTTAACTGCTGTATGGTCTATTTTTGAAACAGCTTGACTTAGCTGACTCATATGCTGTTTGGAATCCCCCAGATCCTTTTCTGCAAAGCTTCTGATCAGCTGGATTTTCCCCCTATTCTATTTATAGAGTTGTTAATTCTGATTTAAGTGCAGGAGTTTGCACTACTCCTTTCTGACCTCGTCTGTATTTCAGAGTATTGCTCCAGTGGACAAAGATTTTTCCCATTACAGTCTTATTCTCAGAAGTGCCTGTTACGCACCCTGTTTGATGCTGTTTTCAAATGTCACAAAGGTTTTCTTTGCTCCATTTGTTAATGAAACTATATAATACCATGGACTTCAGGAGGTTGTATTTAATAAATATGTCCTGTTTGACTGTGAATGCTGATAACTACATTTTAAATACAGCTTTCAGCCAACTGTGCACCCATCTCTGACTAATTTCATCTAGGCTGTATTCCTTAGTGCACTTGAAGGAGTTTAGTAAGAGATTAACAAAGGTCTTACCAAAGGTGGGATCTGTGGCTTTTCACAGGCATTTGTGGAGACAATGTCTGTTGCCTGTCACAGTCCACCAGACCCCATCGGTCTGTTTGTCACTGAAGGGTGGGTGCATTACAGAAGACTTTCATTATTGATATCAATATTTCAGTAGCCTCATTGCCAAAACTGGAAAAACAGTTTCAATGATTATGTGATATCTGTGTCTGTTAATAGAACCGACTTTGAGATCTGAGTATATAAACGCAGGAGTTGTTTCATGTTAGGAATACCATTGGGCATTGATAATACTTTCATTGGCATTCTTTCAGTAAGTTGACAAACACCTAGCTGTGAAATCATTGCTGGATTTGATCCAGTCACTCATGGAGTACCAGCATTGTAGAGTGGTCTAATTCTTGCTGTTTCTTCAAGAAGTCTTGGTAGGGTTAGAGATGTAAATACATCAGAGGGTCACACAAGGAACTTCTGCTGGTGTCACTGACAATCCAGTCTATGGAGAATTCTCAGGGAAGGGCATTTTACTTGATAAGTCAAGACGACTTCAGTTAGATTGTGCTAAAAATAGCCAAAAATTCACATAACTAGAGGTGCAGAGAAAGAGTATTCTGCCCATGTTTAATGTTTCCTTTTTGTTCTTTGAATTAACGATTAAAAAACTTAAGATACTTAGAGGGGTCTATGGAAGTATAAAATGTAAGCATTAGATTTTGCAGAAGAGTGTTATTTTTTTTTCACATGATGAATCTTGGGGTTCACATCAAAGTTCATTGCTAAATTATGTTCTTCTATTCTGCTATTAATGATTGTAGGTGGTAGCGAAACTCCTTTGGCTTCAATGTCTTACACAGGTATAAATGAGAAAAGAACGAGACTGGTTGCTCTCTTTTTTTTTTTTTTTTTAACACTGTCACTTTTGCTGCTGGGCTTATGAAATGTAGGCCTTTTGTACTTAAATATACAAGTAACACCTGGCACTTCATGCTACAGATAACAGAAATCTCTTGTTTGTACTTCAGGCTTATTTGTTGCCAATTGGGAAGTCTGGTTCAGCAAACTGAGACCTTGATTTGGTGAAGTGCTTTAATTTGTGCCTCATTTAAAGTCTGTGAATAGACCAATTTTCCCCAATGGGGTTATTTGTATTTTTAAAGGATGTTAAGTATGTGTTCCTTCACATGCTTTGCTGGGGTGAAGTATTGTTCTCAAATGTGGAAAGATGTGATTGAAATTAGCCATTTTGTTTATGAAGCAGAGATTTGATTGTAAAAGTATTCTCATATTCTTGATCATTTTGAAGTTTATTTTCATTGCCACTGACAGAAGGCCAGTTCTTTTTGACCAAATGTGCTCTGGATGGTAACAATGGGATAATTTTAAGTCCTTTGTTTTCTGATCCTCAAATTCTTTCAGCTGGTGCATAGCCCTTTCTTGGTTAGTTCTGTGGGGGTGTAATCTCTAGTGGAGTGGCTTAGTTTTCACATGCCATATTGTATGTCCTCACTTTGCAGCTTACTGTATATTAAGCCCACCACATGGCTAGTGGAACATTTTGTTTATGCTTGTTGGTTCCTGGGACTGAATTTCAGTGTGACTCAAAAACGCGTTGTCTGGGGACTTTGAGTCATGGATACTTTTTCTTTATGCCTGGCACAACATTAAATTCCATCCTTGACTTCTGGCTCAGTATTTTTGGAGAGCTAGAGATTAAGCATCAGACACAATTTTAAAATCAACTAGAGATTTTGGATGCAAGGCCTGGCAGTATACTTCCTGATGTTCATAAGAAGATTAATGTGTGTTTATGGATGATTTCATTATTTTAAAGCTCCTTGATTGTATTCCCTCATTCTGTGGGAGCACTACTAAACTGGTAGGATTTTCAGATGGTAAGCTTTCCTTCTTCCTCAAAGTGCTTGAATATTTCATTTTTTCTCATACCTGAGATAAATTACCTCAGAACAAAACAATTTATTTTTAGGAACAAACCATTTTCCTATTATAAAGAGGGATGACTACTGGTTTCCTAGTGATAGCTGAAGATTCTTCATATTACTGGAAGCACTGGATACAGTGAACAGTTGGGACCTCTTCTAGGGAATTCAGTGGCAGACTTGGTCAAGTTTTCTCTTGAAATTTAATCAGTGATTAAAGGCTCCTTAGTGTTCTTGCTCTATGTTATTTCTAAATAGAACTTCTTGCTTTGTTACAGCCTTTCACTTCCTATTCCAGAACTGCTTTGAAGGTGGAAGGTGTTCGCACTCCTGGTGGTGCAACATTGTCTTTTGCACTGCTATTCTGTTTTCCTTAGAACCCCAAGCTACTAGCAGTGTCAAATGTTTGCTGAAAATGCAGCAAACACATGATGAAGTTTCTGTTTTCTTGGTTTTTTTCACCTGAAAAATGAAAGCCTTGTCCTTATTTGGCTTTCAAAAAATCTTTTTATTTTCATGTTTGGACCTAACATTATTAAGAAGACAAACTGAAAGGTCTGCTCCAAATGAATATCAGATGCACTCCAACCCCAAGGGGTATTTCAACTTACCAGACATCTGCTGGAAATACAAAACAGTGGACAGGAAACAGACTAGGAGGTTCCTGGGGTGTGTTGAGGATAACTTCCTGACACAGCTGCTCAGTGAGCCAACTAGGGAAGATGGCTCATTGGACCTGATGTTTGCAGAGAAGGACTTGTCATGTGACATTTGGAGGCTGGTTTTGATGCTTGGAGAAGGAAGGAGGCGGGTCAGCAGAACTGCCATCTTGGACTTTCGGAGGGCAAACTTTGGTCTTTTCAGGAGCCTGTTGACAGAGTCCCTTGGGAGGCAGTCCTGAGGGCAAAGGAGTCCAAGAAGGCTGGACATTCTTCAAGAAGGAAAATCTGAAAGGTCCTGGAGCAGGTCCTTCCTATGTGCTGAAAGATGAGCCAGTGGGGAAGATGACTGGCCTGGCTGAACAGAGAGCTTTGGCTGGAACTTGGGGAATAAAAGACAGTCTATGACCTTTGGAAGAAGGGGCAGGGCACTCAGGATGTCATGAGGTTACACAGGGAGAAAATTAGAAGGGCCAAAGCCCAACTATAGAACTTAATCTGGCTACTGACATAAAAAAAACCCCAATAAAAAAATGTTTCTATAAATACATTAGTAACAAAAGGAAGGCTAAGGAGCATCTCCATCCTTTATTTGATGTGGGGGGAAACATAGTGACCAAGGATGAGGAAGAGGCTGAGGTACTTAAAGCCTTCTTTGTCTCAGTCTTTAATAGTAAGACCAGTTGTTCTCAGGGTACCCAGCCCCCTGAGCTGGAAGATGGGGACAAGGAGCAGAACGAAGCCCCCATAATTGAAGGGGAAATTGTTAGCAACCTGCTATACCACTTAGATGCACACAAGTCTATGGGACTGGATGGGATCCACCCAAGGGTACTGAGGGAGACGGCAGAAGTGCTCACCAAGACACTTTCCATCATTTATCAGCAGTCCTGTCTAATGGGGGAGGTCCCACTTGACTGGAGGTTAGCAAAGGTGATGCCCATCTACAAGATGGGCTGGAAGGAGGATCTAGGGAGCGATAGACCTGTCAGTCTGACCTTGGTGCTGGGGAATGTTATGAAACACATCATTCTGAGCGAGATTATGCAGCATGAACAGGACAACCAGGTGATCAGGCCCAGTCNGTTATGAAACACATCATTCTGAGCGAGATTATGCAGCATGAACAGGACAACCAGGTGATCAGGC